>WKFP01015389.1:1104152-1160505 GCA_011057875.1 Pterocles orientalis
TTTTTTTTTTTTTTTTTTTTTAAAATTTTTCTGGAACCTCAAGTAACAAAACAGGTCAGACGTATAGTTACAACATAAGCCTGAGTCTGTAGCTGAAGGATGTAAATACTTTTGGTTATAGCCCCCTTTTTTTTTTTCCTTTTTCCTCCCATAAATATTTGTAATTAAAAGGCATTTAGTTGCAGGGGTGGCCAGGAGCAGGCACAGCCTTGGCAAAAGGCCCTAAAAGCCACTGCCCCATCTGCATAGTATTATTCACATGAGTAGGTTTTCTTCATCGAAATCAACGGGACCGTATGGCAATATTCAGATCTGAAATTATTTCAAATGAATTCCCATGTAGTTACAACTCCGTGTTTGCAATCTTAGTGATTTCAATTTGGAAACTCGTTCAAGTGAATAATATAATGTCGGACTGCTCCTTCTGTCCTCCTTTGGAGCGGACAAACTTATACAAAGAATTTTATTATGAGGAAACTTCTCAGGCTGGGAATAGGACATCAGGGTGTTTGGGATTTATTTTCTCAAATATAAAATTGAGTGGAAGTTACTGTTATTGCACAATGTTTTAATAAGGGTGGCTGAATTTTGTGCTCTGTCTCCTAAGCTTTTCATCATCTCAGAAGACACGTTGAACAAGTGAGATTTTGCCTAGTAATTTTGTTGTGGTTGCGTGGGTGCTGTGATGTTCCTCTTACCTGATTGTTCTTCAAGGATGCTTCCAGCAGAATTGGAATACCCCAAAGAACTTTATGTCAAACAATTTCAGAAAATGATACAGATTTATCTCTGTTTAGTCGTAGAAGCAGGTCAGTGAGCAATAAAATGGTATCCGTGGTTAAACCAAGCTTGCACAGGTGACTCGGTGTGTGCCTTGGTGTGTTTTGACCCTCGGTGAGCACTAGATCTTGGGCCAGGTTTCCTGAAGACAACAGGATGCTCTGTCTTGGCCAGAGTGACTCTGCAGTGATTTGACAGATATTTTCTTCAACAGAGCTGCAGTGGGAGTTGGCCATCAATCGATGCAATTTGTCTTGAAGCATTCCAGCTCCATCAAGCATCTTGGTGCAAGTAGCCAGGGAAGTGGGATGCAAAAAGTCTTGCCTCTTGCATGTCCAAGTGACTGCTGATCCCAGCAGGAGAGGGACTGAAGGTCTTCATGTGCAGTTGTTTCTGCACTAAGAGTGGTGGAAGATAATGGGGTGGATGCTCGGAGGTGCCCTGACTTTGATTTTTGACTGTATCTGGAATTCTTCCGTGCTTTGGTAGGGAGACCTTAGAGGGGACAGTCTGATTCCTTTGTCAGCCATGGTTGATAAGGGATGGGAAAAATCATCTGGCTCTTGAGTGGTTTGAAGAGAGCGTTCTCCAGCTATGAAAGCTTGGGAGGAGCACCTTCATCTTTGCAAAGAGAGATGGGAAGAGGAAAATAGATCAATGAAACACAGTGGAAAAACTTGTGGTTGGAGAGAGCCTGAAACTTTTTGTCCTTTGGGAGGACATGTAGCTCAGCGCAGAACAAGGAGGAGAAAATGTCCTTGGAGTCGATTTGTGACCCTTCATCAGAAGACGTGCACCAAGGAGGAGCGGTAAACCTCACCTGGTGATTTCCTTGATGCTCTTTGCTACCATTGAACCACAGCATATGTTCAGGGAGTTAACAGGAGCAACACACTTAAAAGCTATGTCTTTTCTTATGATTTGATGAGAAACTTTGCAAGTACGTTAAAATAAATGTTGTCACTAGCCTACTACAAGCGAATCCACTGTTTTAGCATGTCTGGATGCTTGAGGGCTCATTCCAAGTGTTCTAATTCCCGGGCAGAAATAATTTCTTTTAAGTGTCTTTTCCTTGAAACCTCACCACTGATAAGGAGAGGTGGCTGCTTGATCACAGAATAATCATTTGGGATTCCTTATCTCCTTCCTAGTCCCAGGTGAGAATGAGTTCTCAGTCTTTGCTGGAAGCCTGCATTGCACCGTGGATGAGTTTGCTCTTTTCTCTGCTCAGTGAGAAAAAATTTGCTGAGTTGATTCCTTTTTTTTTTTTTTCCTCTTTTTTTCTCCTTGTCAGGAAATTCACGGTTAATTAGTATTAGGGTAGCTGGCAGAGAAAGAGGCTTGGGCTTTGAAGACATTTCTGCCCAAAGGACAGGTGTGATGAGAAATAGTGCTTACTGTGTGCGGGTTGCAGAAAGCCAATTTTCAAGTAAAAACTCTACGTCCTGTAAGAAAATTCATGTTGACAGCTTTGGATGTTGCTTGGACAGTGTCTCCGCTAGGGTCTATGGTATCTTTAAAATACAATGTTATTAAAAACTTTTTCACTGGATTTTTATGAATGACTTCTGAATGTTGACCTGCCACAAAAGCTGCTTCTCTTATTTTGTGGTTTTCAGGAAAAGCTCTCCATCGTGTCATGATGCTGACTTCCAAATATAAGTCCAGATGCTTTGTGGATGCAAATTAATTTAACATCACTCTAAGTCAAAATCTGACCTGCCATATGTCGGGCTTGATCGCCAAAACATGCAGAACTTGTTTTAGTTGTTATGCTTATCCTGTGAAACAGAAATTGTGCCTCTAATGCTGATGGAAAAATTAAAAGTAAGGGATGTAGGGATATGCTGAAATGATCAGGTGGTCAGCTGGAAACAAAGCCATTGTCCTAGGGCTTGTGATATGTGATAAATTCTCAGAGGAGAAGTTCATTTTTTAGCTAGTGATTTTTTTTCATTTTTTTTTCCCAAAGTCTGGATTCTTCCTAGGGTTATGGGGGTGCTGGCTTTTTTGTCTTTGGTGGTTTGTTTTGTGGGTTTGTTGTTGTTGTTGTGGTTGTATGTGTGTGGTGGTTGGGGTTTTTTTTTGGTTGGACTCATAGCTTAGGTTGGAAGGAACCTCAAGAGATCATCTAGTCTAACCCCTCAATTCTTCTGTTACTATAGTCAAGAGGCAGACTTGGAGTAGAGAAAGTAAAACAAAGAAACTGTGATTTATTATGAAATTAAATTGAGTGTTCTTTTTTTCTGGTGGAAAGGCTGATGCATTAAGGGAGTGCGATTGGAGCAGTTTGATATTCATTGGGTATCCCTTGCAACAGCAGTCTTGATCGCTTTTGGATGTTTTATGACTCAGATTATGCTCAGATTAGACTTTTTTTTTCTATCTTAATTCTTTTGGGTTTTTCCAAAGCTGAACTGATGCATGCATTCAGGGCACACAACCCATTGGCTTGGCTGTGTGCTCTCATTGTGCGGAGAGCGAAGGGCTCTCCATCTGCAGTGAAGTCCCCATTTGTTTCTTTAACGTTCACATCCATTATCGTAGCACTGCAGTTTGTTTCCTTAATGAACACCATGCTGGTGTTCCCAGAAGCTTTTCGCTGAATCGAAGTGGGCGAATTTTAATTTTGAGAATTGGATGAGAAACTGTCTCTCTCGGTTTCGTAAATGGGAGTAGAGAGAACATGATAATGAAGATATTGTATGCACAGTAATGGGAGGAGGACACAACTGACATCCTATTACTTTTCCTTGGGTGCTGGTTTGTTTTATGCATGTGTCAAGTCTTGGGTATGTGTACGGAGAGGTGGGGACACTTGGGTGGTCTTTTTGTCCTTGGGTGGTCCCTCTGTCCCATGGGACCTGCAGGGTCACCCTAAACACAGGGCAGAGTGATAGCATCCAAAATGTTGAAGGTTCTTAAGAAGGCTGTAGATGAGATGATAACTGAGACTAGGAGCAGTCTCCATGAAGTTGTTGGAGTTTGCTGGAGGACATACGCGTTATTTTTGGCGGCTGTATCGCCCAATATGTTGAAGGAGATAACCCACCCCCAGGCTGGATGTGCCAGATCAGTCCCCACTCATCCTTCAGCACAAACACAGCCCTAGTCTCTGACAAAACGAGGAGAAACCAATTTGTTTGTGTATCATTAACATAATGGATATTTATTACTTTCTTTGTAATTTTCTGAGTGTTTTGTATCTCGTTTCGGATGTGGGGTTTAAATCACACCCGCACCAGGCACTGTGGATGTGTTTGTGTCTATTATGTTGTCCTGATAAGCCTGGCCAGTGGTTTTCACCTTCCTGATGGGAAGTTATTGAGATTGATTGAAGCTCTTTGCTTGTCCTATCCAAAATACTGCGTAATTAATGTTTCATTATGCTAATGCATGCAAATTCAGTAGTAGACATTTGATGGGGAAGGGGAGAGAACAAAAAACGATGAAAGAGTTCTCTCCAACGTACAAATTAATTTATTGCCTTACTAAATGGCCTGCAACGAAGGAGGAACGCATTGAAGAAATGAACAAATGTGAAAACAAACCCCCCCATGTCTAAATGTTTTGCCTTCCTGAGAAGTGGGTTTATTCTGTCGTGTGTATTTGAGCAGCAGTATTGGTGCTATAGGTTGTTCTGAGCTATAACACTCTTAAATTCAGTATTGGCTTCTCATTCATGGAGTCTGTTTTAGTTTTTTTCCACCCCACTCACTCTTGCTTTTTTTCCTCCACTATTTTCTTTTTTTCCCCTAAATGCATCACCATCTCAAAAAAGAAAAAAAAATCAAGCTGTGGCAATGCTGGCTTTATTTTTGCTACTTCTGTCTCTCTAGCTTAAAACTCTTCCAAGGGATTTCACTTTTCAGCAACCAATGTCTTCTTTTTATGTTTTAGCTTCATATGCCTTGCTCTTCATTATCTTCTCATCCTCCTCTTCATTCCTCCTCTTACCCGACTTCTTTTTCTCCTTTACGTACGTTTCCGTGTCCTTGCCCTCTCCAGCTATTGCCCTCCTTTGCCCTTTCATCTGAGCATGGATCTCTGTTCTGTTGGCTGGCGTCTCCCTCTTGCAGCCTGACTCTTTCCACAATGACTGGTAAAAACCTGCATCTGGACAGATCTGTGGGTCTTTTCTTGTTTACATTCCACTCAACTCTCCCCTTATAGCCCTTTTCTGCTTGGCTTAGCTTCACTGCTGGATTTTTCTTTTATTATTATTATTTTCTTTTTTCTTTTCTTTTTCTCCCTGGTTCTCGACTGTTCCTTCATCACTGCCCTGGGGGACTTCTTCCTTCTCGTCCTTGGTGTTCCTCACTGCTCAGCCCTGATCCCCTCATCCCTTCCCCATGCATTTTTTTTTTATCTGGGTGATTTAATCTAATAATAACTTAATCTAATAATTTCGGTGGTTTTATTTATTTCATTTTCTGCCTTGACAGTTATGCACCAAAAATTCACTTTTCTTTGCTCTGCTTCATTTAGTCCCGTATCTATAACCAGAGACCTCTTGGGTGTCTCTTCTGCATTTTTTTTGGCATTTCTAGACTGTGAAATCCATCTGTGGGATGCAGCAGACTGAAGCGTTGCCAGAAGAAGGCTGGAGCTTTGAAATATCAGTGTAGTAATATCTCTTCCATAACTTATTAAGTGAGAAGGTTGCACTGTAGGTCTCCGAGATGTGAGGGAGTGTGTTGGGAGACAATTTTTGACGTGCTGTAGCTGTCAGGATGGAGTTGACTTTTCAGCCCTGCTCTACAGGGCCATGCTTGGCCAACTCCTCAAAACCAGTCTTGTGGAAAACAGACCATTTCTGATAGGAAAACCTGAAATCTGCTGTGTCTTGGATATGTATTTAACAGCTGAGAGTTGTGGAGTCCTCTGCTCAGAGCTGTTTGAAAATTTAATGGGATTGTTCAAAATTATGATAACATCCTCATTGGTAATGCCACTTTTAAACACCTTAAAACATTGTTATTTTCCAGGAATTTCCATTCTTGGTTTGTGCTTTTTATATTTCCTTAATCCTGAAAAAGATTAAAAAAATTTAAAAGATTCTTTGTTCAAGAAACGTGTAGATGTGGTGCTTAGGGAAATGGTTTAGTGGGTTAGGTGGTATTGGGTTGACGGTTGGACTTGATGATTCTTGAGGTCTTTTCCAGCCTTAATGATTCTATGATTCTATGAATACAGAGAGTACCAACAACTTCGGTCTTGTAGATACAGTGTCACATCTTTTTTTTTTTCTCCATGGAACTCCTCTGTGCCAAGTGGCTGGTGCAGGTACTGGTTATCTGGAGGAAAAGGGAGGAAACCCAGCAAATAACTGGATTTTTCTGATAATGTAATTAAAGCATTTGAAACAAAAGCACGTAGGAAAAAAATTGCCAAGTCAGTGCGATTCATCAGTTAGCGGTCTTCTCTGGGTGCTTGAAATGGAAATACCATTCACCCCCACTGGCAAAGAACTCAGAGCTGTGTTTGGGTGAGGTCTACAGACAGTGAGCTGCTACCTGAAGTTCTGGAAAGCTTTGGACCAGAAAGATGCTGGATCCCACTGTGTTGAGCAAATCTCAGTCCTCCTCCAATACTAGCTGTGTTTTTTCATGTAGCCAAATATCCTCGTGCTGTGCAGGAAGCCAAATTATTCTCTCACTTTGTTCCAGGGATAACTGGATCTTCTGGATTTGTTCCCATGAACTTGTGATTTTAATTGATTTATAAGCCCGAAGGAGCAGCGTATGCTGGAGGGCTTGTTGGTTGGGGAGACTAGATTTTGTTCATCACTTGATTTGGCTAAAATTAGAACAGTACAACTGATTCTCACCGCTTCAGGCAACCCTGCCTACACTTGACATGGGATAATCTTGGCTCAGAGGACCTGGGCTCTGTCTCTTCCAGGGGCTCTTGTTGAATGGGTTTCACTGAGTGCACAGGCAAAGGAGTCAAACTGTTCAAATAGTTTCATATAGTTTTATGTAGCCTTTCTAATGTGTCATCTCTGCCCAAAACAGATGAATAGCAGGCAGCTGCCAGCAGATGAGATCTTTTTTTTTTTTTTTTTTTTTTTCCTTCTCCTTGGCTCTTGTCCTCCCAATAGTTGTGCTCTTGCCCTCTGCCTTGTGTATTCTGGTTCAATTATAAGGAATCTCATCTGAGAAGAGTGTTTTTCTTTTGAGGGTTGGTAGGTCAAGCTGGCTCTTGTGTTCTGCTTGCTGGAGCCAAAGCAAGGGGAGCCCCAGGAGTGTGGGGTTGGAGGAAGGGCAGGAGTTCCCCCTTCACTGTGTTGTGGTCAGAGGGCAGCTGAGGTTCTCTGAATTTAGGGGTTTATCCCAAATACCTTGTCTGGGAAAGGAGTCAAGTGAGCCTAGTCAATAAATAGCCCTTTTAGAGACCTCAGTACTCAGAGGGGCAGTGGAGAGGAGCATCTGAATGCATGTGTGCTCTGATCTAACTTATCTCCGTCAGTGGTCATTTAATATCTGAAGGCTGAGCACCAAGTACGTAAGGTGGTGTGACAACTCCATCTGTTCCATGTGGGTCAGCCATTCTTCCTTTGTCAAGCAGAATTGTGCACAAAACTCAACACGTTTGGTTTGAGAAGGGGTTAACTGACTCTTTTTTTATTACTCTGATTTTTTTTTTTTTTTTTTCTGGAGGGACTAACATGAGTCACAACTGTTGATGGATCTGCTCGGTGATCTCGGACTTGGCCCCAGTAAAGCCAGGGGTGGCTTCTAGGTGTTGCTCATCCATACTGTCCAGCAAAAATTGTGTGTAACTGTTTTTTTTGAGCACTCTCTGGATAGAAGCAGTGAGGGAGTGCTGCGGTGTGGACTCTACCCTTAGTGAGAAATCACCTAAACACCTTATTTTTGTCTAATTAAAGCTTTGAGGTAAAAATCAGGCAGCCAGTTGCTATGTGTTCCTAGTGGTCTGGTGGATATAGAGGAGTTAAATGGAGTTGTTGTTACAAGCACTTTTAGTACAGTCCAAAATCCTGCCATAGCACCATTAAAGTTTCAATGATTTGGAATATCATGATGAAAGTCCTGATAAAAGCATAAGTTCATTTTTATATTAAAAAAATTGAACAATGCTTCCACGTGCCACACGCTTATGTGTTGCGTTGTACATTTCTGTCCAACAAGAATTTTTATTTCCACATCAGATGCAGGCATGAGGCTAGACTTTCAAAATTTCATAGACCTGGAATGAAATATTCAGCCCCCCAGAAGGCACATCGTAAGTTATAATAAAAACATTAAAACAAGAGTTCTCCTTTAATATATATATATTAAGCTCCATATTGGTGTATTTTGTCCAAACATAAAACTACATCAAGTTTTGCTGTGTGTTCTGCATTATCTAAGCATGTAGATAAAGGCTTATTAGCCTGACCATTAAGCTAATTTATGCAGGCTCTGTAGGTGAAGGAAAAAAAAAATCTGAGGAAGTGAAGAACCATAAATACACTTTGTAATAGATTTAGTTTGGCTACAGTGCTCTGATACCCAATTTCGGGGAGTGTTCACTGATTTCAAATGGTCTGTGTGCAGAGCTCTTATTTCTTAATGTTGATTTGAAGAAGGAAAAAGGCTCCAGGGGTGGCCTGGTCAAATGCTTTTGCAGCTGTGACATCTCTTCCCTCTCCTATAATGGAAGCAACTGATGCAGAACATGAAGAGTGGGGGGGAAAAAAAAACAACAAAAAACCAAACAAACCAAACCAAAAAAACCCACCCTGGAAGATTACATTTCACAAAGCCAGAACAGCAAGTGAAGGATTCAAAGCAAGGGACTGATTAAGAAAGCACATCAGAGATCATCTTTTAAATGTTAATTTTCTCTGCAGCCCAGAGAATGATAACCTTGGAGTTTCTCTGATGCTACCTGTCAGGGTGAGAAGCCCGTCAGGTTTATCCCTGTATCACAGAGCAGGTTATCACATGGGGTAATGGTTGCTAAAGCAGCAAGGGACCAAGGATGGGGGCTTTTAGCTTCACATTTCCTTTGTTCTTTGGCTGAAGGACGCATGGGCGATTGCCAAGGGCTTTCTCCTTGACCTCAGAGCTTCAGATCTCCAGGCAGTGCTGCAGGCTTGTTTGATGGCATGGATGTGCGTGGAATAGCTGACACGGCAGCTTTGTGCAGGAGGTATTTAATCTGTACAATGCTTTCCTTCAAGTTTGTAGTTAAGCCGTAGACCTCATAAATCTGTGTTCGTAGTCATTCTGTGTGCGCTGTAATTGGAGGGAAAAGGAAGCACCGAGGTGCCCTGAACCCATCAGTTGCAGCAGCCTCAGGTTTGTAGGATTCTTAATTTCCTTTAAGTCTGTTTTCTTCAAATCTGAGCATGCTGGACCTCAAGTGACAGCTGTGAACACGTGTGTAGAAGGGAAATGTATTTACCGCAACAGATGGAGCAGCTATAACAGTACTTCCCTCTCTTCTGGTTTTTAAAGCTTCCGAGAGGTGAGGAGCCTGGAAGCATGTCCAAGAGAAGGCAGGATGTCCTGAGGAAGCTGCAAGGACGTCCTTGGTGTGATACAAAAAAATAAAAACTGCTAAGGGTGCAGGTTGGTTTTTGCAGCCCATGGTGGGGAACATCGAAGCAGAGCTCAGTGTAATTGTGAAGAAGTGCGTTTTCCACACCTTGGTGACTGTTGATCACTATAACCTTTTTCTTCAGCTGTTCAGTGTCTTGGAGCCCTAAGTAAGTGCAGATGAGAAATTAAGGGCATCAGCAAAAAATGCCAAGTAGACTCGCTCCTACTGGGAGCAGAACTTGGTAACAGAAAACAGAAGTGTGTTTTACAGCAGGTTTTAGAAGAGCTCTTCATCTCTTATTTCTCCTGCCTGGCTGCCTTCTTTTCTTTTTCCTCCTTTGCCTTCTGTTTCAGCTGAGCTATTGCAATAAGGATTAAATTGTAGGTTCAGCATCTCCGCTTTAAGAGTCCCCTACCTTGCTTATGAAAATGGCAAGAAGCTTACAGCTGCAGCTGTTTCAGCTACGAGATGCTTACTGTAATGTGCAATGGCAAGGAAGCTGCCCTAGGACTAGGAGAGATGTTAAAGAACTTTTTCATCATCTTCACATTTTCAGCTGTTAAAGGGATGTGCAATAGGTAGTTGGAGAAAGACGGCTGGCTGGGCTCTGCTTTGCAAGCCTGATGTTGAGGCTGGAGACTATGGAAAGGGAAAACACGCTGCAGTGAGTGCCTTGGGAAGAAAGACCTCCATAAGCTAGCTTTGCTTGGTTTTGTTCCTGGGCTTGCATTATAGGCAGCAGGGACCCAAAGGATGTAGAGGAGCAGCACAAGTGTGGTCTGTCTGGTCTGGTGTGCTTCCTCAGCTGGCTCACCCTGGGTGCTGTTGGGATTAGGCTTGAGCATGAACGGAAATCTTGACTTTTTAAACAGCATAGATACTATAGAAGAAAAAGGGATTCAGGGAAATGCTGGAGAAATTATACTTGTTCCTGTCTTCTACAATGTGTTGAGGTCTTTCCTAGGCTCAGCTCTTGTTTTGGAGTGCCTATATGTATACAAATGCATATGCACTGTCCATAGTGAATATACCATTAATACAAAAATATTTATTAAGAAATTTCTTGAATTTATTGGGGAAAAATTCTCAATAAGCATTTTTGAGGCAAGCTGTTTTGAAGTTAGGCTGCATCTTATGCCTGCTTGTCCTCTCCAACAGCTGAAATTTCCATGAGCATGTTCAATGTGCATTCCATAAACTGTGCCAGCAGGGTTCGGTTTCTCACTGCAAGTAAAGTTTCAAACTTTTCATAATTCAATATGTGGGTCTTGGTTTTTTTCAGGTGACAATCTTCAGTTTTATGCCTAGAGAAGGAAGGTGTGGAGGTGTGTCGTGGTCTGGTCTGATCAAGTCTGGGGTTTGTCTCTCCCTTAAACTCCACCTTTGTTGAATTATCCTGGGTTATATCATGAAATGACTTTTTTTTTTTTTTAAGGATGTTCAAATACTTTTTTACCATTCTCCTTCACCACCTACATACTACAAAAGCGTGGCTATTAGATTCTTATCCTTCCAAGTAGTCTCTTCTGAAAAGATGTAATTTTCTCCCATTTTTAAGATGTCACCATTAGTTCTATGTCCAGGAATAATATTTCCAAGAAGATTTAAATTTTCCTCACATTCAGAAAGCTTTCTAGGTTATTCAAGCTGTTAGGCTCCTTGTAGTAAAGCAATTGAGGTTAAATACACCTTTTTCGAAGGATGTGAATAGCTGCAATTGCAACTGAACTGCAAGGGTAATTGCACGAGAAGAAAGTTAATCTTTGTTTAACTCCTGTAACTTCTGGATTTGCTGCACTGGAAGCTGCCATAACCCCATTTTTTCCTGCAGAAATGGATTATTTACTTGTGATAATAGCCCCATAAACTCATTAACATGCTGTCATAAACAGCTGTGCTCTAAATGTTGGGGTGACACAAATGAAATGTCCGTCAAGGAGCTGGGATGTACAAACAGAGCCCAGTTGCCTTTGGGTGAAAGAAAAGGAACACACATCTTTAAATTAACTCCTCTTCCGTGCATTGTAAATATACCTCTGAACAATTACGGTGTTTTATGGCAAAAGTGCCCTGTGCTAATGTGCAGCTTTTTTGGGCTAATTCTGACGTGCCTCCCCCAGAAACTGAAATCAGAGCATTAAGACAGATGAAAACCAAATCAGGATTTGGCTGCTCTTTGTGACAATATTTTAATCTGAGTTCTTATGGTGCTGTTGTCCTTGTGCCTGAAATACTCTGCAAATTGAGGCTTCCAACTCTTGATTTTTCCCTTGATAACTGTATTAATGTTTTAAAGCCACAAGTTTTTTGTTTTGTTTTGTTTTTTTTTTTTATTTATATGCTTTGAAGGAAAATCTGGTACCTAGCTACTTCATTTGGTGTATGGGTGGAACTAAGCACTTGACAATAAAATTAATTTCTATAAAGAAAATGCCAAGTATCTGTTCATGCATTGTTATGTTCATAGAATGATTTGGTCTGAAGTCTGAAATAGAATTCATCTTTTTCTTAGGACTAAAAGGTTTTTTCAGTCTTTTTATCGTGTAAGTTTTTGTTGTCATTTGCTTTAATGAGTTAAAAGGATTTATTTAATGAAGAAGGGGAAAAAAAAAAGCCATTTTTACATTCATATGCAGCTGTTCCAAAATGCAATTCCCCATGCCCTGGAGCATGGAGAGGTGGAGTTGGGAGGCTGGGGAGCATCTGGTCTGTCTGGGAACCAGAGGTACTGTGTCAGAAACTTGGATTTGGTTGTGATGTAGTGGAAAGTGCTGTGATTAGTTTCTCACTCAAGTAGGGTCACTGAGATTTGAGGAGACTGTGGTGTCTAAAAACACAAGTGTGTGCTTTGTGTGGTTATAAATCACTAAAAAATGCTTGGCACAGTAGAGCGGGACAAAGGACCACTTGACATTGAGTTGTGCCCTTTGGTGTGACTGCACCCACATGTTCTCAAGCGTTTCAATGATTTTTCTACTCTTTAGCAGACCTCATATTGTAGCTCTGCTCTGAGAGCATCTCCCTCTGCCTTTACAGCCTGATTTATCTCCTAACTTGGAGAGCTGGTTGGTGTGAAATGCCGCATAAGGATTTGGCTTCTGTGTTCTTGCAGCAGGTGGAAATCTCAGGTCATCAGTGTTGTGGTAGGGATGAGGTGCAGCTTGCAGAGCTCAGCACCACGCTCACAGGTTTTTTTTTTTCTTGTCTACTGGAGAACACTGGCCAGGCTAGTTGGCAGTGAGGAGAACGTTATTCTGGAGAGGTGGAAAAAGATCCACCAGGTTTAAGGTTTTGGCACCCTTTCTGATGGATAGTCAGGATGCGCTCTTGGATGCTTTCCTCCCATTTGTTTGCTAACAGCAAACAGAGCGAGGGCCAATGCTGGTTTTGTCCTTGTCGCCACAAGCAATGTGTGTGGCCGGAGTAAGCAATTAAATTTTCCAAATAAATTCTAGGAGGTGTGTTGGGTTTATGCTAATCTCCAACTCTGCTGTATATAGTTGTACAGATTTGCTTTGACTCCATGTTTTAAATATAAAAGATGGATTTATCTACAAATATTGGTTTTGTAGTGATGGGACAAAAATATATTTTAAAATATTTTATTATTTTTGCATCTATTATATTTTATTTTTATTTATTTGAGTGTGTTAACAATTTGCAGAGAAACAGCTTAATTTCTAACAACTCTTGCTATCCATATCTGGTGCCTCTGGGGGTTCCCTGTATTGAGCTTCTGTATCTAATATGGAATATTTATTCCTCTGTAGAAATGTATAACCAATATTTACTCCATGTCTCTTATGGTTTTGCTGTTTCAGGTTCGCAGATTAAGACTTTCACATCGTTGAGGTTCTTGACTGAACCTTCAGATGCGGTCACCATGCGCGGAAGCAATGTGCTGTTGAACTGCGCAGCGGAATCGGATCGAGGAGCCCCAGTTATTAAATGGAAGAAAGATGCGGTCTTCTTAAACCTGGCGGTAGATGAAAGGAGGCAGCAGCTGGCCAATGGATCGCTCTTGATCCAGAACATCGTCCACTCCAGGCACCACAAGCCGGATGAAGGCCTCTACCAGTGTGAAGCATCTCTAGAAGGCGTTGGAGCCATCATCAGCCGGACAGCGAAGGTCATGGTAGCAGGTAGGCAAAAACATTCCTGCTTTTTGGATTACTGGAAATACTGTTTGTGGAGAGCTGCTTTCTTAAATAAGAGCAAAAAATTGTACATAAAAGCGTTTCAAGTGCTGTGGGTTTTCTTTTTTTTCCCTCCGTCTTCAAAAGAGGTAAAGCTAGATATGACACTTCTGCGACAGTAATTTATTTCTGACAAGGTATTATTCTTGTTTAAATACGTCTAATCACCTCTTTGTTGCCGAGAGTTATTTGCTGCATATTTATGGTCTTTAAAATGGATGAAATGTCTGAAGTTGGAAATTAACTGTTTTTTTTTTTTTCTCGTAAATTAAAGATCACAAAAAAGAAAATGCCAAACTTCTGTAGGGTACTGAATATACAAATTTTTATGGTTTAGGAACTTTTTAATAGACAAGAACTAATTATGCAGTTTACTGGAATTGGCAGCCACTTTGTATTTCCTTTAAAGCGCTTATGTAGGTATACGGCAGAAGGAACAGAAGCTTGCTACCCTTTGTCTTCTCATTGACTTAAATACCTTTGTAAAAATGTTTCTCTGGGGTTTTAAAGTGGTCTTTTTGTCTCTTGATCAGTCTGTAGAAGGATGTAGTCAGTCCTTAATAATCTAATTTTTGAGGGGGAAAAATTTTTTTGAAATAGTTCAAATGAAAGGTAGAAAGAAACCCCAAATCACTTGGTAACTAATTACTAGAATGTGCTAGGGTTCAGAATAATTTTCTGTATTGTCATTATGTAAGAATTTTGCCAGTTCTAAAGGGGTGCTTTTTTTCTTTTTTCTCCCTGTATATTTCTATATAAGTGGGGTTTCTATGTATTGCTGGTGGCTCCAAATTAGACCAGTTAAGAATGCCCTGGTTGCCTTGCCTTGCTGAGGGCTGAGCAGGTCCTAACTTATAACCTTGGGGAAAAAAAACGACAAAATATTTTATGCTGCAGAGAAGATTGACACTTGGAGCCTTTAGGCACTTTTTCTTATGATATCTGATTGAAGCAGGCAATAAGTCTTATCTCTTTTTTAATTTACCCCCTTCTCACTGCTTTTTTTGTCTGAATCTCTGGTCCTCCCATCCTCAGCAGTGTGTATACTCCTGTGCTGTGATTCCCATCCAAAGTGATGGAGAGCCCCCCAGATGCAAAGAAATTAGTCATTCTGTTGTCGAGTCACCCTCGGAGGGAGCCTGCAGAGCCTCGCTTTACCAAGTAGGGCTTTTTGCCAGTTCAAGTTGTTATTTGGCCTTGATCTTGGTTGTTGGCAACCGCTAACTAATAAAATCACTCCAATTATTCTTCCTAACTGAATGCACATATGGGAGTATTCCCTGTTGTGTTGTGTTGTGCCCAGCTTTTTCAGCTTTTCGGAGGAAGAACTGTGCTTTGCATGGCAGGTCCTGATCTCGGATCCTTGCAGTGATGGTTCGAAGTTCGGAGGGGAAGGACAACATTTTGTTCAAGAACGATTTGGCTGAAACTGGAAGAAATGAGAAAAGATTTTTTTTTTTTTTAATTGGAAAGACAGTAAAAAGGACAAGAGGCAATGTACACAAATGAAATGCTGGATATTTATTTTAAAAATGTGTTTTTTCCTACAAGGGTGATGGCACATTGGAAATGGTTGTCCACACGTGCTGTGGGGGTCTCCATCATGGAGATATTCAACACCCAGTTGGATACAACCCAGCACAACTGCTGGTAGCTGCCCCTGCTTTCTGCAGGATGTTGGGCTTCGGTGATCTCTGTAAGGACCTTCTGACCTCGGTGATTCTGATTTTTATTATTTTCCGATTGTGTGAAAATGGTTCCTATTATAAGGAAGAATATAAGGTGCACGGCATTTAAAATTGGCAACAAATTTCTCAAGCAGAAGTGGTGTTTTGCTCTCTGAAGGACATGTATTCCTAAGCGAGCAGAATTTTTGTGGAGTGGTTTGTTTTGGGTTTGTGGTTTTTTTTTGAGGGAGTTACTGCATGGTGTTGGCAGAACATCATTGACTTGAGGCACTGGCAGATGGAAAAATGACAGAGGCAGGGAGAGAGGGCAAGAGGAGAAATGAAGGTCTCATGCTCCAGTGTGTCGTGTTAATCATCGCCTGGCAAAGCAAATCAACTTCCTATGGTCAGGAAAGCCTCTTTTTACAGAAATGGGGGGTTGGGATAGGATAGAGCTATGGTTAGTGCTGTAACACTGGAAAATGGAATTTTTATGATCAGTTGTATGATGTACAAGGTATTGTTAGACAGCCTGGTGCTCTCATCCCAAGGTGATGATGATGGTACCTGTGATTGCACTGTCCTGATGAGTGGAAGATTGTGCTCATGTCAACAGCACGTATCCTCATTTCCCTTAGTGTCCCATTTCTCTGCAAGATTTCATTCTTGCAAGATTTTAAAGGAAGGATCGTGAGCTTTAATATTTCAGGCAGGTTTTAGGAAGAGATTCATTCACTGAATTACAATCTCATCTTGGATAGTGTCACTTCTAAACTATAGGTCTGCTCACAGCATTTTAAGTACTTACTGTGCTGTTTGGCAACATGGAATAAATACATCGACATTTATGTCTTTGGAGGTTAAAATTGCTGAACCACTGGTATGCATAAGGGGCGTATATCTTTCTGGCGGTAAAGACTCTGGATGTGACTTCACCGCGCTTTTTTAGAGCATTATCAGTCAATAAAGCAGTCACCGCTAAAAAGGTAACAGTCAACTCCGCATGGAACAGGCTGCTGGGGGGTACTGAAAGTATATTGCCCCTTTTAAAACCCTTCCCCTTTCACTTTCGTATCTTCAAGTGCTTTCAATAAAGAAAATGAAGCAAATGAAAACTGGTTTTAATCAGTGGAGAGTTTTATGCATGAAGCCTGCCATGTACGGGAAAAATTCACCGTTTCAAAGAACTTCTCAAGGGTCCTTACAGCCTTGACATGCTCCAGCTGTACTGCAAGTGTTCCAGGCTGAGATGGAAATGAGAGCGCTGGAGAGAAACTAAGAGCTGCCTTCTCCAGCATCTTACTAAAACTCCCAATTTAACAGGCTGCTGATTATTGGTATTTCTGGTAATTGGTAGATTTTCAGATAGAAACCACACTGCCTTATGTCTCTATTTATAGACTGTTGCAGTCCCTCAAAGGTTCTTGCTTTACTGTTAATCAAACATTGGGCTTTCAGAAGATAAGAAGTGGGTGGAATCCAAGGTGTTACTTTATAGGGAAATTCCCCCACTTCAGCATCCAGCCCCTTGGTGAAGACCAGCTCTCTGATGTGATGGGATAGGAGTTTTTTGTGTCTGGTCGTAATGTTTTGTAACTACAAAATTATTTATGCTGAAAATTATTTATAACATTTTCTTAAAAAAACTCCCAAACAACAAACAACCAAATGCAAATAAAAAGCCAAACAATGGATAAGCTACATCATAGCTATTGGCCTATTGACCTAAGTGGATCTATGGTCTATTGGACTACTGGTCTATGGATCTATCCTGGCTTTGGTAATCACCAATAGCAGATGTCTGGAGGCTATAGGTACGTTCTATATTTGTGTATGTATGTTCATCAGAAAACTCTCTGTCGCCAGTGTTGGCTGTGTGTGAATAAATTTATTTCTGCTCTCTGTGCCAGGGGGTTGGACTAGATGCCATTTGAAGGTCCCTTCCAAACCATTCTGTGATTCTAAATTCTTGAGTCATGAGAGTAGCATTTGTACATTTGATTGTCTTTTAATTATTATCTTTTTTCCCCAATAAATTTGTCTTTGTTAAACCATATAGACTCATCATTACGTACCTTGAACTTGTGTATGGCCACTCATTCAGTCCTGCCTGAAATCCAAGGTTACTTCTGGTGACACCAACAAAACCCACGTGGTCTCCCTAGAGTTCTCTCATTGTGGACGGAACTTTCTGGTTGTTCGGAAGGTTAATATCCAGGAAATAAAAAAGAGGGGAATTCTCCACTGTTGTGATTCTGGGACTAACCTGTATGTGTTGAGCAAGTACCATGGAGGAAAAAAACAAAAAATTGTCATGTTTCTCCTTCAGCTGAAAGTCATAGAATCATATAATGGTTTTGGCTGGAAGGTCAGCCTGGCAGCCAAGTAACAACTAATTTCTTCAAGAGCTTGAATAATTTAAAATATTTTTTTTGATGATGTTTGGCACTATAGATATGTCCCTTGGCTTTGAACGTGAGACTGCTGCTCGTGCCATGGTGTTTAATGGGGTTGCTTCATCAGTGTTAGAAAAATTTTAAAAATACCCCAAAAACTGGAAAATGACATCCCTGTATTTACTATAATCGCACCTTGGGCTGTATTGCCAGATGTCAAGTAACAGAAGACTAGTTGCTAGGACAGCTGTTGAACCTAAGGTTAACATCTTGCAGATGAGAAATTTTAATCCTCATTTAGGAAAACAATGAAGCTGTAACACCAAATTATTTTTAGAAAATAATAAAAAACCACTGATAATTCTAGAAGATCTAATTAAGTCCACACAGACTGTCTAATAAATTATGAACTATAATATCAGATGCTGTTGCCTACCAGTATTTTTAGATTTTAATGAACTAAGGATGAAAAGGAATCATTTAGAGTGACACAAGGAGGGATCACTTTTAAGAAGCTTTGGGATAAGCACTGGAAACCTGCTATACCAAAATTTAGAAAATACTGCATTGGATAGAGTAAACAAGATGTGGCCTAGAGTGTTGCAGATTTCTCATCCCCTGGTTCTATGATAATCACTTTCCTTTTTTTTTAATGAAGTGAGAAAATTACTTTCGGAAACTAATTGTTTGGGAGGTATTACTTGGTTTATAACTAAAATTAGCCAATACTGACTTAATTTTTTTTTTATTATTCCTACCTTTTTGATTCCTAGTCACAGGAGATTTTAGACTATTTAACGTGAGTTCATCAGCCATAATAAAAGTAGTGAACAGAACTAAACCAAACTCCACTTCCCTCCCAAACTCATTCTGGAGCTCCAAAAATTGGTTATCTTGATAAGTTGCAAAATAATAATAAAAAAAGCAAGTCTTAGTAACTCTGTAGAGCAGACATTATAGTGGAAAGTTTAGACTACAGATATTTCCCCTTGACAGTCAGTTCAGCAAAACAGATGGATGTTTATGAACTTTTGGCCAATGGGTTTTTCTCAAATGTGCCTTCTTATATCTGCATTTTATATGAATACGTACAGTGCACTGGTGCACAGAGCACCATTTAAGACTCTGTTGGGAATTGGTTGAGTTCAGTGTTTAAGAACTAGTTAGCTTAGCTGATTTAGATTTTTTTTCCCTCTTTTTTTTTTTTTTTTGCTACATGCCATAATAATATATGTGTGTGGGATCACTTTTTACATCACTTGGTGACCTACAGTGCCTAATAGTTTTTTGCTTAATGGAACAGACAGTTCCCGAGTGCTCGGTCTGTGCTATTGCTGCTTAATGTTCCTTCGTTGTATTAGTGAGATCATGTGCACCGCTCACACTCAAGTGCATACTGTGTCATGCTATTAAAGCTCATTAGCACGTTTGTAATTAAAAACAAATCTGAAATGTGGAAGATGTCTTGGGCAGCTTCTCCGCCTGAGCTGTGCCACTGGGATGCTGTGTAGCCACAGATTAGAGACCTGCTGGGAAGGTGACACCAAGGAGATGGCTGGACAGCTACAGTGCTGTTCCTTCCACAAGACTGAATTCTAGCTGCATGTATTTTGTCTACCCATGTGCCACTGTCCGCCTTCAACATCGCCTTTGCAGTAAGACATATGAGATCTGTGATGACACTGAAGCCAACGCGCTGAAGTGATGCTCTTTACATGGTGATGTCTCATCACTTTGCCTTGTTCTCTTCCCTGCCATCCATCTGTGTCTCAACTTTTCCAATGGAAGCAGGAGATATCTTTAGATGGAAGCAAGCTGGTGTTTTTTTTTTTTTTTTTTTTTTTTTTTTTTTTTTTTTTTTTTTTTTTTTTTTTTATTCTGTATTGTTTTGGCCTTTTCCAAGACTGAGGCCATTGTTTAGGGGTCCTCATTGGTGTGCTTGGTGTCTCAACTACATGGGCTGGATGTGCCTTTTTTCCTCTTCATGATGTTCCTGTTGGCTGCTCTTCTGCAGTACAAGCAGTGAATAGCCATAAAGCCCTGATGGCAGCAGCCCTGTTGAGCCCTGCCTTCTTGCAATCTCATGTTTTCATATTTTTAATGGCAGGTTTGCTGGAACTTCTGACATCTACCTAGCTAGGCTAAAAATGGAACTCTTGTAATTTTTTTTAAAAGGACATGAGTGAGCCAGAAATTATTTCGCTCATCCAGATGGTAGTTTGAAAATCAGTAGCTATTATGAAATTTGTGTCAACACACTGATTCTTTCATCATTTCTGATTTAGTGAGTTTACCAACCTGTAGGAGAGCAACATTCCAGAGTAATCAAGTATTTGAGACCTACATTGTTGTACAACACTCCTTTTTATGTTGGTATGAAGTGACAACAGAAATGCTGTATTTTCTACACTCCATTCCCTTCTCGTATCAGGCTGTTGAGAAATTCTCGGTGGGAACGTGTGCCACTACGATTCCTGCTCTTCTGTCCTTGTGCTGCATAGGCACGTGACTTCAATTAGCAAATTTCATTTAGGAAAAAGGTTTTGCTTTCGTTTTTAGTGCCTGGCAGAGATTTACTTAGGCTGAGCTTGAGGAGATTGGATTGAAGAAGGAGCAGCCTTGGTCAGTGAGGACGTGCAGCTTCAGTGAATTAAAATAATGGGGTGTAATAGATCATAGGGAGAGGAGACTGCCATCAACCTGTAGCTCGTCTGGCCAGCTTACCTTCCAGGGAAGGATTCTTCCCACACCGTGTTTGCTGATCATCTGTCTGCTTTATTTTTACAAGCCCTGAGTGGTGACTCCTACGGTCTCCCTTGGGACTGTGAAATACTGTCTGATAGACTTTCAAGGAAGGTTTTTCTGGAAATTAAATCTGTTTTCTTAGTGTCATTGCTTTGTCCTCTATCACCCAAGACAAAGGTGCTGTTGGAGTATAATTGTCTAAGCCTGGGAACAAATACTTACAATATTTTGAGATATAAATTAACTTTTTGGAGGGCTTTTGCTGTTATAAAAGTACTTTTCAAGTTGCTGGTGTTCCTGGGGCTGCTGTGACAAACAGGTGATAATTGATGCAGTAATTTTAGTTTCCTTTCTTCCATTTAAAATTTCCTTATTCATGATCTTTTTTTTCTTCTCTGGAAGTAGCAATGCTCCCATCTGGATTTGCGGGGGTTGAAACCCTCCTCCTGTATTCCCCATGACCTTTCTTGGTGTGATATACAAGTACTTCAGATGTATTTGTCAGCTGCAAAATCTTTTGCAGAAATAATGCTGTCAGGAGCAATACTTACCCCAGCTCTACAACTGGGGAAAGTCATTAAAGAATAGAAAAAAAAAAGGCAACAAAGAAAAGGAAGTCTAGCTCCTGTTATGTGCTACATCTCATATTAAGGACTCTGATCTAATCCTTCCACTTATGACCGTGAAGGACACAGGGTTCATAATTTCTTTAATTACAATCCAACACATGTTAAAAATCTGTTGAACATCTTGCTCAGACTCCTCATCCTTACTCTTACTTCTTTTTTCTGGACTAAGTAAACTTGATTAAACTGACTTGTATGTTATCTTCTCAAATACTGTTTTGCTGCTTCGTTGGTTGTCCGGATTATATACGTTTATCCGACAGCAGGGTCATTAGTGTCTTATGGCACAAGGTAGCAGGAAAGAAGTGAAGGATATTTGTATATACTTGAACAATATATGTTATGGGGAACTTCTTCAAACTGTTCTTCCAGCTAATGTGTAGTGTAATTATTACTTAGAGGGATTAAAATGTAGATATCTTGTATTTATGTCTAATATAGAATAACCTATCAGGACTTTTTTCCTGAAAAAAATGATAGACTAAAGCCAGTAAAAATGAATAATTTTATAGCTCTATTTATCTGTAAGATAATAGAAGAACAAAGAACTCTTTCCTTGGAAATGCTTTGGCTACATTTGCTGAAATGTGTTATTTTCTTAACCGTGAGCAGTTCAGTATAATTTGATACTTACATTTCAAACTTGGTGTCACGTATTTTGGGGTAGTTGGGTATAATATCTGGAGTTTGCGGTGAACCTATACTTAAATTGCTCACCCTGCATCTCCTGAACATTAGGGACCCAGCTCTCGGAATAGCATTTATAATGATGAATTGGATCCTAAGTGTCATTTACAGTGAATGGGGAGAATTAAATGCCAAAGAGGGAGACTTGTAGGAGCTGGTGTGCCGACTGCCAATGTCTGCCGAGGAGGAACGTGTCTGCAGGCTCGTCTCCATCCTTTACTGGGCTCCAGAGTGGGAAGCTACATTTTTGTACTTAAAATAGTGCATATTTCTGTGATTCTGTCAGCGAGACCTAGACAGGCTGGAGATCTAGGCGGGGAAAAATTTAATGCAATTTAACAAGAGCAAGTGTAGAGTCTTGCATCTGGGCAAGAACAACTCCAGGTACCAGTATAAGTTGGGTACTGACCTGTTGGAGAGTAGTGTAGGGGAGAGGAACCTGGGGGTCCTGGTGGACAGCAGGATGACCATGAGCCAGCACTGTGCCCTCTTGGCCAAGAAGGCCAATGGCATCCTGGGGTGTATCAGAAGGGGGGTGGTCAGTAGGTCGAGAGAGGTTCTCCTCCCCCTCTACTCTGCCCTGGTGAGACCTCATCTGGAATATTGTGTCCAGTTCTGGGCCCCTCAGTTCAAGAAGGACAGGGAACTGCTGGAAAGAGTCCATCCAGCGCAGAGCCATGAAGATGATGAAGGGAATGGAGCATCTCCCTTATGAGGAAAGGCTGAGGGAGCTGGGTCTCTTTAGCTTGGAAAAGAGAAGACTGAGAGGTGACCTAATCAATGTTTATAAATATGTGAAGGGTGAGTGTCAGGAGGATAGAGCCAGGCTCTTCTCTGTGACATCCAGTGATAGGACAAGGGGCAGTGGGTTCAAGCTGGAACATAGGAGGTTCCACTTGAATATGAGAAAAAACTTCTTTACGGTGAGGGTGACAGAGCACTGGAACAGGCTGCCCAGAGAGGTTGTGGAGTCTCCTTCTTTGGAGACATTCAAAGCCTGCCTGGGTGAGTTCCTGTGTGATCTGATCTAGGTGTTCCTGCTCCGGCAGGGGGATTGGACTAGATGATCTTTCGAGGTCCCTTCCAATCCCTAACATCCTGTGATTCTGTGATTTGGGCATGTGTGGAATAGTTTTTATTACAGCACCGTTAGAGGAAGAAGTAGCCATGTTAATTTAGTTGAAGTTCTTGCACCCCTTCTCCAGGAGAATATCTCTGTTACCCTCCTAGTGAAACCACAACACCATCCAGCCAAAAATACCAATTTACGAGAGCTTAAGATAGGGTATGGTATTCCATATTTTTAATGAAAGTGACTTTTAGAGCATATTGGAGTCCATCAGGTGTTTCCTTGCATTGTTTCTGGAAGAGTGGGTGGTTCTGTGAATTTTGGTTATCTGAAGGAGCTCCTTGTGTTCTGAGAGCTGGGTCACGCAGAGCAGCAAAGCTTTGGGATATGCTCAGCAGTATTGTTTTAGGTACTAAAGTACATTTTCTGGTGATGGCTTAGTCATCTATACCACTTCATTTGCTTAAGTGGGTGCTGTGGAGTGATTTTTGGCTCACTCCCTCTCTAGTTTAGCTGACCAAGTTCTGAGTAAGCGTATTCTTTAGCTGTCTAAGTGCTATTTTGCCTGCAGTATTCTTCTGATCCCAGTTTTGCATGAGTGTGCAATGCGTTTCAGGATGAATACAAATGCAGCAGATTTTAAAAAGCATCTCCGTGTGATTTGTTGCCTTTATGCTGACATCTGTATGAGTAAAACCGCAGCAATTGCTCATGAAAAGTGAACACGAACACTGAACCAGCATGGTCAGATGGAGGTGGGAAGGGAATTCAAAAGGCTTTCTGGGTCGCTAGTGCTTGGCATTTTTTTTTTCAATAGGTCTTCCCCTATTTCTTGAATTTACTTTTGTCCCTAATAAAAGTAATGAAGATGTGGTCACCTTCAGGGATTTCTTTAGGCTAATTTAGTTTTCCGACTTGGAACAATCTTGTGACCACTTCGCATGCTCTCTTGTTTCCAATTTAACCTTTCTAATGGTTCCTTGACCTTCCTTACTCAAAATCTATACACGTTTCTGAAGCAATGTTTAATAAGATGAGAGAAGCTGTTTACAACCCTCGCATTTGTCCTCGATGACCTCTGCTGGGCAAATGACAAACAGGTCACTTGTGATGCCACCGTATCACTCCAGGGGAGAGACATGTCAATTAGCCAAGTCAATCTTCCAAGTTTCATAAAACACATCACCCAAGCAATTTAATTAAAAGGGGGCAGGTTCCGGTACCCTAGTTGGGTGCCTCTGCCCAAAAGTGGTGGTTGGTCTGTGCACTGGTTTGGGATTTGATTGGCGTGCAGCAGTTCAGAAATGTAGGTTTCCGAATTTCTCTGCACGCCGTGATTGATGGTGGATGATTATGGGTTTACAAGCTAAAGTATATAATTCTTAAACCTTCTTATTCCATATTTACCAGCAGATGATACAATCCAGCACTGACAGGGGATTGAAGGGATGACATCTAGGTCTCTCCCATCTCTAATCTGGGATTCTATGCAAACCTTTAGAATGTAAATGGAAGCATGTTTTATATTCCTAAATGCAAAAATACTCTTGAAAAGCTTTCACTCGGAAAAGATTATAATGATTAGCATTTATTATGCTGTTGTTTTCATGCAAAAAAGAAAATCTTGCCCAGATTTTACTCAAATTGAACTTTTGTGTGTTACCTAATAGCCCTGCTTTAGTTTGAATAAGATTCAGAATAAAGTGGCCAGATAGGAAGTTAAACACTATGGAGAAAAAAAATTCCTACTTTTAAGCTGTTAAATGTGTGTGTTTTAATACATAGACAAAATGAGGGTGTTTACAAGTACATGGTATCACAAAGGGCACACAAAAAAAAACGGGGGAAGAAAAAGCAATTTAACAGAGAACAAGTTGTTAAGTTTCTTTGTTTTCTCTACAGCAATAAAACCTGGTAAAATGAGGTGGGGGATTGTGTTCATTTTATTACAGCGGGTTCCCACTAGTGTGGATGTAGCTGAGAGTCTGTCAGAGTTTCCATTATAAACTAAGTTTTCATGGGTTTATAATTCAGTCCTAAAAGCTCACCTGGGCTGGTGACTGGCATCCAGGATCTTCAGTCAGAAATTAATATTTCACAGATTTGGAAAATAATATTTGGCTAGGAATTTTTAGATGGACATTGCGTCGTTTCCTCAATGTCGTGCTTGTAATCTTACATTAAAATTTAATGCATCATTTTAGAGTCACTTTCTTTGTTGTTAGCAACTACAGCTACTAGTTGGATCTTCTAGAAGAAAAATCAAGGGGAAAGAATCATGCTTCTGGTTATGGAGTAAGTAATGAAATCAAAGTGGGGATATTTCTGTTTCCAGCCTAGTTTGGTTGGGTGGGGTTTTTTTTTTTCACTTTATTTCCTTCTTTAGCTCATTTAAAGCCATCTCCACCACTTTTATGTTTGACTGCACTTGGCAATGTGGTTTTACCTCTTGAGGTGTTTGGAGGGAATGACTCCAGGGCAATGAGTCATTGAGGTCTAGACTTGGCTCAAGCAGAGAAAAATCAAGTGGTCAAGATCAAAGAGGATTCTGCCCAAAATTTTTCAGTAGGTTGGGGTTTGGGGCAATGTCTTGGAAGGCAAAATTGAGTCCCTGGAGCAGAAGACTTGTGTGCTTGAAGGTATGAAGGACATGGACTTGTTGAGCAGAGAAGAGTCATCTCAACTTCCAGTCTGCTCTCTAGCGTGAGCTATCTGACAGATTCAGTCTGGGTTTCTGAACTGAATTGTGGAAGACAAAAATAATATTTTAGGGGTTTTTTTGGTTTCTTTTTTCTTGAGGCAACATAGGGTCAGAAGTTACTTGCTTAAATTCTTTTGCTTGGCTTTGGAAAAAAAAACCACAGCAGCTCTCTGAGATCTGAACACAAACTGTAGGTTTGCCTGGTTGTGGGAGACATGTGCCTTCTCCTGCAGTGTTCTGCTCGGGCATTAGGCAATCATGGGCTGGACAGCAAAAGCTATGGATTTGGCTTTGACATGTGAAATCTGGTTGAATGGTTTTTATGTGTTGTCTCGCTCTGGAATTCGAAATGTACTTGTTTCAGCTTTTTTCCACAGTTGGTAAGACTAGAAAGAATTGATTTTAAGAGAAAGCAGAAAATAAAGATCTCCAAGTTCTTGTTTCTAAAGCTGTTTTGTTAAATTTGGACCAGAAACAATGAGTAGCTGTTTTGCTTGGTGAATGTATTGTATTTTTTTTAATTCTCATGTTACTCTATGATCAAACATACTTTTTTTTTTTTTTTTTGAAAAGCAGTAGGGGCAGCATCCACATCTGACTGCAATGAATTTATTTCCATTTGAATCTATATTCTCTCTTGATAGTTTCTGAGATTCGCAATAAATGTTTCTATGCTACTGGAAGCGACCAGCAATTTGGCCAAATTCTCTTCTGGAAATTATTTTTGAAATAATTATTTTCACATTCTTTCTATCTTTTTTTGAAATCTTTAATCTTCTGAATTTGTAGCCTGAAGTTTTAGTGCTTTTGCGTATCTTCATCCTTTGGCGTGGGACTGTCCTTGCTCTCTGGGATAGTGACTAGAGGATGAGGGACTGCATGGGAGCTGGTGCCCTGTATCGCTCTTCCAAGCTTTTCTCAAATGAGGGACCAAAGGCGGTTTTTTCTATATTTCCTTTTCCTGGGCATAAATTCTTGTATGTAGAAGTCAAAGAAGAAATTCTTCAATAGCCTGTGCTTAGTAATGCAAGAAAAGTCCTCTGGATACGGGCTTGCTTTGCCTCAACCAAGATGCTTCTGGTTCATTGTTGGGAAGTCTAAAGAAATTCTTGGAGTAGGACAAAGGAGACTTGAAAGGAATTGAAAGAATTGTTAGTAAGAAATGGTTCCTTCTTTTCAGGCTACTCAGAAAAAAAAAATCCTCATTAAAAAAAAATCAGTCTCTCCAAAGGGTTTTAAAATTTCTGCTCTTAAGATAAGCAGGAGGTATGTCACGATGTGCTATGCTATGTCGTTTTGGATGAATACCTGCTGAAAGCAGAAGCCTGGAAAAAGGATGATGTCTTCAGTATCTAAAATGAAAATCCAAAGCTAGACCAGAGCTGCTGAAGTGAGACATTTGTTTCCAAACTGTATTTTCCATGATGCAAACCAAAAAGTACTTTGTCAACAAAGGAAGCCTCTACAGTGATCCTTCCCGAGAGCAATATTTTTGAAGTGCATCTTTCTTTGTGATTGAGTGGTTGTGCAAAAATTATATTTCTGACTAAACCATGTTCTTTATAAAAGTTAGGAATTCTGTCTTTGGTGACATAAATGTTCCATCCTTTGTACGTACGTTAAAAATGAGAAGCTAAGAGGGAGGGAGTCCTTTCCGCCATGGTGGCGTGTATCCCTTAGGAGGACTCAGGTGGAGGTGGTGGAATGATTTAAGCGCTGAGAGTAGGATTTAATTTGATGTTGTCATCATGAAGGGACAAGAGAGCTGGAGTTTGCTGGATGGGTTGGGAACTGCACAGATTTTACTGTGTGATCTTCCTCTGATGTTGTGGCTGGTAGAACGTCTTTGTACATCCCTTGGCGCTCAAAGCGTTGTGTATTGCTAACGAAACAGGTGATGCAGAAGGAGGAGAGAGCACAAGGTGAAGTTCAAGGTATGTCTTTCTTCAGTGGTAGCTTTACAGGTGTAAAAGTCCTCAGTATGTTTGTGGATTTTCTTTTTACATTAAAATTTTACAGTTTTTATTGTGTGCTGAGTAACTTGGCACTGCTGAGATAAATGAGTCCAAAGTGTAGTGAGTGTAGTAGGCAATGAGATGTAAAATTAAATTTATAAAATCTCTTTCTTGGAGGCTGGGAGGGTTTTTTTTGCCATGTCTTATCTGCTGACATAACACAAACATGGGCTGTTCTGAGGTGGTTAGAACAGGAGAGCTCATCCTGGAGATTACCTCCTGGAGAGGCGATCTTTTGGAAATCTTTTCATTGGGGGTTTTGTATTCATGCCTCAAAATTATTTTGATAGGTGATGCTTTGCTTTTTCTTTTAACAGTGATTTTATAAGAAAATATTATTGAAAATAAGATTTTAGCTGCAATAATGCTGATTTTTGGTATAAACTGTCCTTAGATCAGTCATAAGATAGCCCAGCTCTGGTCAAAATGCTAGAAAACTTACATGGGGGCAGGAAGGTGCTTTGTTAGACTCATCGCTGTTGGGGTGACCTGACTCTAGGTTTCCCATTCCACAGTGGAGCTGGGCAGAACATCACCAGCTTTCTCTTTCTTTCCAGACTCCAACGAAGAAAAAATTGAAGCTTTTTTTAGTGTTCCATGATAACTTAAATATTTTCATTAACTTTGTGTTTCACTGTGCATGGGGATCATACCAGCAGTTTAAAGTTCTTTTCTTCCTGATGTTCAGTCCAGTCATGACTTTGTGCTCTCCAAGGCATGGTGCAGGGTTTGTGCGTGTTCCTGGAGGACACTGGGGAGGACAGCGAAGAGCTGAAACTCCTCAATTGCAGCCAGGTCCTGGCTCCTTGCAGCATGCTCCGAGGTTTCTTGTGGAAAGAAGTGGCTTGTTATGTACCTGGTAAACAAGAAGGCAAAGGGAAAGTGTTAGAGATGGGGGAGCAAGAGCCCTCATTGTGTGAAGCCTGCAGGGCAGCCTTCCAAGCCATGTCAACAAGAAAATAAAGACTCTGTACTTGCATTCTGTGCCTCAAACCAAATAGGATAATGCAAATTTTTAAAAGGAAAAAATAATAATAAAAAGGGATAGCTACCTTCAAAATGAGGTAGCCTTTTTTTTTGTGTGATAGCATACCCATGGATTTCAATAAAGACTCTTTGGCTGGTGTTGGCAGATAATTTCCTGCTTCACCCTGCAAGGAAGGTGTGAGGCTTCATTGGTGACTCAATGCTGGCTTCCCAAAATGCACCATGGAGTTGTGAAGGCTGCGAGGGTGATGTTTTGCTGGGATCTTGGGGAGAGAGGAAAAAAAAAACCAACAAACCAATAAACAAACCACCAGGAAAACCCCCCAAAAGAGGAAAAAACAAACAAAAACAAACCAAAAAACAAAAACCCAAAAAACAACGAACCAACCAAAAAACCCCAAGGCACTGGGAAAACCAAAAAAGAGAAAAAAAAACCCAAATAAAAACAACAAAAAAGCCCCCCCAAAACAACCACACCAAAACAAAAACCTGAAAAATACTCCAAAACAAACAAACGAAAAACACCCAACAAAACCCCAACAACTCATCATAAAGCTTTGGAGATGGGGCAAATCTATATTTAAACAGACACATGACAGCAAAAATATCAAATAAAGAATACGAGTGGGGAAAGTGGGAGTACATTGTGCTTATGTTCAGGCACTTCTCTCCTGCGTGAAATAAGAGAGTAACCCCGGTGTAAATATCCTCTTAGGAGCAGGAGCGGAGCCCTTTGCACAACGGTGTTGTTTCAGTGGTAGGTTGGTTAATGTTGCTTGAGGAAACTGTGATGCTGTGTGGGTTTATAAAAGTAATTCCAAGACATTCCTTATCTGAATTTTAAGCACTTGTATAATAACGGGATATCTGTAGCAGCTATGCCTGATTATTATGGTGTTTAAGATGAGTAATTTTATAGTTAAGCATTTCGATGCCCTACATATGTTATGGATCAAGTGCAAACTGCTGCTATTTTTTTTTTAATTTTTTTTTCAGACCGATGTGACAGGCTGACACTTTGATCAGCCTGCCAGAGCACAGTCGTATTTATGGGCTGGCAATTGTATGGATTGCAGTAAGGGCTGGGAGAGGGAGGGGACCATCCCCGGCAGTCAAAGGCACATCAAAGTGCTGGGATCAGCTTAGGAACAGACAAGTGAGGGGGGAGAAAGGCAGAGATGCTCCAGGCTGCAGGGAGAAGTGGAAGCATTATTATAACATTGTCTCAGAAATCTTCCTTTTTATTAAAATCATCTGGGAAAACGTCAATTCCCCACCGTAATCCTCCCCTCTGCCTCTGGAGTAGTTTGAACAAGCTCTGTAATAATCCCAGACCACTGTGCAATTTTACAAACTCTGACACAAAGAAGTCATAGAGTCGTGGAATGGTTTGGATTGGAAGGGACCTTAGAAATTGAGTTTCAAGCCCCCTGCCATGGGCAGGGACACCTCCCACTAGACCAGTGCTTATCCCAACCTTTGGTAGGCTCTGGGTTTCAACGTACATGCAAGTTTGAGAGTTTAATGTGATTTTTTTTTTATTATTATTACTTTTTCCCATTAGTGGCTAAAGGCTCATCCTGTTATATAACCACTATTTCTAATCTTACTTAGTATGAAAAAAAAAATAATATGCCACTCTTAGATGCATCTTCAAGGCCAATGGGGGACTGCCCCAGTTTCTCTCCCAAGGCAGAAATATTGATCAATGCTGTAATAAAATAGCCAAAAGGTCGTTGCGTTATGGTTGCCATGGCCACTAATGCTTTGTATTGCTCAGACTCTTTCCTGCACTTTGTGGTTGAGAAGTGACTCCTGGCCCCATGTTATTTGGTGAACGGTGAGTCCATAAACAAGGTCCAGGAGAGATGATGCCAGGGAGCAGGCAGTAGCCACAGTCCTGCTGACTCTGATGGCAAATAGCAACAAAGTGGTGTGTCAGACTAAAAAGTTGAGTAATTTATATATATATAATATATATACACATACTTACATACATGTATGGGAATAAAAACTTGTGGGAATACCAATTAGAAAACAATGACAATAAAACCCAATTTAAGACCATCTCCAGTTTGGGTGATCCCACTGGGAAAACTTCTTGCTTTGGGTAAGAAAATATGTTTTATAAAAGGAAATTTTCAGTGTGAAATGTTAAGTGATTTGGATTGAGGGGTGGGGGGTGTGAGAAAACATGGTATTTGACTTGTAGAAATTGAATCTCGGTGGTTTTTATTGTCAATCGGGATTTTGCAGAAGGTTACTTGGAGGGGAGCAGAAACAGCAACAGGTCAGGAGCAGAGAGGTGTGACCCTACCTCTGACCAATAAATAGTGGATGCTGCTACTGGAATCCTACATTCATCAGTCACACTTATAAACGTTGTAAATTTTGGGATAGAAACAGAATATTTAGAGCTGAAAGAGATGGGATGTATCCATAAAAAGCTCTCTGTTTGGTTCATGAAGGTCTATCACGATGGGGAGTTTTCTGCGTCCCTGTGTGATGGGTTAGCCCTTGGCTGGGGGCCAAACCACACATACCTGCTCACCCAATTGCCGCCCCCACCCAATGATAGGGGAGAGAATTAAAGGGGTAAATAGAAAAGAGGACTCGTGGGTTGAAATAAGGACAATTTAATAACTAAACTATATATTAAAAATAATACTATATACAAATGAGTGATACACAGTGATACTGCCCCCCCTCCCCAAATGACCAATGGCCCAGCCTGCTCCCGGCCAACGATCCTGGAGGAGGGAGAGAATAACTGATACACAATGATACTGCACCCACCCACCCAATGACCAAAGGCTCAGCCTGTTGCTGGCCAATGATCCCAGAACTACACTCACGATTCCCCCAGATGGGGGGGGGAGGTGGGTGCACCGCTCCCAGAGGCACTCGTGGAACAGAGATAACAGTGCGAGCGTTCCAGACCGATAGCTGACCGGGGTTGGGGGAAAACGACCATCTGGCCCCAGCTAACGATCCCCCCAGAGAGGGAGGATCCCGAAACTCACAGAACGGAGATAACAGTCCGAGCGTCCGTGTCTGGCCCCAGCTAACGATCCCGGGGCGGGGGGGGTGAAGTGATATGGAGCCAGAAGAGGGGACTGAAACTGAGAGCTACTGGAACCAGGAAGCAAAAAGGCAAAAGAGAACTCTCTTCCGGGAGTCCTTACCTATATCTGGGCATGACATGCATGTTATGGAATAGACCATTGGTCACTCTGGTTCTCAATCTAGTAACCACAGAACGAATCCTAGGCCAACAGCTAGTGCTGGACCCTCCCAGACCTCCTTTTCCCCCCTACCCTGTCTGCAGAGAGGCCGAAGGACCTTGAAGTATCCTAGCAGTAATTATGAATGTTCTTTTCTTATCAGTTTTTCTCCTGAGCATAAATCAAAAAAAACCCGTAGCCTCTTGCTAGCTAAAAAGTTAACTCTTTGCTTAACCCCTAAAAGCAGGGTTGGGTGGGTATCTCACCATCCCAATATCCTCTTGTCTCACCACTGCTTGTGACAGCTCTTCCACAAAAACTGAGAGAACTTGGGTAGGTTGGGTGGACAGCTTGCAGGAGGCCTGGAGCCACTGGGGCTGACCAACGTTCTTGGTCTTCGCCTAGTAGATCCAAGCATGGCTTATCGCTGGGTGTTGGCTGAGTGTGTCTGTGCTGAGGATGGTGAGTATTCACACTCGTTAAGATTAGTTAATACCATGTTAAACCGTTGGAGTAAAGGGCATTTGTAGAATTGGTGTTCTGATGAAGTCTTGAGTATGTCTTCCGGGAAAAAATGATATTAAATACAGTTACTGAGTTATATTGTCAGTTCTTTAATGAACATGTGATTAAAGATAAATATACTGTGTATATAGAAGGGGAAAACAAACACCCCTTAGTGGTCTAGTTTAAAGAAATAACCTTTATAATTGAATAAAAATTTTCAGAATAGATGGATACTGTGGGTTAGCACAAGCAAGACGCACAGTACTGAGAAAATGTAAGAGTTGGTACTAATTCCATCAAGTAGATGACTTATACCATTTAGTAGTTCATTGCAAAGGGCAGCATTGATTTTTTTAATTTGAACCAAACAAAGAAACTGAAGAGCCTGAAAGCCAGGAGATATGTTGGTGAAGAATTGTGTTGTACCTTTGCTCCGTGTAATGTCCCGCGTGCCATGCTCGGGGTCCCAGCTCAGCCTGCTCTTATGGCAGCACACATCCCCCCTGCCCCAATATATAGATTTACTTTAAAAATTAAATAAGGGCATATTCTTAGATCTAGTAGATGTAGGAACATTTTTTTGGTGGAATATATTTATATGGGAGGGATGTATTTTTCTACAAGAAAGCTTAGAAAAGTAAAATGAAATTTCATCCTGAAATACTGCAACGTAAACTGAAATGTTTTAATTAGACAGGATTAATCACAGATTAATTGAATTAAATTTAATACCCTTGTACAATTACAGTATAGGTAATTCATGCCACTGTTTGGCTGGTAAGTTCAGCTTATAGACCATCGTTTTGTTGGACAGTATGCCAATAACTGAAGTCCCAAGATTTTTGATGGGGGTGTGTGATGGGAGATGTGTTTTGTACTAGAAGAGTTTTTGTGCAGGGGAGAATCCAAATGTAGCTCCCATGAAGCAGCATAGTAGGATGCTAAAACAAAATTATTTTTACTGTCAACCAAATGCTCGATGGACCGTTTTACTTTACAGTCATGTAGTTTCTTATGAATGTTTTGAAACACTTTAAGGTAATTTCTGAAAAAAAGTGGTACTTATTCGCAGGAGGAATAAGTTTAGTCAAAAATTCAATTTTCTGAAGAAGAAATGTTTTGATGGGAAGATTTTTTTGTACAACCCTGGTTATTCTCATTGTTTCTATAGAGCTGTCTGGAATATTAGGGTTTGACAATGCCAATGATGGTGTAAAAGATAAAATATTAAAACTATGAGCAAATGTTAATTTTACTGAAAGTTCTGTGACAGGTTCGTTGCTTTGTCTAAAAACTGAGGATCTAATTTTTTTTCTGTAATATTTTGTGATCTGTCTGAAAATTCAGTCTCCTCCTTGCTTTAGGGAGAATCTTTATTTTCTTCCTAATGTCTCATTCAAGAAAGGAAAAGTGTTGCAATCAGCTGTGTATTCACTATGTGAAGAGATAATATTTGTAAAGCTATCCTGGTTTCCTTGAGTGAAAGACTGAATTAAAAGGTAAACGCTGCATTGCATTATAATTTACTGCCAAAAATAAATGGTAAAGAGAGGTTGCTATGAGAGGGTGTGATGTAGCACAGTTTGAAGCTGTAGGTTTTTTGATATTACAGTTTGGAATAAGAATAATATTTAAGTACTATTTAAAAAAACCCAAAAAACAAAAAACAAACCACAAAAGAAAACCCCATAACACAAGTGTACAATACTTAAATACTTGAGATGTGAAAACATCTGTTGTATCAGAGTTATTGTGAGTGTGTTTCCATTCTGCTTCCTTCTGATTACGTTAATCGGTCATGGCTTTCCAGGAAATAATTAAATGCAACAGTCAAGCCTTTCTGATTGTCGTGTCATTGAGAAATGATTTTTAGTTGCATTGCTATATGATATTTCAAGCGTGAAACTCATTCGACTAAATGTAAATGTGTTACATTTTTCACAAACCTTCAAGTAAAGTTACTTTTTATTTTTGGATAAGTCCCTGAATGTAAAGTTACTTAACTCCTAAAAATATATATATAATAATATATATGGTCTATATGTAATTGTATATATGGACTTGAACTTCCAAATATTCTAATCAGTCTCTGGAACTCTCCAGAACTTCAGAGAGACTTCATATAATGAAAGTTCCACAGATTCGATATAAATCTGATAAGACACAACTGTAACAGCAAGAGAGCAAGTCTTGAAGTCCCAGCACACTGCATAATCGCATCTGTGCCATAGGATGGCATGGAGCATCTCTGGATGTGGTGACATCTTCCACCAAATAAATTATTTTCTAGATATTGAATAACAGCTGTTAAACTCCTCTTTCCTCTGAGTATACAGAATACTAGCAACTGAATTAAACAGCTCATGACATTTCTGACAAAACACGCTGGAGAAACGGGGAATTTTCAGGGTTCTTCTAATGACCTCAAAATAATTGCGTTTATTCACCCAATTTCATATTTCACTGAGCTTTGAGTCTATTAGCTTCTAAGGTTAAAACCAAGCAAAAACTGCACTCTGTTTTCCTGAATCATAATTTAACCCTTGGGTCAGTAAATATCACTGCTCTTGTCAGTATTTGTCAGTGCTGTGTGTGTTCATTAAAATCCACAATGATGATTATTTAAAAAAAAAAAATCACATTTGGCAGTAGACTAGTGACTAATGTACAGCCTGAGTAGGAAAGCAATGCTGTATTGAGGCAAAAAAAATGGGAAAATCATGTCCTGATGCTCTAGCTGCATGAGCCTACTTGATTTAGGTATAGATCTGTGTGGAGGGAATGAGCCAGCAGTGTGCCCAGGTGGCCCAGAAGGCCAATGGCATCCTGGCCTGCATCAGCAATAGTGTGGCCAGCAGGACTAGGGCAGGGATTGTGCCCCTGGACTCGGCACTGGTGAGGCTGCACCTTGAATCCTGTGTTCAGTTTTGGGCCCCTCACCACAAGAAGGACATTGAGGGGCTGGAGCAGGTCCAGAGAAGGGCAATGAAGCTGGGGAAGGGTCTGGAGCACAGGTCTGACAAGAAGCAGCTAAGGGAGCTGGGGGTGTTTAGTTTAGAGAAGAGGAGGCTGAGAGGAGACCTCATCACTCTCTACAACTGCCTGAAAGGAGGGTGCAGTGAGGTGGGTGCTGGGCTCTTCTCTAAAGTAACAACTGATGGGACAAGAGGAAATGGCCTCAAGTTGCACCAGGGGAGGCTTAGGCTGGATATTAGAAAAAATGTCTTCACTGCATGAGTGATCAGGCATTGGAACAGGCTGCCCAGGGCAGTGGTGGAGTCACCATCCCTGGAGGGGTTCAACAAATGTGTAGATGTGGTGCTTCGGGACATGGGTTAGTGGGTTGGGGGGTGTGGGCTGACGGTTGGACTTGGTGATCCTTGAGGTCTTTTTCAACCTTCATGATTCTATGATTCTTCTCCTATTTCTGTACTCGTTACTGAGAGCAAAATAAAAATAAGCGTTGGTGGCTTTGATATGTAAATCAAAGAATCTGGTGACTTTCTATTCTCTCCTATTAATATCCCAGACTGGGGGTCCTGGAAATTGCAGTGCAAAGGGAATATTAATGTGTTCCTTGACGTGTTGATATTAAAGCGCAGCTGATGACAATATGATGGAAAATTGGTAGCGTGATGCGATCTATGTAATACAGCATTGCAAAATAGTCATAAGTACTTACCAGGCACAAAACCTGTGCATCTGATTTTTCTTTCCCGTGGTGCCTGAGAAGAGTGTAAACAAGTTGCTTGTAAACAAGCAAAATGATTGCCCATATCCCTTTAACTTTAGTGTAAAGGTCCAAACCCTTTCCTTTTCTTAACTATGTTATTCTTCAAAGTCTTTTTCTCTGCAGCATCATTCAAATCCTGATCATTGCTCCCTTCTCTTTTCAGTGACCTTTACAAACTCAGTATTGCTTGACTCGTCACCTCACAGTAGAGTTGCACAAATAATTTTTTTTGTAGCCTGTTGTTTTTGTCCTGAAGATCCTCCTCCTCCTCTCTGCCTCTTGTCCAGACTGCCATCCCTGGAGGAGATCATTTTGCTCCTCTTTCCCAGTTAGAAAATCTGTTCCACTTCTGATCAGACTGGAATGATCCGACAGTTGGGCTGCTCTCTGCCCTGGAGGCTTTCCCCAGTGCCTCATATACCCTGTTTCTTTTGACCATCCTTGGCTGCTTTTTTACCCTTCTTCCAGTAGGAATCCTGGAGTTGTTCACGAAACATGTAGATGTGGTGCTTCAGGACATGGTTTAGTGAGTTAGGTGGTGTGGGTTGGTGGTTAGACTTGATGATCCTTGAGGTTTTTTCCAACTTTTATGATTCTATGGTTACTGTTTCCCTACTTACAGTATCTACTCACAGCATATAGAAGTACCTTGGTGTGCCTGATTGTTCCGTCTTGTTCAACACCGTTAGCTACTGTAGGAGATGCTTATAGACACTCTTTGATTTTTGGGTATTATCAAGATCCAGACCTGTCATCCACCTGCGTCCTTGGCCATGTCCAACTCCCCTGTTCAGTGCTTTGTAGCATGTAGTCCCTTTTTTTCCTGATTTTTGACTGTGCTTCTTCCCATGCCCTTTGGATTCAGAGGGAAGAGTAGCAGAAAGTCTCCTCTTTAGAGCATATGTCCCCTATCCCTCTCCAACTAGGAGTGTTGAGTTTGCTTCTATGCGGGGCCCCAGGGAGCATCTTCTGTGGGTGTTTATGGGTACAAGGGTGGGAGCTGGCCCATGTGTTCGTGTGCTATAACAGCAGGTTTTTCATCTGATTCATTTTGGGGTTAGGAAGCCTTGTTCTCCTTGAAACTTGGGTGATATTTTTTCTTTGAGCCCTACAACTCTGACTTGTTGAAAGCAGCCCACAGGTTCAAAGGTTTTGGGAAGGAGAAAGGGAATAAATCAGCTTGTGTTTAAAAGTGGGATGTTTGGGATTGGTGCCTGTGTTACATGAGCTAGGATGTACTTCTAGCAGATAGTTTTTCCATCAAAGCAGTGTCTTATTTATCCTATGAATCAGTATCAAAAATCCATGTGGTGTTTACCTGAAAACATCTGCTCTTTTACTACCAGTTGTGTCACAACAGAGATATAACCTGTAGTTTATGTTTCCTAACCAGACTGGTTTTTACTTTGTGAGAGAATAGTTGTGTTTTTTCTTATCTCATTCTGAAGTTTTCCAGGTTAAGATATTGAAGAACAGAAATCAGACGTAGAGAAATCTTTTTTAGAGTGTATTATCAAGTGCAACGCTCAGCTTGTGACAACACATATGTGCTGTCTTGGCACGTTTGGAGGATGAAACAGATTTTGGAGACGTTTTACTGAGGCAGAAGTTATTCTTTAATTAGGGGTGGCTTGGTGTGTGAGGATGCCAGGCTTCACTGGCAATAAACAGTGAAGGAAACAGCCTCCCATCGGCTAAAATGTGCAAAAGGCAAGGACATTTCTCAGCAATGGGACAACATGAACTTCAGGTTGTGGAGCCTTTTCTCTCCAGCACTAGTTAGTGATGATGTTTAAAGCCATCACCAGTGATGACTCCAAACCCCTTCTTAGCTGCAGCAGTTGTACATCCAGACATGAGCTGATGGATGGTTGCTGGAAGACTTAACCTCAACCCGTCTTGCTGCTGTCTTGGACATTGCAGAGTCTTATCAAATATGTATCTTGAGTAGTTTAGGTGGAGAAATTTCATTGATACTGATTGCTTGAGGACTAGTTCCATAGCAGGATAGATTTGGAAACAACTGATATTAAGAAAACACCTTTTAAATCTGTTTTCCTATTTTTCTTCTGTTACGGTTTATTTCTTTGAAAACAGAGGCTGGAAATTCCTTCTTGAAATCATTTTCTTCACTCTTGCATGTGCTGAGTTCTTATCATAGGGTCACTTAGACATGGTAGGCAGTAACAGACAAGGAAATCTTGTTTGAAAACATAAACAAGCCAAATGAAGCAATCCCTCTAAGGCTCTGTTTTTAGCTCCTCTTGGCTTTTTGGTACCCCAGGAGGAGATTTTTCCAAAGCCATATATGATTTCAGCAAGTGGGATATCAGCCCTGTGTGACAACAGACCCTCCATTCTCCCGCGGGGGACCTCAGCAGGATTGTAAAGCCTACTTGTAAGAGCACAAGCATCTTCTTGCTGTCACAAACAACACTGAATAATTGATTTGGGGGGAAATCAGCAATGTCTCTGGTTTCCTAAAGATGCTATTGTTTATCAGCCATCAGTCCTGCTTCCCCTGAATGCTTCTCTTTTCCCCTTTTACCAATCCTTGCTGATGGGAGGAACCAACACTTTTTGTTTCCCCTCATTCAGATCTCACCCATCCGTAGGATGTTGCAGGAGATGGGTGCATGCGTGGCGTGATCTCCAGCTATGGGGATGTTCAGGGCCCTTTCCTCACTACAGCCTCCCTAACAGCAGGAGTTTTCTCTTTTCCCACAGTTTGGTAGATTTTAGAATCCCTTTTTACTCAAGGACAACCAAATATAGATATAAAGATGTTTTTGTAAGAACAGGATTTGTACCAGAATAACATCTCTTAGACCATAGCCCAGCTGCCGCCTTCCCCAACATGACGTGGAAAAAGTGGACCATGGTGGAGCTCAAGCACTACTGTAGAGTCAAGTTTCTTTTTTGCTGGCAGTAAACATGTTTTGAAGAAAGGCTTTGATGCACAGGCAAGCAGAGAGGGCACTGGCCAGAAGCCTTTTTTTTTTTTTTTGGTGTGTGTGTTTAATACGTTGGAAGAAACTATTCACCCGTATAACCTTTGTAACGCTGCCGGGGTTGGAGAGATCTCTTGTAACTAGGTGTAAGTGCTGGTGAGGCCAGCATTAAGCTCCTGGGGGCAAAAGCGTGGAGCCAGAGGGTGGATTTTAATGGCAAAGTTTAATGGAAGATACCGAGTAAATTCCCAGTAAGCTGGTCACGGAACCTCCAAATTGCAGATTGTCCATCGGGATGTTTTCATCTCGTCTTTTTCCTTCCATTTCTCTTTGGGCATCTCTTCCTGACTTGGTTCCCAGGATGCACACAGCTGGGGACACCAAGTCCTTGTTAATTGGGTCTGGGTTGCCACTGGTCTTGTTTAAGAGCTGAAAAAATCCAGAATATTGTCAGCTGGTGTTAAGAGTGAAGTCGGCATCCAAGTCATTATTCTTGTACTTCACAAAGGGTTAATGAATGGTTAACATCTCTTTAATGAATAGTTAATCAGCCCTCAGACTATTGGAGTCTTGCAGACTAACCAGGTGCTTATAACCATCTGTAATACCTCTCGCTGATGGATTTTACAATCATCTGCTACATGTTCTTCACATGCGAGTAGGTGTCGGGAAGATGTCATCAACGTGTTTTATAACCTAATTGTTGTATCACTTCAAGAAAAAGTCGACTGAAATGCTTTGGATACCATAGGGAAAACATCCTTCTGTGTTTAAAATAAATAATAAATTGTGCTGTCACACAAATATTCGCTTAAAAAAGCCTTAAGTGTCGAATACGTACCATCTGGTAAAAAAAATACAGCCGTGCGATTAAAACTTTCCAAATACGAAGCTGAGAAACCTTTTTTTATTTTTTTTTGTAGTGCAGCATAGAAGGAAATCTTTTTAGCATGAATGACTTTTAATTTGAAGCTCATTCATAAACTGAAACTGTGGAAACCACAGTGTTTGTTGTGTCTGTCCCTGACTTCTGCATCCTGTCCCCACTGGTCTTGCCATCTTCATTCACTACACAAGCTGGTGATAACTTGGAAATTAGCCATTAATTGAGCGATAGCATGGGTCAGAAACCAAGGGACAGGTCCAGATGGCCAAATCAAATAGCTAGCGAGTAGTTTCATATGTGATGATGTCTTGCATAATCTGCTGGATTAATGATGAATTATTCTGACGAGACCAAAGTCCCACTGTTTGATGTAGCCCATTACCTGACCTGCTCTGTCTCTGGAAACGGCACCCAAGGATCGACTCTCACCCAACTTTGGCTCCCGATCCCCACATCCTGCTACTTTTTCCTCACAAAATTTGTCACCATTTAGCTCTTGAACCCCTTAGAGCTGCTGTCCCCATCCCCTGCTCTCCTGCCTCAAGCCCTCTGTCCAACTTTGCTCTTATTCCCCCAAAATTCAACAGCCTTTTTCTCCAGTCTGCAGGTTAGCAGAGAAAATATTCCCTTTTTTCCAGGTTCCCCACCTGTTATCCTTGTTTTTTTTTCACCATCTTGCATAATTTTCAACTTTCAGATACTTCTAATATCTCTACTACATTTTTACACAACACTTCATTAAAAGAGCAGTTCTATGAATGTGTGCTCTCTCTTATCCTTCAGGTTTCCTCTTCGTGATTCATCGAAGCTGTAAGAAATCAATTTATTTATGAAGCTGTGATGAGGAGCAGCCCTGGATAGATGACATCATATATATCATATATATCGTACTCATTAAACTGGAGGGAACGTACAGGCACATACAAGCACTTTTTATACCCAGTTGTTTTTGGATTCTGCTTGTTATTTGCAGCTTGATTCTGCATTAATTTTGGATTTTTTTATTTGAGTAATATGATTCTTGGACGCACCTAGCATAACAGCAGTGTCAGTCTCTTCACTTCTGCTTGTGTGGTTTCCAGCACAGCGTTCTTCCCAGTAAAGATGTCAATGTCTGAATCAATATAAATATTAGAATTTTCAATCTATGCCTTAGGTTTGTCTTTTAATTTACAAGGTTTGTCCCTTGATGCTGTGGGAGGGTGGGAGGATGCTGCTGCTGCTGTATTTTCAGGCTTTCTGGACAAAAAGTGAAAGGTTTTGTCATCTTGGGACCTGAGGACCAAGAGAATTAGTCCTTGGACCACACAGCCCGATTTTTCTAATGAACTCTTTGCTAATTCTCAAAGTACAGAAATCTGAGCACTCCCAAAATTACATTCCTGTAATTTTGTGCTGGTTTCTGTGAATCCAACAGGAACACAAATACAAACAATTTGACTGCCTGGCTCTTCTCAAGAGCTGCTGAATCCTTCAAAAATTATTTTTTTATATAATACTATATAATCTATATTACTGCAAATATTATATCCTAAAATAATGATCTTGAAAAGCAAATTTAAAATATAATTAGATACAGCTTCCTCTTGTTACTGCGTTTAATGGTGCCTCAAGTTTACTGGGACCAGAAGATAGATTGTGAAGAAACATGGGATGTTGTGGTATTTGATTCAAATTTTATCCAAAAATGAAAATGCAAAGAGAATACGGAAAAAAAAAAAAAAGAGTTCTTCTGGCTTATCTGAATTCCAAAAGTAGAATTGTGGGGAAAAATAAATGAATAAATAATTGCAGGTTCTAGTTCTTGGATTTATCAGCTGTTTCCAGCCTTAACTAATCAAATAGCTGTGCAGTCTGACAGCATTTGTAGTCTGGGTTGTAAGCTGCTTTTCTCAATTTCTTTTTTTTTTTTTTTTTTTGGACAAGGGAAAAATATTGACTCAGTAGCTTGAGGAGCTAAAGTGTCTTACCTTCCAAATCGAAATGAGATGGTTGTCATTTTGTTTAGTGTCTCATTTTTAAATTTTGTTCCATCGAGCTTAATACTTTCAGCAATCCTGTTCTCTAGCAGCTGATGTACAGTTTTTCTTTGTCCTTCAGCATGCAACCTTAGTGTGCGATAGTCTTTTGCACCCACCCCATGACACTTGGGGCTAAATCTAAAAACTTGAGGTTATAACTACAGATTTTGCCTGTCTTGTTTCTTTTGTGCTGTCTTCCTTCTCCTTATCCCTGACATAAATGGTGCAGCTGTCCACTGATGCTGTCCGAGATACAGTTATTAAACCTGGTGACCACAAGCATAAAGCAGCTCATTACAAACATTTTCCTAATGATTCACCAAAATAATACACTGAAATATAAATGAGTTGAATACTGTGACTGACGTTTAAATCACCTGAACCATTACAGACAATATAGTATATTGCTTTTTGTGCGTTGGCTCATAAACTGTGCCGTTACACCTTGATTAAGCAAGTGCTCTCAGTTCTGTTGCATTCCTTTTTGCTCCATTCCTTTCTTTTGTATTCTAAAGCACAGTTTTATCATTACAATATTGTATATGGGCATGAGGGTCCCCTACATTTAATGTAAGAGGCAAGCAGGGAGGGTTCAGTGTCGGACTTGCTCCTGTGACTGCTGCCTGGGGTAGTCCCAGCGATGGGATCTTTGGGACCGCCAGTATTCCATTGGAAAAAAGTCAAATGGAAAGTTCACTTAGTGGTTTGGGAGGCTGAAGGAATACTGTTTACCAGTGAATTAATGGAAGTTGCTTTTGATGTATATCAACCATGTTTGGGGTTTTTCTTTATGTAAATCAACTTCTTGAAGTTGGCCAACTGGTATACCTGGTGCTGTGGCATGGTTTGCTGGGGCTGGCATTTTGCTGCTTGTGTATCTATATGCTGAGCTTTGCTGATTTTTTTTCTGCACTTTTTAATTCCCTGTACTCCCCTCCTGGTCCCATTCCTGTGTGGGCTATCCATCTCCATCACTGCTGGATTCCTCCTGGGTCTGGTCTGGGATGCTCTTGTTCTCCTGTATTTAATTTAGCTGGTTTTGCATTAAAAGTTTGAGTTACTGAGTAGTGAGACAGTGGTGCCTGCCACTTATTTCTGTGTTTAAACTTAAATTATGAGAAGGCATCTCTGAGCTCGTTCATTAAGGAAGGATTTTAGGCTATATTTTCTACAGAAGTGCTGTCGTGTTTCTTTGCAAAATCTGGAGTTACTCCCGGCTCGTAGGGAGGAAAGTTAATTCATCACTTCTATAATTCTGAAACATAAGCAATCCTGAACTTTAAAATCTGGTTGAAAATTATGCACCTAGTAATATTTTAACAGGTTATTTACAGTCTAATGATGATTTTTAAGACTGCATCAGTAGACTTTCAGAAATCTTCTTTACTGAAGGTCTTTAAAGAGGAGTCATTTAATCAGGATGACTTAAGATATAAACTATTTTATTTTTTCTAATGCACAGGCAATAAATTATCATCTACTGAGAGTAAACAGCTGATTTTGGTGCTGAGCAGGAAGGGTGGGGATATGTGCATACTCTACTGAATGCCAGGAAAAACCCAAGGATCCTCAAGTTGAAACAGCTTTAGGACTTTGTCTGAAATTTGTAACTGAGGTTCAGCACAAGTTCACATCTTCATAAAACTGGGACTTGATCCATCATATTAAAATGATGAGGCAGAGTCAGCACTGGGCCCTCAGCCAGATCCATATTCAGCGTTAGACTCTGTTATCAAATGTCTTTCCTTAGAAGATCAAATTTAACTTCTACTCCATAGTCATCTTTCCAAATTAAATTCTTCCTGTTTCTCTCATCCCTCAGCTTGTGAAAAGGCTTCTGGTGACTTCTTCGCTTGTTCCAACAGTATCCAGGGGCTCTAAGATTATCTTCTAGCAGAGACAAGCTTTTTTCAGCGTGCAAAGCTTAGATGTTTTCTGTAATAGCTATGCAGGCTGAAAATAGCCATTTAATAAATACAGCAGAAAGACTGTTTGCAGAAAATATAAACATTCTTTCAATGTTCCATAAAATTGGATGGTGGTTTAATATAAAATGAGTTTCCTGTGTAAAATTAAAAAAAAAAAAAAGAAAGTAGATGCCTTGAAAATTGTTGGAAAGAGTGACTTGGGGTTTTTTTGGTAGTCCTAGGTAAAATAATGTTGATGAGAATGATCCACTTATTTATCTATTTCTAAAGTATTTGTGGGGATTAATATATCTGTTTCCACATGTTCACAGGGTCCTTTCTTATATGACGTGTGTTGGGTTTGGGAACGAAATACATTTGTTGGCATTGTGAAGCAGAAACAGTAAATAATGTGCTCAAAGGAGCGCATCTGTGAATGGGAGGGGACCACATCCAAGAAAAAACAGGGGGTGGAAAGTTCCTTTCTGAGGTTTTGGGGCTGGCAGAAGAGCAGTACTGAGCAAAACCATCTAGTTATGGCCATTCACACATGGCAAAATCCCTTTTTGGTTTGTGGCTGAAAACCCAGCTGTGGATGCTGGGTGCACCCGGATGCACAGACATCGTCATAATGACACTTAGCAAGATTTTGAGTTTTTCTTCTATGCCTCTTTTGACTTAAGTTTTCATTCACTTTCCTCTTTCCCTGACTTTTGAGCCCCTGCCCATGTTGTCTGTTCATACTTACCTATGTATTAAATACTTGAGCCACTTGAGGTGATTTAAATTGCTACCTTGGGCCCTCCTTCTTTTATTTAACTGGAGTTGGCTTTTATTTCTGCCTTCAGTGCAGATTTGTTTGAAAAGAAGCTGACGGTTTGATCACAAAAGGAGGACAAGGGGAGTTCCATCTTAATTAGCTTGAAAGAGTCATTAATGTTAATGAATAAGCTGCTTGGTTTTTCTTTTTTTTTCTTTTTTTAAGAAAAAAAGTCAGTTAAATATAATGCCAAGGGATAAAAAAAATGATTTTTTTTAAACTAGTCTGCGGATGTCACCAGTGGAGGCAAACTAGGGAAAAATATGTCTGTGTCTTCACAGCCAGTCCCTAATCCTTCCTTGATCAGCAGTTTCCAGTGACACCCCTGGGGCATAAGCTAAATGCATCTTCATTCCAGGAGTCAATGAGGAAAAAACAAACTTGTCCTGCTTTGTAAGAAATGTGCAGATCTTGTCTATTCGAACACCTCCTGCTGAACTTTCGTTGCTGAGGGTAGTTTTTGTTGGCTTACAGCAAATAAATTGTCTCCAGAACACTAAAACTAGCATTTACAATGTTTTTGCAGATATTCTGCCGCCTTTATTTCTGTAAAGGATGAATCCTCACTGCAGTGACATCAGTGAGACTCTGTAAGGGGTTGAATGATGTTCAGTAAGGATTTGGGAAACTATTCCCTACGAGTAGTTGCAGCGTTGTTCTTTCATTAAAAACTCAGAATGGGAACCTGTTCAGAACTCAAATAATATATTCCGTTTTCTTCCTTAGGAATACTAATTTAAATCAAAAGTCTTATGAGAAAAGGGGGAAAAAAACCCCCTGTTCTGCCGTTAAATAGCTTCAGGGACAGTGCTTGGGCAAAACAAATAAACCAAACTTTACTGTTTAATTTCTGGTGATAATAGGGAACTGTATGATGTACCGATGTGCTAGTGATGCAGATGGAATTGTAAAACTGGCTTTAGTGACTTTTCTTACAAAATATTGGCGTGATAACCACACTAACAAAATTACTCTGCAGTTTTCTGGTTTTGTTTTGGAAATAATAGATATCATCATCTTAACATACGCTCCTGTAAAGGCTTCAATGCGTGATTTGCTGCCTCTTAGAGTATTGAAAGCCATAAGGCAGAATTCTGTGAACATCCTGGTGATGATTCGGTTGGAGCATTAAGAAGATATAAGCGGGATGGAGTTACTGTTCTTACTAGACATTGCTGTGATGTATCTTCTAATTAAAATCCAACATTGTCATCTTAAGGAGCCACAAATATGAAGCATAGTTGATGTCCCGAGCAATCACAACTTGCAAACTGCTTCTGTAACCTTCTGTCTGGTAATTTTGGGGTCTGTCTGCCTCATGGTGCCCTCGTTCCCTATGGAAACACCTGCTATAGGGGATGCTGAGGGATGTGGACCCTTTGTGGGTGTTGAAGGCATTCTGTACAGCTTTTGGGAGGTACACAGGTCTCATCTTAAAGGTAGAGTGAAAAATATTATTACCAAAGTCATCAAAAAGGGGATCAGCTCTGAGATTTAAAAAAAAAAAAAAAAAAAGCAATTATGGCTCTAATGAGCCAAATGAGTACCAATAAGAAAATAATAATCTTCTTGTAGTTAAAGAACTCGACATTGACTGTAAATAACTCAATCCTTGGTTAAGGGAATACAGACAGCATTTAGTGTATTGTGAGATATGCTAAATATCTTGGAAGGAATTAAAGAAAACTGTAGTTTTGTAGCTTTTTCTTTCGGGGAAGAATTAGCTGAGTCTTGTGAAGTGTGATTTGGTTGCAAAGTGTTGTGATCTGTGAAGCTGATACAGTCCAGTGAAATGCAGAAAAGTAATTTCTAAGGTGAAGATGTAGTTTTGGTAGGTGCTGAATAGCATGTATTAGTTTGGTTTTTTTTTTTTTTTTCCTGAGGAGAAGACACTCCAGATCTGTTTTCCCTTCCTCCTGGTGACTTTTGAACTTTTTTGGCCAGTTTAAACCTAACTTGACAGAATAGGAGTGACTTTAAAGGTCATCAAACTCCTACGACTTTCTATTTGGCTGTAGAGATAAACGGTGATGTACGACCAGAGATTTCTTCTTTGTGAATGTTGGTTTAAAGAGAAACCTCTCACAGAGTTGAAAGCACAATGATAGGTGAAAGAGTTCTGTTGTAATTCCAGAAGACTTTGGTTTTGGCGCTCTCACCCTTGCCTGTGTAATTTTCAAAGGTTTGGGCTTCCAAAGGTTGTTTGTGTGTAGCACAACACCAGTGTGGACATATTAATTATTTTATCAATGGAGTTGGTGATTTTAGGAACACTGTTGTTGTTTTTTTTTATTATTTCCCCCCATGTAATGATGGAGTGGTGGAGTCACCATCCCTGGAGGGGGTCAAGGAACGTGTAGATGTGGTGCTTTGGGACACGGTTTAGTGACTTAGGTGGTGTTGGTTTGACGGTTTCACTTGATGATCCTTGAGGTCTTTTCCAACCTTATGATTCTATGATTTAGAAATTAAAAGCTAGAGATGGAGTTCCCAAGATGAAACAGCATTTTTTCCAGGTAGAAGAATGGGTTCAAAAGCACAAATGCTGCAAGGAAGCTGTCAGGAGGATGTTTTGACAGATAAGGGAGTTGCATGAAGGACCTCTGCTTGGCTGAGGTGAGAGAGTTTATGTGCAGGACCTTGGGGTTAGTGATGGGGAAGGAGCTGGAAGGCATGACAGCCAGAAAGAGAAAGGTGGGGAGGTAATAGATCTTTAATCTGGGTTATGGATAGCTGAAGTTATGGACCAAAGCCTTGCAGCTCTTTTTCAGTAGTTGTAAACACATATTTTCTGACCTAGGGACCTTTATCTGCCAGACCTAGCGATAACACGTATATTTGAACTGGCATTAGAACAACATAGTCATACTTCTTTTTCTTTCTTAGCTCAAACCTGTGACTATGTTGCATATTCACAGTGAAAGAGCTTTTCCAGTTTTAAAAATATACTTTTGGAAGTTGGAGTATACAGTTGCATTTATCCATCATGGGGTCCAGAGTCACAGAATGCTGCTTTTGAATGTCCTTTGTGGGATTTTAGGATGACGATCAAAGCAACATACTGCAAAATGTGATTGAAAATGTTGAGCAAAATCAGTTTCCTGCAGATGATAAAGGTGGGAGGGATAAAGGCATGTGCGTTTACTTTGAATTTCCTTGATGCTACTGAAAAAAAATGTATTTCTTTGTCTGTAATGTGGTCATGCATGCTGGAAAACCCTGGCAAATTGTGTTCTTTTTCAGTAAAAAGTAAGAAATGTTGCATAATGAATTTCCAAGTTGCTTAAAGAGGCTGAAGGTCACTCCACTAGAGTGGAAGAAGTTACGTCCCATAAACTCTTTGGTTTTGTGATGACTCTAGGTGAGTTTGGAAAAGATCAAAATTTTGTTTGAGAAAGGAGGGAAGAAGCCGTGCTTGTTTCTAACCAGGGAAAACCCAAATCTGACACGTCTTTGAGATCCCACCCCTGTGCCTGGGCTGGATGTGGGGCGGTGGGTCAGCTCTTGCTGCCAGCCAGTGCGGGATTCCTGCCAAGAGCAAATTGGAAGCAGAATTCCCTCTTCCCATCACTATGGCTTTTCTGGAATGTGGAGATTTCTGCATTCTGGCAGGTGCCAGTAAGCAGCAGGGCTGTATCAGTGTGTTTCTGGCTTTTAATTACAAGAAAATTGTCACACAGTGGGCACTGTTGTTCATCAGCGACTGAGAAGTAGCTACCCTGCGAGTTAAGTGTCTTAAATGGAATTTTTTTTTTTTTTGCTTCTTCCTTTGGTTTCAGGATAGAGATGAGATCCCCTGAATTCTAGGTAGTGCCGTTCATCAGGAGATGAGATGATGGCTCCTGTCCTTGCTCCCAGTTCTGCGGAGGGAGAAGATGAAACACAGAGAAGTGACTTTCCAGAAGTCACCTCCCAGACCAAAAAAGAGAAGCTATAAAATGTTATGAAGGCTGCGCAAATCAGCCCAAAGAACATCCTGGGTTGTGCTGGAGACACCACACTGGGAGTCCACCTCCCTCGTGCCCATGGACACAAAGAGGTTGCTGGAGTTGGTGCTTGCAGACTTGTGATGGGTCCTGGGGACACAGAGGCTCTCTGTCTTGGAATTAATTCCATTGTAGGGCTCAGGAAGTGTCAACCTTGAAGGTCCAGAGCTGCCTGTGAGCTGTTGTGCAGGAGAGCCGATGAGAGCTCGGCACCGTCTGGGTCTGTGCTCTGCAGAATCGCCTCTGGCCCAGTCAAAAATCATGATGAGAAACCATTGCTCTGAAAAATTCCCAAGCAGCTCTCACATAATAAATGATGTTTTCACATTTTTCTTCCATGGGGAAATTGCAAAGCTTCATGAGTCAATTAACACTTTATAAATGATTTTGAGATCAGTGAATAAATAGCCTTGTGTAAATGCACCGTGTATTACCTGCAAAAGCTAAAAAGATGCCACCATGCCTTTTAACTACTCTCATCCTTTTATTTTTTCTCTGATTTATTTGCACTTAGCATCCTTTTTGATGTTAGAAGGCTGATTTTGACCAGCTCCTTTGGAAATGCTGGCATTCCCACTTTGGGAAGGAAGGAAAAAGACTAATTTTCACACATTATATGACTTTCTCCTCTGAATTGACAAGGTTTCTCAGGTTGGACTTGGGGGCAACTTTATTTTACAGCGAGGTACCTCTACTACCACTACAATATATCCTCATTTAACCCTGACATATGGAGCAGAGCAATGCAAACATGGAGCATATTGTATTCTCTGTCTGGTCGTAAAGAAGGAGGGGAAACGTGGATAACTGTGCAGAAAACATAACGCTGTGGCATTCGCTGGGGCAGTTTGGTTTGATGTAACCTATCCAGTGCTGCTGATAAAAATCAAACTTGAAGTCAGAGCTGCTACACTATAAAATATTCAAGTTACTTGTTGGTGCTGAAGGCTACAGCTGATTTATCTTGGAGTTGTGGTAAAGCATGACAATGCTGTAGTATTCAGCCAGAACGGAGCTAGCAGGTTGCTGCATTTTAATGGACTGTGCTTTCCAGTGATGTTATTACTGTTATCGTTGTTATCTTTTTCTTTCAGAAAAGAGCCAAACCCTGTCAAAACAGACCGTTTTATCAGCAGAGGTTTGTTGGTGCTATGGGCAAGAAAGCAGCCCATGATAGAAAGAAGTGTCCCATTAAAGTCAGTAGCGCTTAAGTCATTGAGAATGTGCACATAAATAAAACAGGGTTTGACTGTTGGCGTGCAAGAGTTTCAAGAGTAGCCAGTGGCTTTTCCTGGGTGCCAGGACAGTGTTTAATCTGCTGTGATAGGAGGGTGAGTGAGCGGCTGTGTGCTGTTGGCTACCAGACAGAGTAAAACCACAACAGCCTCTTTTTTTTTTGTTTGGTTTTTTTTTGAATGAAAATTCTATTTCTGCACAAGCTATTCTCATGAAAATTTCGTTTAACATTTCTTTAGGAATAAAATAACTGAAGCTACCAAATCAAACAAAACAATTGCTGCTTTTGAAGTCTTTTTTTTTAGAAGGCCAGGACACTATGCAGCATTTTCTGGCTGGATCCCGCCCCTCTTTTCCTCCACCTCGCCTGCTGTGCAGCAGCACATCACAGTCTGAGATGGGTATGTTGGTTGCTCCTCTTTGCTAACTGGGTTTGTGCGCTCGAATGGCACAGACAGCAAAGTCTGGGGTAACCTTGTTAGTCCTTACATGATCCCTGTGGAAGGGAGAGGGAGAGAATGTTCTGTTTGAGGACACGTGCCAGTGGAAGATAAAGCATGCATGAAAGCCAGGGAAAGCATTGGGGACTGGATTATTCTGCAGTTTATGAGCTAGTGTTAGGTGGTTTCTCCTTGTATAATTTTATTACCTTTCTTTTCTCCTACTCTATTTCCAATTTTTTTTCCTCCCAGGCTATTGTTAAAATGTCTGTTGCTTGTCTTCAAGGCAAGGAATATGCTTTGACTCGTTGCTTCTTCTGTGTCCGTAGTAGACAGCCTGGCTTCAGCGAACGATGGCAGATGGGAGCTCGAGAACAGCGATGACCAGTTTCTGTGCAGGGTTGCAGCTGTACCTGATCGTGAGAACCCTTTGCCTTTCTGCCATGATCGCACAAGACAACTGAAATAATTGTGCTTTAGGCAGATGGGTTTGTCTTCGATGGGTAGGGACAAGGAGAGCTCTTGCAGCCCAGGAAGGATGGGAAGAGGTTGATGAGGGTGATTTGTATCACCCCATGGCAGATTGCTGCCGAGGATGAGGTGTGTTCTCTTCCCTGGCTTCCCAAAGGGCTGAAGTTGGAGCTAGAAGCCATCATCCAGACCTAATGCCCGATGCTTAGGAAATTAGGACATGGAGCTAGGCTCAGTCGGGACCTGAACTGGCAGCATAGCGTATGCTTTATGTATATATGGTAGCCTAAAATGGGGAAAACATGGGCAAATAATGTCGATATCTGGGGACATACAGATTCTGGCTATTTTCTCGGTTGGAAGTATGTTGTTGGTGTGGCACTACTTTATCTGGCAATTCTCACCTTCTTTTCCTTGCACTTGGCTCACTCTTTCCACTTATGTGTGCATCATCCTGTGCCTACACTGCATTGAACTGGTCCTGTTTGTGTGTTTGTATGTAATAAGGGGAACAACGGAGCTGTAACACCCACCGAGGCCACTGGGAATTGCTGTAACACAAATACCACTGCTGCTAAATGGTTCCTTATACACAACGATAGCCTGGTGATTTAGGGTGGCCTGCTAATGTTCAATAAAATGCCAATGGGGTTTGCATTTCTCCAGTTGGGATTTGCCTCTGCCTGCATTTCTCCCAGTTTAATGGCCATAGTGAGTGCGCTGTGCTCGGTTAATTCATTTATTGCGCTGTATTTCAGGATGGGTCTTTGACATGCTTTTACCAAATTTGGCTCATAAAAAGATACATCACATGATTCAGAGTCTTTACTGGCCTACAGATATATTAATAAATCTGTCAGGGCCAAATTAACGGTGGGTTTTAGTTGCTTTTCTGAGGAAGCCACTGATTTCTTGGGGGCAGGGGCAATAGTAAATTTGCTGGTTTTAATGATTGGGAAAAGAGGGTGGATGCTGAATCCTAAATTCAATCAATTCAATTTAGGATCCTTTAATCCTAAATTAAAGCACATTTAAATAGACCTCCCATAAATAAAAAATACAATGGGCTTATGAGGAATCGATTGTTTTAGGAAAAATATTGCTATCTATACAGTAAAACAATTATAACCCGTTTCTTATGTGCTCAGCTGGGCAGTGTGTGGTGTCTTCCTAATATGGATCATACGATATTGCAATTTGTCCTTGAAGACCAATTAAAAAATCCTTCTGGCTAATATATTTAAAACAATTGTTGTATTTTGGGCACAATTCTAATAACTCAGGGTGCAGGGGAGTATTTTGTCCTTAACCCTTAGCTTTGTCATCCTTATCGTTAGCAAAAAAACCCGGAATTTACACTCTAAGGGAAAGAATATAACCAAAATGAAAGATCTTAAAAATATGAAACGAAGTTCAAAAGTGTTAGCCAACTGAGAAAAATAATTTAACATCCCATTTAATGTCTCATTTAAGCCTTATATTGTTTCTGACGTGATTTGCTGCATGACTTTGGAGTTTTTGGATGAGCACCGTAGTATCACACGTAATCTGTCAGAACTGCTTTTCCAATTAATTTGTTCTCTCTATATTTATCTCTAGCTTTTGCTGTCAGGTGAAATATTTTGTGGTTTATATCCTCATGTGAAGTAGACATCAGAAGAGGGAAGTTAGGTGTACAAGGTGAAGAGCTGCCCTGTGGATGCTCGGCTCAGTTCATGGTCTCCAGATGCATTGCTGGTCCCCATAGGACCATGACTGACCGTAGGCTGAGAGGAGTTCCCACCTTTCAGGGATGATACAGTCCATGATGATGATACAGTGTGTACAATGTCTAAACATCCCGTTGGCTTCATCTTTATTAATGATGTAAGATATTCCTTGTGGAGTCAAAGGCTTGATATTCCTACTCTTGGAAGCTTACCTAAGCAAAGTTCCCTCATGCCTAGTGTCCCTTTTATCAGTAGTGGCATGTCCTGCCCCTGGGGAGCTGCAGTTAGCTTTAGCAAAATAAGTGGCTTTCAAAGATCTTCACCAGGCAAGAGCCATAAAAATGGATGTCCTCTGAAAAAAAAGCCTAAAAGATACTAGATATTAGAAAAAATTTCTTCACTGAAAGAGTGATCAGCCGTTGGAAAAGGTTGCCCAGGAAAGTGATAGAGTCACCATCCCTGGAGATGTTCAAGAAACGTGTAGATATGGTGCTTAGGGACATGGCTTAGTGGGTTGGGTGGTGTTGAGTTGACGGTTGGACTTGATGATCCTTGAGGTCTTTTCCAACCTGAATGACTCTATGAAAGCATAAAGTAGCTGAGAGTAAGTAAAACGGACAGCAGCCAGATGTTCTCAGGTGCTATACTTGCATCTTCTGCTCCAGTGTTTCCCATCTTATGCATTTGCTTCTCACTGGCTTGCACAAAAGAGAGAGCTGAGGCTTTGAACTTGGTCTGGTCTTCTATGGATTCTCTGTGGAGGGGGGAGCAGAGAAGCAGCTTTTTGCTGTGAGTTGGGTTTGTAGTAATTTGTATACATTCTGGCTCTTCCAGACGCTGTAGAAGGATAATCCATGAACTGGATTAGCGGAGGGGAAGGGAACATAGAGAAACGTTTTCTTTCAGCCAGACCCAATAGAGTTGTCTAGGCAGAATCTGTTATTAATGGTAGCAGAGTCCTACCCCTCCTGTCTCTGAAGAGTCTGACCTTCGATATGTCAGAACAGGTCTGTTATGCCAGTAACATCTACTGCTATTGTTGGAGAATAAACCAAAGTTCATGTTCTGTTAGGCATTTTGACTTTCATAAAGGTGAGGCTTGAAGTAGACAGCTGGGTTCAGAAGCTGCAGTGGATGAGGTGTCCATGATGGAGAGCTCTGTGGCAGCCTGCCCTGGTTTTGGCTGGGATGGAGTTCACTTTCTTCCCAGCAGCTGGTGTGAGGCTGTGTTTGGGTTTGTGCTGAGGAGAAGCTGATCACACACTGATGGGCAGAGCTGCTGCCAGGACAGTCAAGGACTTTCCAGCTTCTCTGCTGGGCCCGTGTCTGCAGCGGCAGGAGAAGCTGGGAGGGAGCACAGCCCCAGTGACCAGCCCAGGATTCGACCTCAGGTTTAGGACTGAGACCCAAACTGGCCAATGATCTGTTCCATCCCATGCCCGTCATGCCCAGTATAGGGGTGAGGCTCTGTTCAGAAGGGCTCTCTCTTGCTCGAGGTTGTCTCCCTGTGGGTCACCCCTCTCTCAGGGTCATCTCGGTCTCTCAGACACTCAGGCTTGTATTTCCATTCCAGGATTGTGGTTTTGTGACTCTCCCTTCTCCAGGATCGTTATCTGGGAACAGACTGAGCCTTGGCCATTGGGTAGTGAACAGTATTACCGTTTATCGCTTGTTTGGATATTTGCATATATTACTATTATTATAATCATTATTATTATTTCCACTATTGTTGAAGTTTAGTTATTAAATTGTTCTTATCTCGACCCACGAGTCTCTTTTCCCTTCACCCCTTAAATTCTCTCCCCCATCCCCGGGAAGGGTGAGCGAGCGGCTGCTTGGTGTTTTGCTGTCAGCCGGAGTAAAACCACAACATAGCCTTACAGACCACACCAACCCTTACTGGGTTTGCCGGGGTAACTGATACTGTTGTGCCGTGAAGTTTCACTTGGGTAATGGCTTGCTTGTGCGTTTGCTGCTGATTCAATGGGGTATCAGCCCAGGCTGCTGTTGTCCTGTGGTACCACTCAACTTGGTGATGTCGATAGTAGCCCAGGAGCAATCCCTGCTCCTTGGAGGCAGGGACAGCCACCCTGTTTGCTCTTGTTTCCTCTGGAGCTGAGGATGTCTCTGTCCTGCGTGAAGTCTCCGTTCATTTATTGGAAGGTGTGGCTGCAGTTACACCTAGTTACTCTGAAGGTCTTTTTGCGGCAGTTCAGAAGTACTTTAAATGAGGCAAGTCACAAAAATACCATGTTTGTAGACTGTTACATCAGGAGGTTGCTGATTTGCTCACAGCGTCTTTAAGCTGCTTCTACAGTGCTTTATGAAGGCAAAGTCACTGCTCCAAGCACAGGGCTTTAATATAATGAACTTAACAATGCCAGCACAAGCAAGCTCCCATTGCATGGCACACAAATGAGAGCCACAACAATTTTATTTTAACGAGAGATTTTGAAATATGGCCTTTTTTAGATTCTTCAGCAATATAAAAAGTCCTATTTTCTTCTTTCTTATTTCCTGTTTGAGGAGCAGATTTGATGATTTCATTGGCAACTGGCGGGAAGCCTGTTCTGCTGGCTGGATGCAAGCCACGAGCGCTGGCAAGAGCCGCCACCGGGAAGATGAAGAGATTTACACCCTCTGATTTGTGTATTAACAGGGGCAAAGCAGTAGGTGGGCTTGTCGGCGGATGATAAAAATTGAGGGTAGTATTTCTTTTCCCTGTGCAGGTGTGTTGTGAGTGACAGGGAGCCAGACTCCCAGAAATTCAGTATATTGTGTAGCCTTGTTAATAAATATTAGCAGTTTTAGTTGCTTTGAATATGTGCTGTGCTTTTTCCCCTTCTTTTTGTGAAAGCAGAAAATAAGCTGAAAGCTGAGGCTGGATAGTGAGAAAGGGGAACTGGACCCAGCCCAATGACTGAACCGTCGTGGAGAGCTGGAGGTGTGGATCCCTGGAGATTTTTTATTTTTTTTTTAATGTGTGGCTGTAAGGTCATAGTTCCAAGCTACAGTCTTGAAGAGTGACAAATTTGGTTCTTATGAACCAAATGAAATGCTGAAAAATCTGTAGAATGAAGAGAAAAGCAATCTTGAGGGTTGTACTTGAATGATTGAGTTAAAATTTAATTTTTTATGATTTTTCAATGTATCCTCCATGTGTGGGACGTTTGTGCTGGTGCTTTGAATTAGAAAGAAAGATGCGCGAAGACTAAGTAGAACTGACCATGAAGGCATTGAATCCTTTATGAAAATCCCCCTACAGCATAAATATGTGGATGGAAAAAATAGATTGTTTCCATGCGTTATGCTGAGCAAAGCCAGCGAGTGAGCCGCATAAAAGGTGACAAGTAAATTAGATTCTTAAAAATTCTTCCGGTTTTGGTAATCTGAGTTGACATTGGTAACACAGGTTAGGGAAAAGTCTTTTTCAGAAAAATAGGTTCATTTATTTCCTGTGATAGCTAAGAGGCATTAAAGGGCAGATCCTGGCTAGATCTTCTTTCAGCAGTCCTTTCTTGGTGGAATTAGATGGCTGCCAAGTATGGATGCTCTAATATTTGTAATGGATTCTACAACCTGGGAGGGAATTGCTGTGCTGGAGGAGACCTTGATGTGCCCCTGTACTAGAAAAAGGGAATTTTTCTTCCTGTATGGGATGTTCTGAGTTGTCTGTTCATGAGTTATGGTTTCTATCTCATCTACAGTGAGTTCAACAGCACTTGTGTGAGCATGTCCAAGTAAGGATAGGGCTGATGGAGAAATTAGATGGCTCCTGACCTTCCTCTCCATGTGGTTTAAGAGGAGATGCAGTTCCTTTCACAGAATCACAGAATCACAGAATGTTAGGGATTGGAAGGGACCTCGAAAGATCATCTAGTCCAATCCCCCTGCCAGAGCAGGAACACCTAGATCAGATCGCACAGGAACGCATCCAGGCGGGCTTTGAATGTCTCCAGAGAAGGAGACTCCACAACCTCTCTGGGCAGCCTGTTCCAGTGCTCTGTCACCCTTACTGTAAAGAAGTTTTTTCTCATATT
>WKFP01015389.1:1160525-1210518 GCA_011057875.1 Pterocles orientalis
AAAGTCTTTTTCAGAAAAATAGGTTCATTTATTTCCTGTGATAGCTAAGAGGCATTAAAGGGCAGATCCTGGCTAGATCTTCTTTCAGCAGTCCTTTCTTGGTGGAATTAGATGGCTGCCAAGTATTGATGCTCTAATATTTGTAATGGATTCTACACCCTGGGAGGGAATTGCTGTGCTGGAGGAGACCTTGATGTGCCCCTGTACTAGAAAAAGGGAATTTTTCTTCCTGTATGGGATGTTCTGAGTTGTCTGTTCATGGGTTATGGTTTCTATCTCATCTACAGTGAGTTCAACAGCACTTGTGTGAGCATGTCCAAGTAAGGATAGGGCTGATGGAGAAATTAGATGGCTCCTGACCTTCCTCTCCATGTGGTTTAAGAGGAGATGCAGTTCCTTTCCTGGCATGAGATGAGGAATCTGATCTAATAGTAAATTCTAAGGATTAAGTACTTCTCAAGAGGTGAGGGTGCCTGGGGAGCTGGGGCACATCCGTGGCCAAGTAGCATCAGGGTTGCAACCCAGCTTAAGTGTTCAAGCCTAAACTTTCACCTAAATCCTCTAACCTAAATAGGGTTAGGGTTTTACAGTCAGCTATAAAATCTGTGCCTTTTTTCTTTGACTTTGTCAGAAGTTGACCCAGTACAGAGATTTAGGTGGTGTTGGGTTGACGGTTGGACTTGGTGATCCTTGAGGTCTTTTCCAACTTTAATGATTCTATGATTCCTTTCAGAGCTATGCTACCATTTGAGGTCATCTAGCATCTCAAGAACAGAGGACTTCCCAGCAAGAATGTCAAGATGCATTTTCCAGTGTGATAATTGAATGCTAGAGACAAGTTGCAGCAATAATTGTCTTGCCCTTAAATGTGTAGGCTAACAAAGCTCGTGCTGTTTGGTTCTCCTGAATCGAGGCCAAATGCTTTGTTTGGCTTGGAGTTTGGGATGAATCTGGCTGAAAACAGCTCAGCTGCTCTCTCTCTCCTGGCACAACACGGGATGAGTCACTCCTCGAGCCAAAAGCGATGGGACACAAGTGAAGAGGATAGCAGGAAAGGATGCTAAATGGAGATTTTTTTTGACACTTGTTCAATGAATATTAAACATAATAGTGTCTATTTAGACTTTTCCCTCATTGCTTTATTTTTAGGGTAACTGGTGATGGTGGTCCCTAAGTGTTCTTTGCAGGAGGCATATTTTCAACCCTTCTGTGTAGAGCCCACAGCCTTGAATTTTACCCTAAGATTCCTTTACAAGGATTTTTCCTCCTTTTTGCTGAAAAACTGAGAACTCAGCATGAACCCAACCTTCCTCTCCCTCCTGGGCTGTCCCTGAACTGTATTTCAGTTTGTGGGTACCCCAAACGAAACTCCTGCTCAGTTTTATAGGAAGGAAAGAAATTCGGGTATATTTACAGAAGGGTGTGGGAAAGCCTGGTTCAATCCTGTGTGACCTTGAGCGAGCAAGTCAGTCTCTCTAGCATTTCCAAAAGTGCTTAAACATCCCAAGGAGTTCCTATCAGTTAGAAGCTTCCACATTTTATAAGCTAGTGGAATGCCAGTTTGTGTGGCTTTGCTGCCTTTTGATATTTTAATCTGTATTATAGAGACTCGATTCCTCATCTGAGAAATTAAAATATTCTCTCGTTTACATAAGAATACAAATTAAAGACACTGATACACTCGGATATTATATCTCTAGATATTCACACATATATCAAATAGTTGAAGTAAGTGCGTAGATAATTATAACTAGCTGTACTGCGGTTGATCTGGAGCTATCTGCCTCTGTATTTCAACAGTAATTTCTTGGATCTCGACACGCAGTTTTAATGCCAAGCCCGTGTCGATCCTTATCTCCTGCAGACAGAGCCAGAGACCAGAGTCATCCTTGGTGAAGTCCGACTTCTTAAATCAAACTTCCTGACTTTAAACTGTGTCTCTGGTTGCAGCTGCTGGATGTTCAATGGCTCAGAGAGATGCTTTTCAGTATAACCCCAGGTCTGCGAGGGTGGGGTACCCCAGAAATAACACCTGAGTCCTGGGAAAAACAAGAGAGAGCAAATTGGGGTTGCGTAAATTTGTTTCTAAGGATGCTCTGTTGGTCCTTTTTTTCTGAAATTCTCAGTTATTTTTCAGTATCTTATTTTCTGATGTTACAGTTCGGGATAGAGTTGATATGTGGTGGTAACTATATTGCCGTGACCCATAATTTAGGTTTTTTCGAACAGCCACATTAACTTCTAGTGAAGATGGCTTATTGTGGATCTAGTCTGAATGCTCAATGTGGTTTGTATTTAAAAAAGAAAAAAAGAGATCCTGCCTTGTTTGTAGTAGTCATGAGCTCTTAATTGATTATTCGCATCTGGGTATTAATACAATTAATATATTGTCACCTAATTAGGTAGTCCCCATGGGTTCTCCATCCAGGTGAAGGCAGGAGGGATTCATCTGCCTGTCTAGAAGAAAGCTCTACTCTCTGCACCAAGTCTGTATTCCTATAGACTTGGGAGATAGGTTGTCTAATGTAGGCATAAAGGATAAATGCTCACACATCACCGCTGTTGATATATTTTTAGCTTGGGCATGTGAATTTGATGATAATTGAGCGCTAATAAAAAGAGAGATCATCCATGGTCTCCTGTATGCCATGGCAATGGCTGAAGCAAAGAGAACAGCTAGAAACTGGGACTAAGGAGGAAATTAACATCTCCTTGATAAGATTTTGTTTTTCCTTTGGCATGCTTTGAGCATAGTCCTGGTGGTTGATAAATATTATTTGCAATATTCAGGTCCTAGCATGGTGAAGTGTTTACAGCATCAGACACAAGTTTGGGGAGTGGTTAAACTTTTTTCCTGGTGATATTGGGCAATAGTAAATAGGTCTGGGATTACGTGATGTGTCATCTTGTGGCCACGTTTCTTCTTGAAACACCAGCCAGCTTTCCTGAGAAGCTTTGCTCCTCAGACAGTAAGGCATCTTCTCCTTCACTTTGCACCCGGGTGCCCTTCGTGGCGAATTGCTTTAACATCTGTCTCTATAAACCTTAACTGCCCGAATTTCATATATAAAAAATGCAAAGCCATAAAGTGTCTTTATTAATATTCATTTTATTGGAAAATTAAAATCCTTCCCATTGGATCCTTCTCCTCAGGCTGTCAGCTGGTACTAGGAGTTGCTGCCTGGTAGCATAGCGCAGGAATTCCCTGGCTGTAAGACTTTATAGAAGTATTGCTAAATACATATTGATAATTTGTGTTTTAGGTTTTTTGTTTTTTTTTTTCCCAATTAGTTTCTTCTAAATCAGAAATCTAACTGTCCAGCTTTTTATCAGTTTTATCTCCTCTGGGATGTATGGCTTCCCGTCCCATAGGATGGGATTTGCAAGAAGAAGGGGGAACGGTTTATTTAGCTCCTGTTTCAGTGAAAAAAAACCCAAATGCCACTTGGTTTATTCGGTGAAGTCTCTAAGTCTTCTGATACTTCTGCTGCACATCACTCAGCGCTGATCTTTTCAGAATTGTAAATGGGAGCTGGCAAACTAAAAAAAGAATACAGAGGAACTAAACTATAGCACCTTTTTGGAAACCAGCCTGTGGAAGAGAGAATTAAACACAGTTACTAAAATATTTACATTTCCAGATTCACTCACCCATGCTAGCTCTCCTTCATATTTTCTGAAGCGAGCAGAAGGAAATCTCTCTTTTTCATTACCTTGCTTTCTTGCCCTTCAGCTATTATGTGAATTGAAAGAGGGGGAAAAAAAAAAAAGGTCTTGTCTCGATGTTAAGTAACCTTGCAGACTTTAATTTGAAACAAACAAAGCATTTAAAGGAGTTCTTCTCCGGAGGATTGTACTGAGCACTACTAAATTGCTGAATATTTAATAGCTCAACATGTTCCAGACCCTGAGGTCTGTCCCCCAAATGATAAGACTTTTTATTAACTGAACTTTAATTGCTTAATAATTGGGTCTGCTGTAAGGGAAGATGGGGATGCTGATAGGCTGCGTGGTAAATCGGAGTTGGGTACTGCTTCCAATTAAGTTTCCCAAGTAGGTTTGGGTAGAAGGCAGGGAGGTGCAAAGCATCTTCATGGATTTGCAGCGTTTAATTCCAGAGTCTGTCTCAGAAAGTGACTTTCTCACAATGTATTTGCTGGTCCGTTCCCTTGAGCCAGCTCCCAACAACCCAAAACATCTGTGTAGCTCCAGAAACTGTCTTGAAAATAAATCAGCTTAAGCCAGGAGAGTTGTAAAGACCCAGCGATGAGTTTAAGGTCTCATATGTTATTGTCCCACAGAGAGATGAACGAGTTTTGAACATAACCATGGAAAAAAGTGGTTTGTGTCTTTTCACTGGGACACAGTGAAAGGGTTTTTGCAACACCCTGATGTGTTATCCATAGGTTTTATCATTTTTTCTTTTTTTTTTTTTTTTTTTTTAAGCTTTAAAAGAAAGAGAGTTGGGACACCTGCAGAAAGGGAGGTGGAGCAGAGGCAGGGCAAAGTGTGAGCTGGATGTGAGGAGACTTTGCCCGTACAGTGTTTCCATGGAAAAAAAGGTCCCTCTATAGTGATTGTTTTAGTCCTAGTTTTGTGGTAGATTGTTAGAGTTAGCTGTCTTTCCTCCTGCAAAAATCAGCAGTTTTCAACAGCTTTCCATCTCTGTTCACACTGTGTTTATCTTCAGTATTTTTTTTTCAGTTGAATTGTTGAATGTTTCTATTTTTCTAGCTTGCTCCAGCTTTGCTGGGGGTGAAAGGGTGTTACTTGTGCGTCTGTGCCAAAAACTCAGCTGGGAAATAGCATCCTTGCTGTCACGGGAACACATGCAAGGGAGCAGCGGGTGCAGGGATTGCATGGGTGCGGTTGGGAACGATGACCTTTTCTTCTCTCACTTATTCGTAGGGATAACTTGTAAACATGGCAATTGGGCAATCCCGCTGCCCACACAACAGTGGATTCACGTGGGCTCTTTTTCATGTGTAGAAATGCCATCAGGAAGCCTTTACTGGGCCAGTTTCAGTCTTGACAGAGAATTTCCCTGCTTCAGCTCATGGGTTGCAGAATCTCCTCCTTGCAGATGCTCTGAGAGATAGGAGCAAAGTGCTTGAGGAGAAGCACGGACACAAGAGATGGGTGGCCAAAGTCAAGCCAGAAAATAGGTGTCTGAACCAGAAAATCAACTCAGGGTGCCCACTCAAGTTTCTTTTTTTGGTACATGACCATACCCCAGTATATTGTTTTTGCTGAATGTTTGGGTGGCATTTTAATGTCTTTCAAGTCAAGGTTTTTATTCTTGGCTTCCTCAGCTTTCCAATGGTTAATGGTTTCTGCTGACAGCTTGGTGGCTTTTAGTGTCGTCTTTTTTTTCTTTTTTTTTTTTTTTACACTTTGTCAAACTCTTGGTGCATGTTTGTGCACACTTCTGAGTGATGGTATTTGCTGGGATGGCTTCATGTAGTTGCTGCAGGGAGGTGAGTGTGCTTGGCTGGGCTGTGAGAGGTCACTTCTGAGGACTTAGGACTGACCAGGGCTAGAGCCAGAGCAGGTCCCCAAAACACATCGACTCCATCTCTAGCGCATCCCTCACCCAAGCAGTTGATGTGTCCTTCTCATCCTTGGCTGGAGAGAGGGCTGATTTTTTTTCCCTTTTTTTTTTCCTCTTTTCCATCTTTGCAAATTGATCTATGCTTTTTGTAAAGTGATGTTTCTAGGTGATGAAGTCCATGATATTAAAGTCACCTTTCACTCGTGCTCTGAGTCTTGCGGACGGTGTCCTCTTCTTGCTGAGTTTCTCTTCTTTAACACGTGAAGGAAATGGTCCTCATGTTTTTGCCCCAAATGGAGCTGGGGCAGCTGGGGGCTGTGCAGTTAAATCTCCCAGCTCTGCTCTCCTGCCCTCATGGGTCAAAAACATTGCAGGGAAAACCAGACATGGGCTGTTCCTGTTTAAAAAATTTTATTTGTGTGACCCAAGCACAGCAGAGGCTCTTTAGTGTCTTTTTCCTTTTCTTTGGAGGGAATAAGAAACACATCAAGATGCGACTGTAACATTTTCCGAACCTTACGTAGGTTGGGTTGTGCTTTCCTCTGAATGACACCCTCCTCTGAGCAGTGTGTATTACGTGATAGAGTACCTGTACTTTGTTCAAGTTCCTGCTGAGTGGGTTTGTAAGTAGCAGGTGCAATTTGTTCCTCTTTATGTTGATAACACATCTTTTCTTTGCTGTTAATGAGTGTAGCGTACAAAGAAAGGTGTTAGTCACCCTGCCATTATAGCAATCTCCAAGTAGTTTTCAGAATATCACATATAATTTTTTTTTCAGTTGGGATTGTTAACAAAACCAATATCAGCATGGAAATGCTGTGCAACTACTATTTTTGGCAGCTATATAATTGCTTTTTTTTTTTTTTTTTTTTTTTTTTTTTTTTTTTTTTTTTTTTTTTTTTTTTTTTTTTTTTGCTTGTGTTTGCAGGACCTCTGAGGTTCCTTTCCCAGACAGAATCAGTCATGGCTTTTGCAGGAGACACGATTCTGCTGAAGTGTGAAGTTGTTGGGGAGCCCATGCCCACGGTGCACTGGCAGCGGAACCAAGAGGATTTATTTCCCAGCCCGGCTGACACGCGGGTGGCCGTCCTGCCCTCTGGAGCTTTACAGATCAGCAGGGTTCAGCACGGGGACAGTGGGATCTACAGGTGCCTGGCAAAAAATCCAGCCAGCTCCAGAACTGGGAACGATGCAGAAGTCAGAGTCTTGGCAGGTAAGAACCAGACCCTTCTACACCACCTTTTCCTCTTGTCTGGTCATGTCCTTTGAATCTCTGAAAGAGCAGTCACTCCTCCTGGGGCAGCTAGGCTGATTTATCCCCCCTTTCTTTCCAGTTGCTTCTACAAGCTTCCAAGTTCTTCTTCCCATGGAAGAGCCTGGAGACCTTTAGAAGCAGTTGGATGCAAAGTTGAGGAGTTGACACCTTAGGAAAGCATTCATGCTGCCTAGCTTCGAGTACCAAAATTTCGATATGTATGAGGCTGGTCTCTTTTTGTGGTTAATGGAGCAAGAGAAGGACCTTCCATCTCCCAGGGTACTCTCTGGAAGAGCTCCTCTGGCTGTGTTGACTAGCAAGACCATCTGTTAGGACTAGCTGTTGAATTTACCAACTCCAAGTTAGGTTGCTTGGATACTTCTGTGCCTGATGGGATCTGCCAAGTTGCCCAGACCGCAGTTTGGGATCTGACGCAATTTGACCAGGATGGGTGATGTTCATAAATTCAGAGCCAAGTGAGCATCTTGCTCTCCCTTTTAATAAACTCATCAGCTAAATAGATGGGTACCACTGCAGTATAGGATCAAGAACTGAGCACCAGAAGCGTGGTGTGAAAAAGGTATTCCTGCAACATCTCCTTCCCTTCTACATTCTAACATATAACACTAGTTAAATGGCCCAGAGACGTATTTGTAGAATATTTTTTACATGTACATTTTCTAGACAAATGTTGGTTTGCATGATTTCTCACTAAGTGAGAGGTAATGAAGCAGAATTTGCAGACTTCAGAGATGGTCTAAATGCTGTTGAAATCAGGAAGGCCAGGATCAGTCCTGGGGAAGAGTCCATGTTTTAATCCAGGTGAAACTTGATGGTTTCATCCTCACTTCTATGAGTGGTTTGGAGCTCTGAGATTTATTGTACTGGAATTTGGGGAATTACCTGGGGTTACAAACCAAAGCCCATGCCCTTACTTTCCTCTACAGCAATAAGTATTGATCTTTTTTGGATCTGCAGAGCAAAATAGCAGTCAGAATAATGGGCAACAAGGGGAGACCATGTCACCCGGGGTTCCCTGTGGGTTTTTTCCTGTTTTTTTGGGGACCAGTTTGTGCTCAATCTCTGTAGCATGGACAAGTTCCCCGCTTGTTGGTTGTCTAATGGGTTGCCCCAGGCTGGCTCTTCTTGGGACTTCCAAGCTCCCCACCAGCCTTAGAGCCCTGACACTGACATGTTCCTGCCTCCGGGGTTTTTAATGGCAATTTGAGATCTGTGAGGGGAAAAAAAAAATATTTTTTTTGTACATGTCTTGGTTAAAATTAAGAGCATCACAAAACTTTGTATTCTAGACACACCTGGAAGACTTTCTCAGCCTCAGACATATTAATTATTAATTTGCCATCCATCTACGTATCTGATCATTTGTGGGTGGGTTGGTGTTTCTTCCTTTTCCTGCGTTCGGTCATTGACATCCTAGCTAAACGACCTCTCTCAAGCTGTCTATAGGAGAGAGGGGACTTAATTTATCTCTTCCCAGCGTGTTAAGATTTCATACCAGGAAAACACTGGAGCAAATAATGAGGAAAATATATAGCAAGGAACGAGTGGAGTCCGTCAGAGTTTGGCTTAGGGCGAGTGGCACAAGGACTCATTTCAGGATAATGTGAGGAGACAGCAGCCCTTATAAGAAATGAGCGGTGCTCCTGAAACAGAAATTCAGATCTTATTGAGCCTCCTGGGAATTTTGTTCTCATGTGCACGCTTTGATGGTTCAGAGCTATCTGATACTTTGCAGCTAATTCCGCTTCTCTGTTTTTTTGCTTGTTGGGAGAAATCTGTCTTGAGTTACAGCTCTCCTCTTCCATAATTAGTGAAGGCAGAATACTCTTGTTGGCCTTTTTCCCCTGGTTAGTGGGGAGGAAAAAGAAGAAAAGTCTTAAATTGTATTCAAAGGAATGGGCAACAAAACAAGAAGAAAAAGTGTGGGTAGTATGTCCTAATTCTGTAGTTCTAAAATGCTGCTTCTTCCTCGGATAGTAGTTGTGATTTGTGTGAACCCACAGCATATCTGTCAAAATTTGTGGCAAAATCCTGGCAAATAATTTCTGATCTTCTCTACAGCTTGCAAACAGAATGCAAGAAAGGGAGGGATAAACATCTTCCGTCATTTAGTTTCTTTAGTTTAAGTGCCCATGGGTTAAATATTTGATTGGGCATTATGGTGAGTCTGGAGAGAGCTCTATCTCCTTTTCGTAGGAAAATTCATCATCCAACATGATACAGGCTAGAAAAAATATTTGGACAAAGAAGTTACAGATTTCCTGGATAGAAAATTAAAATTAACCCTATCAGAGCCAAACGTGTAAATGAAGGACCAGTTGAGCTTCCCCCCTCCCTTACCAAAGACCAGTGGTTTGTAGGTGCCTTGATGTGTCTGGCAGGGGGAGGCCAATTGTGAAGAATTTGTATAAAAAAGCCCAACAAAACTGTGAAAAACTCTTGAGGAGTTTTTCATGTGTCAGTTTGAACCTGTTGCTCTTAATTCCAAGAGTAGCCATTGTGGGTTTTTGCAGAAAGCTTATTTCAAATGCACATTTTTTCCCTTTTCTAATTGAAATGCTGCTCTTTTCTCTGGGGTCCAGCACTTAATCCCGGGTGAAAAGTTTCAGCAAATCCTGAAAACATGAGGAAATACATATTCAGATAACTACATGCACTCACCTAGTTAATTTAGAGGGAATAATGATACTGTAACAAAAAAAAAAAAAAGCAAAAGACCTTATACAAAGCAGTGCTAAGGAATTAATTCTTAGCTGAATTAATTGCTTCTGTAAATTAATGAGTTTCCTTGGGGGGGTCTGTACACTTCAGAAGTAGAGATGGCATTTTAAAAGCAAAAATTGAGTAGTTCAATATCTTGAAAGCTATTAATTCTCTATTTATAAATAATCCTGTGTATAAATGATAATCGTGGTTACATTTTTGAGGAGAGGGGGATAACGGCAGGAAAAAAAGAACAGAAGTGGATCCCATGAGAAAGAACGAGGAAGTAACAAAAGGGGTGGAATATACTGAATTATGTTGTTTGAGAGTTTTAAACTTAGTCTCGAGGAAGCTCTGGCTAAGCTCAAGCACACAGTCATTCTGAAGCTCAGCCATCAGTTCTTTACCCACCACACCGAGCTTGTGGCAGGCGTGAAGATAAGATTTCTTCTCATCCTTTACACCATGGGAGGTTTCCTGTGTTGGCGTACGTTCCCTAAAAGCTAGAAATTCCCCAAGTCAGGTCATTACCTTGTTCTTAACCTCCACAGCAAGTGCTCAAGTGTTTATTCTTAGATGAAAACAGATTTCTAACAGATGTGGCGCACTTAAAATAAATACTGAACTTGTGATTTTTTTTTCTTTTTCATTTTAAATCTAACCAGTTTCTCATTTATGTTCCCCAGTGCCTACTTCCTGCAGGGTGCCTTGACCTGTTTCTGGTTAGGACATATAAAAAACAACCCACAAACCAACCAAAAAAAACCAACAGCCGAAAAAAAACCAAGCCAAAAACCAACCCAGAAAAAAAAAGTCATTTGTGGATGCAGAATTTGCAGTGGTGATGCGGGAGTGAATGCTGATAAATTAATAATGGTTCAGAAAAATGAGTTATAGTGTTTATTGTACATAGGCTGCCTTTTGGGAAACGCCTGGGAAATTTCAGACTGCATCCAGGAGATCTTTATAGAACTGCTGTTGGTGTGCTCTGTAAGCACTTACTTGGGGGAAAAAAGCCTCTTTAATTGGCAGGCTTTTTCTAAACTGGAAAAAAACCTAATGTCTGGAAACTTGAAGTTATATTCTTGCAAGTAGGAAAAAGTTGAACACTTAAAACCAGTAACAGCTATGGGAAGTGCTCATTTTTGGAATGAATCTTCCATCAATTGCATTTAAATGGAGGTTGGATTTGCTGCTCCTCCTGCTTCTCAAATGGAGCAACAAATGGATCGAAAGCCTTCTGCTGAGCAACACACTCGGCATAAGCATTGCTTGTGATGCTGAATTGGGATAATTTCTGTTAAAGGCTTCATTTTTATCTTATTAGGAGAGGACCATGTGGATAGGGTATGACCTGTCACCCAACACGCTGTGTTACTGAGCAATAGTGTAATTACTCAGATTTTTTTTTTTTTAATTATTAGAAGTATTTGGGTGAATCGGGGGAAAAATGTTTTCTTGTTTGGTAAATATATCCTCCTAAGGTGTTGTCTGTTAAAGCCAGGTTTGAAAGCAAGGCAGCAGCGTGAGAGTATTTGCACATCCACACGTCCTGTTGTCTTTCCTAAATTCCTGGTTACAAAAAAAATCCACCTAATAACTTCCAGTGTCTGGGTTATCCCTACTTCAGCTGCCCCAATGAGTAGCACTGCTGAGGTCACTTTGTCAGCTAGCTATATTTTGACCTTTAACAACAACAAAAAAAAGGTTAAATTTAAAATAATTCTTAATAATCCTGGGGAATGAGCTATTTTGTATCTCTTCCCCAGATAAATCTGATTAGTGCTTAAAAGTAGTCTCTTGCATAATACACACAAAGGGTCTTAATATTATGTAATTTATTTGTGAACGTATTTGAAAGCATAAGTTGTTATTGGCAGGTTCCTGGTATATGATTAACCTTATGGAATTGAGTTAGCTGGAGGATGCTGATACTGTCAACCAGTAGACCATTGGCTGGCTTGAAAATTTGGGTACCCAGAGAAGAACAAGGGAGTTCACTCAAAATTTATCTGTTATTCTGCTCTCAAAACGCAGTTCACAAAGAATCCCCAACAAAAAGGGAATTTGGTAGTGTTGGAACAGCCTTTGTGTTCCTGGTTTGAGATTTGTGTTAGACCAAATAGTGCCACTACAGCTTCAATGTGGAATTTTATTTCATACTAATAATAATTATAACTAATAACAATGTATTCATAAACCGTTAGTAACTATTGATGACCATTGGCTTTTCTAGATCCTAAACATTAGATGTGATGGATGCCAGGTTGGGCATTTTATGAACTTTTAGGTTTTGGTTTGGCTTTTTTGAGGCTTTTTGTTTGTTTGTTTTAAAATTTTATTTAATTGCACTGAACTCATTGCTTTTTTCTCTACCATTAACTCAGTTTCCTAGCAAAACATACCCAACTGTCTTGCCATTGGTACATTTTGTAAAGTTGACTCTGAAACCAGAATAGAATTCCCAAGTGCAGGAGTCAAGTCAGCAGGGAGAGAGAATTTAAATGGAATGAACCAAATGGCTACTGGGGAATTGCAAGAATACTTTATATATTCACAGTACAATGTTACTATAACACACTGAAAGAAAAGGGTCTTAACTGAAACCCACAGCAGTCTGGTTACAAAGAAATGAGAAAAAAATCTAAAAAAATCTAAAAATCAGAGTAAATATCTGATAATAATAATTATTAATAAAACCCCAGAATTTTTAAAGAGTCAAACGAATCAAAAACATGGAAGATATCAAGAATTAGTGAAGTTTAGGATACAAATGTTTTTCAAATATAACTGAAACGGTATTACTATGAAAGGGTCAAAGTGGTTGAAATTGTTTCAATGTTTGCAAGACAGAAAAAACTGTCAAAAAATTTCCATGGTAATTTTTGAAAAAATTGTGTTTGTACGGATAGCATTAGTTATTTAAAGATACATACATTAAAAAAAATGGTGCCGTCTTGACATGAGTGGCTTAAAAAGTTTGTCCGAAACCAGATATTTTCAGGTTGTTATATCCAGATAAAAATGTAGCTACTGGAGCAGCTGAGAAATTCTCAGGACTGCTAAGTCTTGACCATAAATTTTAAATACTGAATTTTTCAGTGGTCAGGAAAAAACAAACCAACCCTTGAGTAGCTGATGGTGTTTCAAGCTGGCATCTCTGAGACACAAAATAATAGGATGGCTCATGCAATTAAAACCAGTCAATATATTAGTGTCTGAAACCAGTGTTAGCAGAAACTTTGGTGATGATTTGTATTGTTATAGTAGATTTCTGGGAGGATTTCTTGCCTAAGAAATTAGAGAAATTGAAAATCAATGTTGTGTCTGTATGTTAGATCAGATTTGTAGCCATCAGGTCTCCAAACCGAAATGGTTACTATGCAGGTATTGTCTAGTGGGAGCTCTTGCTATGAGCCAGGGATATATTCTTGATCCTCTACTCTTTAGTATACCATACAACAGTAAGATTGCAGTTGAAGGCGTGCATGCGTATCACAGAGGTGGTAAATACTGAAGAATGTGGATCACTAGGCAGAACTTTATAAATGGGACAGAACTGGAAAAAAAAAAGTTAATGTGAGTGGTCCTGTTGGATGTATCATAGGGGAGCCTGCGGCCTGGGTGAAACACTTCCATTTGACATCATGAATTATGAGCAAGACAAGGGTGGAACAGTGCTATGAGACCCTGGTGAGGATAACACCAGCGGCAGCTGGTTGTAGTACACAAGATGTGTGACTTCTGTGGCATAGTGCCTCAGAAATGCTGCAGGAGGTTTGGAGGAGGCTTAGAGAATGACCATCAACATCACTTAAATTTTCCCATTTTTGTGTTTTCCCAAGTTAAGTCTGTTTCTTGCCTGTGACTACAGGCGATGAGTGAACCCTCCCTGTCCTTGCCTCAGCCCACGAGGTTTTTTTTTTTGTTTTTGTTTTTTTTTTTTAATCTTTGGTTCTCCAGATTCCCCTCCCCATCCCACTGAAGGGAGGAGAGAGTGAGCGGCTGCGTAACGTTTATTACTGGCTGGCCCTAAACCGCGACAGACTGGGAGGAAGATCTATTTTCAGTCCAGTTGTATTCGTAAGACCACATTGAAAATCTCTTATTAGGTTCTTTTCTGGGTTCAATTACTATCTGGATCAAACTACTGCTCCTTAATTTTTTATGTCTGAGCATCTCAAGGATCATGAAGATCTAAAATAATGCCTGCCAAAACTTTGCTGCTCAGAGGAAAGCATGAGTTTAAATATCTTGCTACTTTCTTGCCTCAGCTCTATCCTCCGTTTTCAGGATTAAGGATGATGTGGCTGTGGAGCAGTTCCTTCCTCTCTAAAACTTTAATGGCTGGAGAAAACGCTTCTTTTTTTTGCCTTGTAAACACAAACTGGCAATGTCCCTTCTCTACCCCTGCAGTCATAAATTTTCTATTGTTCTTTTACCTAACGATCTCAAAGAACAAAGCAAAGGGCTGTAAATACTTCTGTCTTCATTACAGATGAGGAAACTTGAGCATCTCACAAGAAATCATCATTAAAACTAGAAATAGGACCCCTGATGCATAGCCTGATGTTCCTGCAGTGACTTGGCACAGTTTTCCATGCACTTTAGTTAATGCATTTTGAAGTTACTACAGTAAGAAGAATGTCTTCGTGCCCTGATGTGTGTCAGTGCTAACTTTACAATCTTTGTACGTTCTTACTACTTATATGTCCCTGCTCACGTCGTATCCTAGTTACTGGTTTGGGGAGGGTGGGAGGGAAGAAGCAGAAAAATTCTAGTGATGGGGTTGGGAGGTGGAGGCAAAAAAGCAAAATTCTGAAGTAGCAACTTCATTCTGGTTCTGTATTTTAATGCATTCTGTATATTGAGAGATCGGTATCAGTTTAATGATGGATTTTTCTAGCGCCGTGCGCACATAACCCTTGCTTTCTCATTGGGATTAAGTGTCCAGCCTCAGGCATGATGGGGAGATCAGGTTGGAGAATTTTGCTGTCCTTTCTCCGCTGACAGCAGAGAGCAAAATTGGGTTTTATTTGGTATAAACCTTTATCTCCCGTAATCAAATTTAGAAATGTGACTGGGAACACTTAGAGATAGTCCGTCACATCAGTGTCACGTTAAAGGCAGCTCAGTTCTGTAATTTGCAATATAAAAACTACCACAATAAAAAAAAAATACAGTTGTACTGGCAAAGTACAATATTATCCGAATAACGTTCAGAAAAATTTTCTTGGGTATGAGATGATGGGAGTCTTCCATCAATTGAACACCACTTACAAATGCACAGTAGTACCAAGCAGCTTAGCACAGTGAGATGCCATACAACAGGATGCAACACATTTTTATGAAAGTATTTCCTTTTTTTCCCAATATATAATGTAGCTAAAATACTGCAGTGACATTTTTCTCAAGTGCTGAAGAGCTATATCTGTATTGCTGAATCCAAGTTGAACTGCTTGCAGCTTCATTTTCTTTAGAAGACAGAAATGAATGGTATTGTTTTGAGTTCTACTTGGGTAAGACCAATTTTGTGTGAGAATTAAATACATCCTCAACTCTTACCAATGCATATTGAGACAAATCTGAGGGTTTATTAAGAGAACAATTAATAATTGACTATAAACTGTGCTGGTAAAATGTGGCAGAAACTGTGCTTTTGACATAAGAATGAGAAAAGAAAAATAACTCGGGACCTTTCCCTGCTGCAGAATACATATATGTCCTTATTTATTTTACAAAGTATCTCAATTACTCTATTAACCATCTATAAAAAGGAGATAAAATGACTCATCCTAATAAGGCTTTGTGAAGGTATATATATTTTCTTGCAAATAGTGTGGTATTCTCAGATATTGATGTAATGGGGACGATTGAGATCACATCCACGTTTGCAAACCCTATTTGTGTTTTTGGATTTCAACTGTGTGGCGTTGATTTAATGAGCACAGAAAATATGTGTGTAGTTGTACCTCATTACTGCACGTTGTGTGCTCAAGAAAAATGCCAAATATGAAACGAAAGGTTTTGCTTTGTTTGGGGAAAATAAGTTCTTTTACATCTCACCGCTTTATAATTGGTTGTAGGTTGTTGCTCATTCTTAAACATTAATATATAGGAATTTGTTAGAATAAAATCAAGAAACAATAAATTCAGGCAGTTTGCTTGAAGAGCTAACACTACGAACAAACAGAAGGTGTCCTGTGATGTCCCCATGGATGAGGACATCACAGCTGTGAGCTCAGGACATGTTGTTGCAGAAGAGACTGAAATCATGGCTGAAATGAAGCCAACGCCTCCGATGGAGCCAGGGCTTCATGCAAAGAATGTCACATCTGCTAAAGCTAGTCCGTGGTTGGTTGATTATATGGGCTTGATGATGGTGTACAAGTGCCTTGTCAGGGAGAATACCCTTGAGTGCTCCTTAATCAAGTGGAGAAGGGCTTAACAAGACCTCAGGTATCTTTATAATCAAGCCTGGACGCCTTCCTGAAGGATGCACTTTGTTCAAACATGCTTTTGAGCTCAGGATGGGTGGGATTCTGGGACTTGGCTTACACAAGAAACAAGATTTAATGGCCCTTTAATTTTAAAATCTCCTCACTCGTTTTTCCTTTCTCTCTGATGTAAAAATCTGATTTGCTGGATGGATTTTTTTTTTTTGTTATTTCTCAGCTGGAAATAACTCATTGCACTTGTGCAACGGTGAGGAGTTTTATTAGACAAGTCTGAACCAGGTACTGAAATTGCTGCCTGGGCACTATTGGTGCTTCCTTAGGCCCCCAGCAAGGCCTGATTTCCTTGTTTTATTCCTTTCCACACACACATTTTTGTAGAATTTACTCAGAATATGTTCCGTGATTTTTTTTTTTTAAATAATTATTTTTCCCCTTGCCAAGGAGAAGCAGGCAGGAACTGTAGCACCTCCAGAAGAACACCCTCCTGCAGAGGTTTGTCATCTGTGGTCCTGCAGACTTTTTTGGTCCATGAATTCTTTCCATGGCCAACACCATCCCCTTGTTCAAGATCTCACCTCTTGGAAGAAACAGTGGACATCCACCTCAAGGAAAAAGAGTGCTTTGCAGGGTTATGGTTAAGTAATTATAGCTTCAGATAGCACTGGGCTTTATGTCCTAGTTTCTGAGCTCTGGTTTTAGGCCACTTCTGGTGTTTTGGAAGGTGGTATGAAGCCAGAGGTTGTGATGTGCCAACTTCAATAGTCTGTGACAGCATGGCAGTCCTTGCTCAGTGCTCATGGGAAGGTGGCATTTTGTATCACGATAGCCATTGGTTTACTTCTTAATACTTAGACAAAATGCGTTGGTTATTCCACTCCCAGATTCCACCAGATACTGTCGTCTTTCTTTTTTTCAACTTTGTGTGGCTCTAAGCTGCTAACTTTAGCTGTGCCGTGCTCACTTTGTTCAGCTGGAAATCAAGCAGCAAAACGTTGGTTCACAGCTGCCACATTTGCTTTCCATCTGCTTTTGAGCTGCGTTTGCAGATGAAAGAGGGATGCAGAGAAGATGCCGCCTTTTCAGCTTGCAGTGGTTGCCGTTCAGAAAAGTTCAAATACAAGCTTAGACTTCTGTCTGTGAGTCTTGAGTGGAGCAGGAAGTAGAAATGCTGAAGCGATAGCAGTGCTATGGCAACACCATCTCCCTCCTCCAGGCAAATGGGACATTTCTCTGCAATAATAATAATGTTTATTATTTAATATTTAGTTATTTAATTTTATTTTTATTTAATAATAACTTTATCATAATTTAATAATGATTTCTCTATATTATTTAATAATAAAAAATATCTACCTACCTTTGAGTCAACCCTCTGTCATCTGCCATTGTTGTTTAAAGATTTGAGTCCCGGTTTGGTGTTGGATGGTGACTTTCCTCTTCCAGCGTTCAGCAGTTTCTCATGTTTGCACACTCTTAGTTTAACCTTGGGCTTGGTCTAGCAGTGTGCCCAAATACCTTAACACTGACAGTTTTGCTTTCATTGGGATTTTCGTTCAATTATGTCCCTTGGGCACATCTAAAATTTTGCCAAGCAGATTACAGGAGAGAGGAAAAATCTCAAATAAAATACTATTGGTTTTAATTTTGCTTGAAGTATGGTGTTGCTTTAATCTATGATAGTTATTAACTGGTCCTCAGATTGCTGACAGGGTTATAATGAAAATATTGTTTTTGTTGGAGGAGTTAAGACAGTAGTGATGTTAATATTAATGTTGTTTCTTGTCTCCGATACAACAAAATACTTCACTAAAATGCGAATATGCTATCCTGCTCTTTTTCCAAGTACAGAACAGCAGTACGTGTTGAACTGCCTCTGTGGTTTCGAATTTTGCAGCTTTGTCTAATATCCAGCCTATACCAGCTCTGGAATTCCATTTATTCCTGACATATTTGAAGAACCCTCTCAACCAAATGCATTCTGCTAAAGCCTATGGTTTCAATTATTGACCTTCTCCTTTTTCTGACTTCAGATTTAATCTTCACTGATGTCACTTTCCCTATATTCTTAGGGCTATGTTGCTCACTGCTGCTCACATCTTCCATCCTAACTCGTTATTTTAATCCAAGGTGACCTCTTTGTGATTCCAGAACAAAGTGCTTTTGAAGGGAGGGAGGCACTCCCATATTAACATCTGGATTTACGGCTTTTGTTTCCTTTCTGGTTCTGCACATCTGTTATCTTCTTTGGACAGCTGACTTAGGGAGGGGAAAAAAAAAAGCTTCGGGTTTCTCCTAGTTGGCTACCACATATTTAATTACACGTGTTAAGATAACGTGTGGTTGTTGTAAGAGATGCTACGCAATTCACAGTCCAAAGGTATTGTTGTGGTCACCTAAGAAAGCTTCACAGATTGAAGCCATTGAGTTGTGCGCAATAACTTCTGCATCAGTTGTGCTTACTGATGGCTGGGAATTGTGTCCACCTGGTTACAGTAGGAAGTTGAAATGTGTTGTTGTAACTCCATAAAGAATGCACACAACTGTTAATTTCTACTTGCATGGGAGAACCAGCTAATTACTTGGAGGTGATCCTGGAAGATTTTGTAGTTGTTAATTTGGTGGGAATATTCATTCATATTGTGTAATTTTTATATTTCTGTCAGGAAACAAGGAGTAATGTTTAATGGCTGTAGTCCAGCACATTTGTTTCAACATCTGTGATAAGAAAATGAAGTCATTTTCCAGAGAAAGAACAGATTCATTGATGAGCAAACAAACCCAACTGGCTTCCTTGGTGCATGGTTCTGTTTCAGGCACAATGGGTGGGATTTGGGTCTAGGTTGTCACCTGGGTGTGGGTTGTCCTCTGGTCACTGGTGGTCCGTCCATGGTGGTCAGAGGCATTCATAGAGAGATTTAGCTCATCCTAAAGCTCAGTGCACATGCCCCCAGCTGGGTGTCTGCAGCTGTCAGCCTCTGACATGTGGGATTACCCTGCGGACACCTTTGGTCACGTAAAGGAGAATTTGGACCCTAATCTTTCTACATATTCCTTCTCAATTCAGATTTTTTGACAAGTTATTTCATTTTTTTTCCCCTGTGTTTTATTGACTTGAAGGTCTCCTTGTCTTCTCTCACCTTTATGAACTTCCCTCTCGCAGCTCCAAAATAGTGTCGTTAATCCAGTACCACTCCTAACCTTATGAATGTCTCTATTTTCTTGCCATGACTGTGCCTTTTCCTTTGGTTTTGCAAGACCTGACTTTAATACCAGGCTATAAACAGTCCTTTCTCACTTTCCCAAAAGCTGGTATTTTTCTGCCTTCAAATTGCTCCCTTGGGTTCAACCTGTAAGCAGCTCTAAGATTGCCATTTGATGTACTTTTTTATATGTCTGTGCTATGATTTTCTATTTTTCCCATCAGTAAGAATCTGTGAAAGCTGCGGTCTCTTGGGTCTGTTATTGATCAGTCACTTTACATCCCCCATTCTCAACAAAAAGAGTTGTTTTGTTCTGTTGTTTTTATTTTTTTTTTTTTTCCGGATGATGACTGTCTTCCTTGCTTTCCTAGATCCAGGTTTGCACAGGCAGCAGTTTTTCCTGCAGCGCCCATCGAACGTGGTGGCCATGGAAGGGAAGGATGCTGTTCTGGAGTGCTGTGTTTCGGGGTACCCCCCTCCCACCTTCACGTGGCTGCGAGGAGATGAAGTTCTCCCCATCAGGTAGCTCAACCCTTCATGGGTCTAACACTACATTTCCTTGAGCAAAGAATAGGGAAACCACGGAGTAATGCTTTAAATTCAGCAGGGTGGATTTGGAAGCTGGGAGATTTTTCTCCTAAATAATAATGAGACTGGATGTGTCTCTTTCCTGCTGCTATAAGTCATCTCTGCACCAAATCCGAGGGTAGAATTTGATCATAGATGTCACCTGGCTGGCATTTAAAATGGAAATGTAAAGCTATTAACACCAAAATCACAGCTGACAACTTACTGTGTGTGGTTTTCTAGATAGAAATAGCACCTTACCACACTGCGGACATGTGTTATCCATGTTTCAGATCCAAAAAGTATTCGTTACTGGCCGGCAGTAACCTGCTCATATCAAACGTGACGGACGATGACTCTGGGACGTACACATGTGTGGTCACCTACAAGAACGAGAACAGCAGTGGCTCTGCAGAGCTGTCGGTGATGGGTGAGTACATGAACTTCGCCCACTTTGCTTTTCAAAGAACATTTTTGATTATTTCCTTTTCCAGAGTGACTTAATTTTCAGAATTCCAAATAAGTGCAAACTCTACAAGTCCCTTGCTTGCTTTGATCCAGGATCACAACCCTGGAGACCAAGCCCTGTAGATCTTTGAATACCTCCCGCTGTGCTCGATAGCCTTGCTATTGTCGCACATCTTATGGTATTGGATGTTAATTTCTCCAGCCTTCTGTACGTGGTCCTTTCCCTTTATTTCTCATTCCTGAAGCTTTATTTTTAGCATTACAATGGGTGCCCCTGTTGTGCACGATGTGGGTTGAAAGTCAGGTTTGTAGCTGCTCTTATTTTTTTAAATACCACGAACAGTCAATACGGTAAGAGAAGAAAAATCAATGTGTTTGGCATCTTCTTACCAAATCAACAAAAATCCAAGTAAATTCATGGAAGTCCTTGCTCTGAGGGTTCCTGCTCTTGGATCTTATGGGAAGCAACCTCCTGACAGAACTTTCCTTCTCCTTCCTCATGGCAAATATTAATGGAATCAAAAATATCTTTAAATCTAATAACTGCTTTTTTTCTTTTTTCTTGATCTAAACCCTTGAACAATAGCAGAGTACATTAGTGTTATTCAGACAGATCTGAAGGCTGACATAGTTAATACTTAGTCAAACAATAACATATTTCAACGTGAGGTTCATTTTGCATTCTGTCTTTAGAGAGCTTATGCGTAAAAAATGCTTCCATTAGTGAATAGAGCCTTAATTTGGATTATGGGATATTCAGTGCTTGTATAACAATATCCTTTTGTCAAGCCATAATAAAATATAATAATTACAAGTGACGGAGGGTTCAGCTCTGGTTTTTTAGTTACATTTATGTAAGACATTGTTTTACTGTATAAAAATAAAAAAGGGGCTTTATAATTGTGGAAGTTAATTGAATTGTTTTCATTATAAGGAATCAAATATTGAAAAAGCAGGTAAGGTTTTTGGGCAGTATGTTGGTTTCAAATCTAGTGTGCTGCAGGTGATGAGTAGTTGTTTGGGAAGCAGGAATCATTTAAAATGGATATTTCACCCCAACAGTAGGTTGCAGTATCTATTGGTGAGAGCAACTGTGGCTGCAGGATCATTGCACACATTATTGCGTTGATAGTTTGACCATATAATTCTCATTAAAAGTAGGACTTTTGCCTCTAAGTCCTTTATGTACCTTTTGAAATATTTATTCATATTTGTGTTCAGTCTGTAACGCATCTAGCTTTGCCTTCATTATGCCTTCTGTTGTGTGTCGTGTAGAAATTAAAGGTACAAAAATTTTCGTGCACATTGAGATGGCAATATGACGCAACTGTAAAAATTTGGTGAAGTTTCTGATCACACAGAATTCAAAATATAGAACAAATGAAAAAAAAAAAGGGGAGCTGTAACTTAGGCACCGTGCTGATGTACATTTCTTATTTCCGTGAGTAGCTCACTCATTTGTGACAGACTTACATGAACACGATGGTTCCTTTTCAGTTATGTTTGTATTAATAACAGAAAACGCTCAAAGGGTTCAAAAGAAATTACATGACTCGACCGGAGAGATGACGATAGCAATCCCCTGATATCTGTCTTTCCAGAGCAATATACCAGGCTACCAATTTGCTCAGAATCTGTTTATTTGTTGAATCCTTCCTTACCAGTAGGAAGCTCTCAAATGCACTGAAGTTTCTCATGTAATAATTATATCTCATAAACAGCATAACTAATTGATAGTTTTATTTTCTTCTTTGGCTGGATCCAAATGCAGATATTTCTGTGTGTTTCCTTAAAGTTAACATGCTTGTTTATTTAACAAACTGTAAATTGCCCATCATTATTTTGGGCCAAGACTCGCATTTTTTAATATTGATGCGATCCTTTAATGTATCCGTAGTGTGAAGAGGGATAAATGAGACATTTGCAATCAGTGAAATGTAACAGTCCAATAATTATCTCCTCTGAAGTCTAAGTAGAAAACATCAGATCAAAGTCAGATATATCACGTGCTAGCAAGATGCTTTTGATCTTTTAAATAATGAGGTTATTTTGCAAGAACCAGAGTGTGTTTCACAATGGAGTTCCTATTAGTTCTTTTAAAGAGCTAAAAATAACCCTTTGTGTTCGGCATAGACCTCAAATTGCGAGAGGAGAATGAATTTGCAAGAAGAGATGATATATTTTGCTAAATTCTAATTTCCTATCATGACCTTTCAGCAATATTTTAGCCACATCTTCCCATATAATGAAAATTAAAAGGTCTGCTGCAGGTTCCCCAGTTACTATATAAATCATCTGCATTCTTGGTAGCTTCAGAGAGCTGAGTGTTTAAGCAAATGTTTGAAGATGATTAAATGTGTTAACCAGTGTCAACCACAATTATTTTCTAAATGTTTTCGAGCTTTCAGAACTGTATTTTGGGCTTATTCCCTTTGGCCTCTGAGGGTTTTTAATATAGCTTTTTTGTTTCTTGTTTTGCTAAGCAAGATTAAAAGCCTGCTGAACTGTTTTAAGCAAAGAAGCCCCCCTACCTCAGCTCCCCAAATGTTCTGGAATTGATGTACATCTGAAAAAAAAAAAAAAGTTTTCCATCCCGTATACCTACTTGTATGTTTGGCGGTGGGATAAATGCCTGGAATTCCAGGTCCTGATAGAGATCTAGGAGAGATTTAATTTTGTAAAACCAATTTTCTGTAGGTGGTCCTAACTGAATGGATAGGTTTGCTGATGTGCCATCACACATAATTTCCTTTTATCCTGCTTAGAATTTGGATTGTCTTTTAGTTGTATCAAAGAGCAGACTATAGTTGTACTGATACAGTAGGGATGAGCATTGCATCATCTGAAAGTTGAGTTTTATCAACGAATCTCTGCATAATAATGGATAATTCAGAATTGCGCTATCAATGAGTTGGAATCAGACAGCTCTTTTTAAACGGATCAAAGTTGTGGTAATATATTTTATTTTGTTTTCTTTTCCTAAAATGTCCCCTAAGGAGGAACAGAGAAAGGAATATTTTTCCAGTAGTGTTGGGTCAGGAATGCTGGTTTGAGATACTTTTAGGTCACCGCCTAAAATAAGAGAAAGTAGTAGCAAAAGTAATTTAAAAAAATGGATCTAAAAGACACTTTGCAGAAAAATACTGCTGCTAAGTTTTACTGAGCATCCATATGTATAAGCTACAAACAACTTGCCTGCAATTTGGAAGCATTTTTTGCTATGCAAATGCCTTTTTCTAGGGAGTTTTTCATATTAAGTGATTTTAGCACTGGTTTTGTTTGCTGTTGCGGAAGAAAAGCTACATCAAAAGTAAGGCCAGGTGAGACGAGTGGCTCACGAAATCACCTCGGTCTGTTTGACACAAGTGAACAATTTTAAGCACCGCGCATCTTGGTGTAAATCCGTTTTTCTTGTTTTACTTCTGACTCTGCTGCATAAAATTCTGTACCAAAATGGTTATTCTGAGATATGAAGGTTGTGGAAAGTAGTGAATAATTTTTTAAAAAAGAAAAAGAGTCAAACACAGTGATGTACCCTATTGGTATATACTCAATGAAAACTAATTTCCAAAATACAGAAGACTATCTGCTGTTATAACCTTGTAGAGAAGCAGGGAGATCTTCAGGGGATGGACATTGCAGCAGCTCTAAAGGAGTTGGTGAACCCAAGAAAATGTGAGTGACCTGAGGATCTGTTTCTCTGGGATCCCACACTGTGGGGGAAGTTAATTTTGCTCATGTCTTGGTATTCTTGTTGAAGAAACCAAGCATGGAATAGACTATTTAATTACCCTCTGCTCTGAGTTTATAGTTCCTTATGGGAGAGGACGTATGTATAGTGAGCTGGCAGGATGAAGCAGCACAGGAACCTATGGTAAATCTCGTGATGGTTTACTTTAGGCAAAAAGGAGACAAGTGAACATAAAACCCAAGCTCTCCCCAAAGCAAAGACTGCCTCTCTCCCATCCGTTTTCCTGATGAGTTTCAATACTCAAAAGTTTGGTGTAAGTGGGAACATCGATACCATTCATTGTATTTCTTGCAGGTATAACATTGAGTCTAGGACATGGCAACGGAGGTTTTCCATCCCTTCAGCTCCTCTGTCAGGTCAAGCAGACAGAATTGTTAGGTTTATGCCCTTTCCCAGAAGGCTGATGGAGCTGAGATACCTAGGTCTGAGATGAGAGAAAACTAATGGTACAGTCACCTGAAAACATCAAAGTCAAATATTTAAGTTAGATGTTGCGAAGAAACTTCTTTTTTGGGATGTTGATGTGGGACAGGCAACCCAAACTCTGTCGGAAAGACTGGGTTTACCTGCTGAGATGTACCCAGGCTTTCTAAAATGGACTGGGTGGATCAATAACTCTGTGTTCACTCTCCTTTATTTAGAGAATTTGAAAAATATATTACCTAATCAATAGTGTTCAATGGCTTCACAGGAGCCAGTTATGTTCTTCATCCAGGAAAAATACATTTGGAGAGTGTTTAAAATGAACTTTATGCAACCTGAAGCTGAAACATTTCCCTTTGCAATCAGTTAGCTACTGTTGCATCACTAACGGAGAGCATGGGATGGTCGCACAGTGCTCAATACAAATTGTGCCAATAAAATAATGTTATGGGGGTATCCTGGAGCTGGTATCAAAACATGCGCTACTCCATTCAAGGATTATTTTTTTTTACGCTTAAGAAATTAAAAATGAGAGTACTAGCAGAGCTGTGTAACTCTATGACAGAAATGATGAATTCTTGGCATTAATGGGGGTCTGGACTGGCATGAACAATAAACTGCAAAGCACCACGTAGTGCCACTGTGCTATTACGTGTGAATATGCTTGACATTCTGATGGATTTTTTTTCTTTAATGTACCTTAAACTATATAAAGTGGTTCAGCCAGATGGTCTGAGCAGTATGGCTTATCCAGCACCTTCAGTGAGTCAAGAAACTCATGTCGTGACTCAATGCCCTTGAGACAGACAAAATATTTGAGCAGGCCTGTGTGGACATCTCTGCTGCAAATTTCAAGCTGGTGAAGTTATTTATTTTTTTTTTTATTCAGCGTTATATTGAATCTGTGGAGCTTCCTATCAGAATATAGCTTTGGGACCAACAGATTTATAGATTGAGATAAGATTTGGCATTATTTTAATGGATGTGAGCACATCAAACACCAGAGAAAATGGGGTTTCAGCAGTCTGTCTTCTGCGTGTATGTTTTTATTTATAGACAGAGTATACATTTATATGTGTGTGTATATGTATTTATATATTTGTGTGTGGGAACTTCAGGATTGACTTAATCCTTTATGGGAAGAATAATCCACTTCCGTATAACGATGATCTATATGATATAATTATTATTTAATAATATAAGTATATGTTATTCTGTAGGTATTTACTACACAGTTTCTCCTAGCTTACTCTGATGTTGTTAGTACTGGTTTGTACTGGCAGTGAGGCTGGACTGGAATGAACAGCAATCTGATCTTTGGGAATTTCCATTCCAGTCCTGTTTGAGATCTTATTTTCCTTTTAGAGCAGTTGGAAAAATTTGTTCAGAGTGATTTTTTTTTCCCTTTAACAGTCTGTGAATGACGAGGCCTACATGCAGGTAAAGAGAGGCTCATCCTGCTAATAGACTGCGATTGAAGGACAGTTGGCTAATTTTTATTGCCATGGATAGAAGGGGAGTTGAGAGCCTCATTCAGCCCATTCTGCAAATGTAATTCTTGTCAATGCATCGCGAGTATCAAATACTTATTCAGCACCTGACACTTGTAAAAAAGCACTTGAGTGAAACTCCAGTTTTGCCTTTTTCTGATAATGGCATTTGAATTCAATCCTATTAAAAATAAATACACCTAACAAGCTCTGTGATACCAGCGCTCACTTGGCTGATCAGAGGAAAATTGCTGTCTCTGGGTATCATCTACAGGTTTATGTTTAAAGGAAAAGAATTTGAATGCATTGGTGTGTTCATGCACAGACCCATCGCTGGTGTAACTCTTGAATATAGCGTGGGACCAATGGAGACATTCCCCATCCCAACAGCCCATGGCACAGTTGGCTGCCCCAGATACCTTCAGTCGTCCCTAGCTTCAATTTTCTGTTTGGGCTCTAGGCTCTGGAGGGCTTTGCATACATTTCTTAAGATTTATTTTGGCTCATGGGCCTGGGTGCTAAATGAGGTTTAGAGAAGTGCTGAAATAACTTTGGGAGCCAGTTCTGGCCCTGAGCTGTACTGAGAAGCTACTTATCCTTTGGAGACTGAAATATTTTGATTTTTTCTGTTTGCTTGCTTATTTCGTGGTTTGTTTTTTAAATGTGACCTTGAGTACCACGAAGGGGACCCATGAGTCTTGTGTGCGAATTACTCTTAATGTGGACTCAGTGGTCTTAGGGGTAAAAAAGTGGATTGGCTGTTAGGGGTCACCTTGACCTTCAGTGAGGTTTGGGAGCTGAAGTGCCTGCTTGAGAATCTCCTTTGTAGGTCTACTGCACTTTTCAGTTTTACCACCCAATACCAAAGTTTTACCACCAAATATCTCCCTTAAAATTGTATCGTATAGAAGGTTTTCTAAGAGTGTTGATGTGTGAAGCTCCCAGTGGAGGCTGTGGGTCATACATGATACCAGAAGACCTATAGCTGCTGCTTCACCAACTTTTAATAAATATTTTGGTATTAAATAAAAATACATATTTTCATTATAAATTCCCTGTTTTTCAAAAGCACTAGCATTATGATTTTATAACTGTGTAACTGCTGCATAACACCAGTTACTGCAATTTATTTACATTTAAGCAGGAATTGAGTCTCTCTTTTCTGAGCATTGGACAGGATAAGACACAACACACCAAAATGCAGAGGTGTCTTTTCTTTCACTGTGCGGCTCCTCAGCAATGGCATCTGCTTGTAGCATGCAGCTGTTTTTGTGAACATCAGTAATGCTAGAAATCTTTAAGAGTAAGTCATTATAGTTAATACATTAGTATGGTTTAGCGCTGTGATGTTTCCCATAAGGAAAGTGTGTTATATACTTTCAAAAAAAAATTGAAAATGACAAGTAGAAAAGATGCAGATGAAATTAATTTCCCCATATTGCTGGCTGGATTTGAGAAATAAAAACAGATGTCTATGTACACTTTAAACAACTTGTTAAAAAAAACCCACATTTTTTTTAAATAAGTGTTTTAAGTAGAAAGCTTCCTCAAGAAGTGGTTCCCAGTACTTAACGTGACCCTTGACTGTTCAGCTCTGACTTTGTAGTTTTTGTTTCTTTGTCTCAATGGAGAGAAGAGCCTACAGCTGGGTTACTTCTGAGAATAATCTTTTATCTCTTGTACTATAAACTGAGAATTGCATGAATATATATCGTAACAAGAGAAGTGGCTTCTTTTTGCCCTTGAAGTGGTTTGCTCTCCAGAGTACTCTCTGCAGCAAGGTCCTTGAGAATAAGTCACCCTGGTACTTGCATAAGACAGTCAATATATGTAGATCTCATTGCAAAACACACTTGTGTCACTTAGAAATAAATTACTTTTTTTTTTCCTATGTATTACAACTTCTTTTAGTTTATTGGATGTGTTTCAATGAAAGAAGATCCTGCTTTGGGGCATCAGGGTGGGCTATAATTTTGCAGGGTCCCTTCCAGCCTGATTTTTGTCATCATTAGAAGAGTAATTTTGTTGATGGAGGGCCAAATCTTTTTTTTTTTTTTTTTTAATTTTCTGGGACATCACATCTTCAAAATCAGAACTAGGGCAGAGTTGGCATCATTGTGCTCACACGCCATTGCGTTTCCATTCACTATTTATAACACGAGATGAATGGCAGTGTTCATTAAACCTTTTTTTTGTCCCCTTTGCCTTCTGGTTCTGGTTTGATTCGGCGTGACAAGTGTGATTGGCTGTAGGCTTGATTAATGGTTAGAGAAGGTCCTAAATGAAACGAATGGTGAACTGCACAGAGTTTCGGAGTAGTTCCCATTAAACTACGTAGTTAACATGAATTAATGTAGCTGCCAAAATTCAATTATTAAAAAAGAAGGCAGCACAGTCTCCAAGACTGGAAAAAGTCTCTTATTCATAATAAATATATCTAAGTGGTATTCCCATGGCTTTTCCCAGCTTTTGCTGTTCTTCAGGTTTCTAAAAATGTTTTATGTTGGCTTCAGAGGTACGCTTGCGGCTTGCTGGGGAAGTATTTCCAGCTTCTGTTCTGTGGCTTCTTCTGTGGTGATCTGTTAAAACCATTCGGGACTCGGAGACTGCTCACATTCAGCGTGTGAAGTGTGGATATTCTGGTTGCGAGGGAGAGGCTCTCCAAAGTCTTTTGAGCAAATGGTTCTGATTAGTTTAACTAAAAAATATTGAGCAGAGCATAGAGCGGGTTTCCTACGAGGTGGCTGGGTTAATATGTACATTTATTAGCTTAGACAAACAGTTCGCTGTGCAGGGAGAAAGAGCAAACTCAATTTAGACACTGGCTGCATCATCCTTCATAGAAACTGTATGAACAAGCTGGCGCTGAGTTCTCCAGAACCGCTAAATAATTGCAGCTTTTGAAATAACAGGATTTTTTTTTCCCTGCTGCCCAAGGGAGATGTTCAACACAAGCACAAGTTCTTTTTTCATAAGTATATTTAGATCTATAGATGCACAGTGAACGGAAAATTACTTTTGTTCTTCCTGTAATTCCATATCTATTGCAAAGGCTGACTATAATATGATCCTCAACTCTAGAAAAGCTGCTGAAGTGGTGAATTTCTCCAGCAGAGGATGGATACAGCCAGACAACGCATGGTGATGGTGTTTATTACATTCTGTTCAAGGCCAGGCTGGATGAGGCTGGTGGGAGGCGCCCCTGCCAGTGGCAGGGGGTTGGAATCCGATGATATTTAATGTACTTTCCAACCCAAACCATTCTATGATTATGTACACACAGTGCCAGTTAAAATTTCTGTGGAATTCAGACCTCACTGAATATTTGCCCCAGCAGCAGAGCAATGGTGAGGATGCTGACCACATCCACCCAAGCAAAGCTTGCTTTTTTCTCGACTATCCAACAGCTACGGGTATTTGAAACAACCACTGCCCATCAAGTGGGAAGGGCTAGAAACTGTCAAAGCACGTTAAGTCAAAGCCAGCTCTTAAAATATGCAGCATTTCTAACATACTTTAAATAGTTTTGACTTTGGTTAGCTTTGAAGGACTTGTATGGCTGACATTTTTTTAATTTTTTTTTTCTACTCCATTTTAGAACTTGGATGTGTATTATATATGCACAGCATGGGGTTTCAGAGCAGCATTTTGTCACAACTTATCTAATTAAAGTGTAGCTGTAGGCCAATTAGACACAACCATGAGTGTTTTAAACTGTCTTTTTATACATAAGAGAAGAAATCATGAACTTGAATTTGTTTTCATGGAGAACATAATATCTTCTAAATTAACTCGGAGGTTTGTAGACTGGAGTTGAATGGATACTTAAAGATGCTGGAGCTCGTTATGTCTGGGAAGCAGTTGAGTTCAATATCTTTGAATCTTGAATTCTTTGAAAAGAATCTGTGGTTGTGCGCTTGCCAACCTGTGAAAGAAGGCTTCTATGATTCTAATATCATCTCACAGATGGGACCTAAGAGTTGAAGGTAAGTCTGTGCAGAAGCTCCTCTTCTTGGCACTTGAGCCCAAGCTGTGGATCAGAATGAACTTGAAGTTAACTGTCACTTCAAGTGTTTGTAAAACTGGACTGAAAGGCAAACTTTGAAAAAATAAATTAGTATTTTTTCAAAATTGTGAATGCAATAGCACAGGCTGCTGGGAGTCTCCTAGGTTCCAGATTTAGGATAAAAAGGCTTGAACCTCAATGCTGTGATGACAGATTGTCTGCGTATTTTTTTTCCAAGACATTGTAGATCGTCAGAAGAGAAGAAGAAAGATGGTTTAAATATCATATATTCAAACCATTGTCCTTAATTGCATGCAATTTTGGGGAAGAAAGAAAAGTATAGAGGTGGGAAGGAACTCTGCAGTTTTTAGTTGTTTCCCTCTGAGCCTGGTAGACAGCTGTGCACAGAAAGGGAAAAATACAACAAAACCAGAAAATGCGGCTTTTCTTTCAGGTTCTGACCTGTACTCGTACCCTCTCGGGGTATGGCCGTACTGCTCCATCCATCATTGAAACCCTTGTTCAAGTGTCAAGCGGTTTTTAAAACCTTTAGCTGCCTCTTTCAAAGTAGAAATAATGTTAGAAAAAATTGTCTGTTTGGCCAAGTGGTAGAGAGAGGGGAGAAGAAGGAGGGGGAGGCTCAAGGATGGAAAAAAAGCAAACCCACAAGGGGAATAAAGACCCCCAGCACTTTTGGGAACACAAGATCTGTTTTTTAGGTGCTCCTGGGACGGAGCAATGTGTCCTCTCAATATTCAGGGTATTTCTCCCTGTTGCTTCATCATTCTGGAGCTGGAGCCATGGGGAAGGTTAGCACACTGGCATTTTACCCAGGAATCCAATCTTCCTTTCAAAATAATGTCTTCAAAATATGTCAGCCCAATAATCTCTATTTCTATTAACTTTTTCCACCAAATTTGGCTCAATAAATTGTACATCCACAGTCCTGTTTACCAGAACATCATTGGCACAGTCGTACAGTGCTGTGAGCTCTTGGTTGTTAGGCTCATTTTCATTTCTTTAACTTTTGAACCTACCTTTTAGAAATTGCTTATCGTGCAAAAAATGCATTGAGCTTCTCTTGGGTTGAGCTGCTTGAAATGTAGGTCTCTGCAAAACAGGATCTGTTTGAAGTCTGAAAATTAATAATTTATTAATTGATGCATAATAAAATTGTCTTAATTTTAGCTAATTTTTTTTTGTTCCAAACGTGGAAGTCTCAGAGGCTGCAAGTTGATTAAGTTAGTGTGGGGACTAACTGGTGACTGTATGTATTTTTCTCCCCACTGTCTTTAAATATTGGAAAAGTGTATTCCTTTGTGATGCAGGTGCTTTTGATACTTAAAGCAAGGAAAGTTTTAAAACTCTATTATATGAAATTGTCAAATGCTGTTGAGGAGTCTTATCTTTTTTTTAAAAAAAACTTTTTGAGTATTTTTTCAATAGCTTTTTGCTTGGTTGGCTCACCCTAGTCATCTTTATTTCCTTTCTTTTTCCTTTTTTTGGTTTCAATGTTCTTACCCATATATTATTCATATTAAAGGCTTCAGTCTCTAGTTCACAGTAATTTGGAAGATTTTTTTGGTCATGTCTATGTACCAACAGACTGACATCATTCTGGACACCTCTTCAAAATTTAATTTCCATTTTCCAGTTTTTCTTCCCACTGATTTGTATGGGTTAACTGAAGAAGACTTGGCTATTATGTGCAAAAAATTTACTTTTTGACGATTACAGAAAATTATTCCTCTTAAAGAAAAAACAGAATTAATTTTTTTTCCATTAAATCAGGTTGTTGGAAGAAAGAAGGTCATGATTGCAAAACCAGCAGTTGTATCCAATTCTATCCAAACCATTGCTATGCCATATAATTAGGGAAGGTACAACTCAGAAAACCTCTTTTTTTGGTGCCCACCTACCCAGGGACCTTGGACAAACCACTGCCCTTTCCCTGTGTAAAGACCCGATGTCCTTTGAGAAGTGCAAGATGCTCCTTATTTTGTGTGTACTATTCACTGATAAAATTATAAAAGCACTTGGTCGTGTTCTTTTGCAAACAGTAGTTGTCTGGGGGGAAGAAAGATGTGGTCTTCGAGACCTGGGCTGGAGGCTGGGGGCTGCAAATGCCACCGGACCACTGCTGAGGTCAAGCTTGTGTGTCCCAAGAAGGTTAGGAGAAGCATCTGGAAGACATATTTAGGGAATAATTATAAAGAGAGAGGGCACTGAGCAACAGCAGACTCATGGAAACCACCATAGGATGACATTTCCAGAGGAGGAGCGTGGCCAACGGTGCTGGGAATCATTGGCAAGGTCTGTGGGCTAGAAATAGCTCCCACAGTCGCTTTTCAGTAAACACTAAAGATTTCAGTGATTTCCCTGCTATCCTTCCTCCTCTGCTGTAAAAGTATCTTGTTTGTCACAGACAATTTTTCTTTTTTCTTTTTTTTTTCCTTCTGATTTCCCATCAAGAGTGTCAGTAGAAAAGGAGTGAAAAGAAAAACAACCCCGTTGGCTAAAGGGTTGAAACTAAACAGTTCCACACCAATTTTTATCCTCTGGATAACGGTTCCTTTTGCAGGTGCTGTGCCACTGTAGCACTGTTTTGGGCTTATTTTTCTTATAAAAAGCCCACAGTGCTCTTCGATAATTCCCAGCTTTAAGCAGTCCCCAGCCTGGAGGCCATCAGTTAATGCTTCATGGGGACATCTTGTCCTTGTTTCTGTCCTTTTCTCATATTGCTGTGGGTAAATAGGAACGTTTTCCGATGTAAGCGTTAGTCAGTAGGGCTGAAAAAGGGAAGTAAATTTTTGTGAATATCCTGTAGGGATCTGTTGCGTAAAGTCAATGCTAAAGGTGGGTGTTGTAGGATGGTGCTGGGGATGGAGGAGCCTCACCACAAGCTGTGGTAAATGCACTGATTTGTGTAGGAGCCATAATATCTACAGGTAAACACCTTTTTTTTTTTCCATTCAGGACCTCAATTTGTAAAATAACTTAAAATGGCCATAACCTCTCAGCTAATGATACAAATTTTTTGTCGCAATCTGTATTTGTAAATTAATTTGGTGGATGGAGTGGGAACACAGACAGCCTTGCCTGCGGGGTGTTTTCATGCAACATTGTCCCAGACAGCTGAGATGATGGCATCTGTTAAATAATGGTGCTTTTATATAAAAAAAGAAAACAATTTTTTTCCCAAAAAAAGGCAAAATGAAATGGTTTGCTTAGAAATAGGTATCTTAAAGCCAAGGTTTTTGAAAATGAAATTGATATATCAAATTAGGAAATGAAACATTTCATATCTGAGTTGTCTGTATGATATTTTGAATGCATGAAGTGCTTTCCTAGATGTAGGAGTTGATTTGCATTCACTTTGCTCTGGTGTTGTCAGTGGAAGAGTTCTTCATATCAACTGACCAATATGAAGATATTTAGCGTTTTCCCAGTGACGGTTTAGATTTTATTTTATTTCTTAAAGTTACAACTGGAAACCATAAAAAACATCTTCTAAAGCAAAAATCAATGGTTTTGACCAAGGTGGCCTGGAGAATGTATGGGAGTAAGATCTGAACTGGCCATTCCCTTCATCCTTCAGCTTTGGCTGTAAGCTACGATAGTTAAAATTTGATGCAGGTTAGTAGTGATGGGGCATCACGATGGTTTTGCATCCCAACACTGCATAATTTTGCAGTGGGTTGGAGGTGGGAACTGCTCCGTCTCTATGACCTTTTCTGGTGGTGGTCTTTTTTTGTCTTTTTTTGGGGGGGGCTGTGAGTTGCGGGCATGTTATTTGGTGTTTTTTGTCCCAGAGGCATTTCTTTAGCGGTTTCTACTGAGAAAAACAATTTTCTGTAATAGACTTCACCTCCAGTAGAGCCAGTTCAGGTCTGGTTTGGTTGGTTGTGTTTGATTTTACTTTTTGGGGGTTTGTTTTGTTTCGTTTTGTTTTTTGTTATCTACTCTTGCCTTTATTCAGAGTTCTCTATTTAAACCCTTCACGTCCTGATTGTTGAGTTGCTTTATCCCAGCTATCCCTTGGGAGTTACTGACCGTGTCCTGACACCCTGCGGGCTCAGCACCACTGGAGCCATGGTGGTTTTGCACAGGGGTTCCTCTGTTTCCCAGTGAGCTCCCAGCCATTCCCAGTGGAGAGGCACGGTTTGGCCGACTCCTGAAAAGAGAAAATATTCCAGGGAAGTCATCTGAGAGAGATCCCACCGCATCCCTGTTCTTTTACACCACCCAAATATCCACCAAGATCAGCAGGAGCCTTGTTTGTATCAGACCTGCAAGGTTGGAAACTTTATCTTCAAAAGAGGGATAAAAATCCTGAGCAGCTTATATACGTGTGTGATAAGAGCATCTCTGTGAGGGGCTCTTGGCTGAAAGCTCTTTTTCAGAGGAAACCACAATCCAGCAGAGACTTTTTTCCCTTTCTCCTGCTTTCCTCCTTTCCCGTCCCCCCTCGCGCAGCATCCTCTTTGCATTTGCCTTTGGCCCTGGCAAGTTCTTCTGAAAAAGAAAGATTTTATTTATTCAGCGTTTGTAGTGAAGTCTGCTTTGTGTCTCCGTTGTGCCACATTATCTTCAAATGCATCATTGAATCCAATGTTGGATGTCTCTTTGGCTGTATATATGTATATTTTTTTTTATGTGTGGGGCAGCAGACTGTTAACTTTGCCTCATCTGCATACAAAACAAAATGAAACCCAGGAGGAACTCTAATAATATTTTCCAGGACTGCTTCTCTTGGGTCCACGGTGCCAATCGACTAGTAAATCAGAACAGGTCCTAAATGGTCTGGATCGGGGGAGAAGAGACACCCCCAACCTTATCCCTCCGGGGTTTAAGGAGGATGAAGTGTCTCCTTGTCTTCAGTAGGCTGATGGAGCAACAGAGGATTTGGTTTTCTATTTTTTCCCTTACAGAAAAGCATTTTTACCTTTTACTCTTAATACAAGTGATTGCCATGATATCTGGGCATATGAAACCAAGGCATTGTCGTTAGCTGGATGTCAAAAGCAATACTTGAAAAGTTCATAAAGAAATCCTTTATTTTTGTAATGCTTCATCTTTGGTTCGAGGACCTCAGCCTTTTAGAACAAAATTACACCTAATTAGCAAGTCCTTAACCTTTACAAAAAAAGAAAAAAAATTATTTTTCTAAAATCGTCGTTATAAGGTCATATTAATTATTGTGGGTTTGTTAGACCTGAAAAAAAAACCCAAAAACTTCTGCAATAACAAAGATGCAGAAAAAAATTCTTAAGAGGTTTTTCTCACGTTTTTCTTAAAGTTGAGCCTTGCAGAGCTAAGTGCTTTGCAGATCTTTTTCTACAGGGTGTTTCCCACCTTGGAAAGATCACTTATTTTAGGTTTTGTGATAGAAAATTCACCACTGCTCTAGCAGTGGAGCTGCACCTATGTATAACTACGTACTACTTGACACACCAGTGTGACCTGCTTCTGTTCATTCTGTGCCATTGCTGCATTTGCAGTGATTTATTTTGTGTTTGTGGTTGTTGTTGTGGATAATAAAACAAAGAGAAAAATGTAGAGAGAGGGAAAAAAAAAAAAGGAATATTTTTTAAAGTCTTAGATTTTTTTTCAACAAGGAGCTGCTGAAAATATGATTGCAATTATTAAGTTGACCAAAATAAATTTAAACAAATTATCTTTTGCTCCAGGTCAGTGCATGTTTCCCAAACATCCCATGTGATATATGTCCACATCTTGAACAATTTTGGATGTTCCAGATGATGCTCAATGCCTGTGTTTAGTTATGCGATTCCCACCTTCATTCATCCGCGGAATTCTCCCCAAAATGGTGCGTGTCGAGTTTTTGATTTGTGTTACATCCCATCAAGTGCAAAGCATTTCTAAAGGTGACAAATGTGGTAGCTCGCTGCACGTGGAGGTATTCAGAGAAATAGAGGGAGTTACACTTTGCCTTTATTTACATCTGATTTAGGTACAAAATTCTTTTTTCCAATACTTAATATGTGGATCAGATGTGGCCAGTTCCACAGGAAACCTCAAATATCAGCGAAATGCATGTGGATGTGCATGTCAACAGACTAATGTGCTCTTTAGATATTGTGGAATAATATTTCTATTAATTTAAGTAATGGTTTTACACCTGTGAAATTTGTTTGAATGTAGCACTGTCTAAAATTCTACAGAGTTAAATGTTTAAAAAAAATAATCAGTGAAAAAGTGACAAGATCAGTCATCTTTGTAACAGAGATGTCAAATGGTGACCTAGGGACAGAAAAAGTTTGGGAGAAATTCAATAATAGGCGCTTTAGTAATAGGAACGCTTCAGTCTGCCTCTAAACCAAATACTTCGGCTTCTCCAGCACTTCTTCACTGTGAAGATGTTATGTTAATGAAACAAATATCAAAGTGACGTGAATTCTCACTCATCAGATTCCCATTTGAATCTGAGGTTGGTCAAAGAGAGATTTCATGATCTCGAGTGTCGCTTTGTTGAATCTTTTCTCTTCTTAATTTTTAAATATATATAAAAAAATCTTACTTTGTTGTTCTCTTGACTAAAAAAAAGATGAACATCGCTGCTGAACCCAGACTTTGGAGGCTGGGTGGGGGCAGATGCTGGGAAAGCTCTGGGTACCCTATGGAGCCAGGGGAAGGGTGAAAGGATCACCTCAGTGGTGAGCCCTCTTTTTCCCTAGTTTGTCATTTCAGAGCATCCCTACTGGAAACCAGGATTCCAAATTGGCAGCTCTCGTTAGCTGCTGGCACTATGAGTTTGCTGGGGTTTGGTCTTTTTACTCTTTTCAGTATTTGCCAGTAAAAAATCTGGTGAAAAATGGACTATTATCAGAAGGAGTAGAATCATAGAATCACAGAATGGTTTGTGTTGGAAAGGACATTAAAGATCATCAAGTTTCAGCCCCCTGCCATAGGCAGGGACAGAGGTTACGCAAAATTCAGGATGAGACCTGCACGTACTTATTTAGGTATCAAGTAAGCACTCCAGGATCTGAACCGTCTCTTGTTCTCCATGGAAATCTGTGCTAGAAAGGGGTTTAGAATGATAATTCCGGAGGTGATAAAACAGCACTGAATATTTCCACAGGCTCTTCTGTGTGATGCTATCAATGTGTGTAACACGTTGTTCTATGCTGTAGGTCTGCACATCGGTTAAATTTAGTATTTTGCAGGATGTTGCCTGGAACAAATGTAATCGATACCTACAAGTGGCTTGACTTTTATTTCTCAGCTTGGCAGTAAATCCTCTAGGTTTTTGTGACTTTTGCAACTCCTCCATTTCTTCGAGACCCACTTCTCTAAAGGTGAGACCACCTCCCTGTCATGGCAGGGCTTGTTGGTGTCAGAGCTGTCCCCTGGTTCTCTGATGGGTGGGGGTTTATTCTGCATTGTGATTGTTGAGTTTGTTAGAGGTAGGTGGTTAGTTAAGGCTGCAATGTCAGAAATCAGCCCTTCAACAACACTTTATGCGTTGTTATAATTTTGAGTGTGACTCTTGACCTTTTCAGTACACTAAGTCAGCAGGACACATCTGAACTTCCAAATATCACAGAATTTACAGAAGAAGTGAAAAAGAAAATTAGGGAATACCCAGTACAAGCTCTTCAGGTTGGTGGATTCCTAACGGGAAACTTCATTTCCCAAAGATTAGTTGTAGATGTTGGCTGGTGAAAAGGCTTTGAGAATGTCTAAGATGCCAAGCTCAAACACACAAACCAAAGGGTTTTGTATCTTACAAAAGAAACAGCAATTAATATAAATAATAGTTGGGGCGGGAGGTGCATATATGTGTTTGGGGATGTGGGTGTGTGCATGGAGCCAGATGGGATTCTACCCGTTATTTATTGGGTCGTGCTTAGTTTGTCCAGATCCTGCCTTAATGGGAAGGTTCAGAGCAATGACGGAACTGTGTAATACACAGAATACTGTTAAAAATATAGATTTCACATGTTCGGTAAGGAATCTGATTGCAGCATCTGTAGTTGGTTTTATTAAAAGCAGTTTAAATTCCCCTGCCTGGAGCAGTTTGGAATTACAGAGATGGGCTGCAGAAATTTACATTTTAATTGAGGCAGAAGACAAAATAGGGCACGGCAGAGCATTCGCAGTTACAAGACAGAATAAATAAGATATGTATCAGCTGGGAGAAAAGAAGCGACTGGTCGTTTTTCGCTGCCTCCCTGTGCTCTATTTTCTGTTTTTTCTCTATAACAGGGCAATGAGCAATGCTGGGATTGTTTTGTTGGCTCCAAAGCAAATTGCAGCGACTAAAGCAACCCCTATTGAGCAAGTTATTTAAAACACATTGTAAGACTATAAGTATTCTTTAAAAAAAGCAATACCAGGGAGCCATCAGAAGGTAGAAGGATGTGTTTGAAAGCAGGAGGCTCAGAGGAGCCTCTTGTGTGGGTTTGTGCGGTCTGGACAGTTGACTGTCATTTTTTTGAAGTCTGGTTTCGAAAATGCTCTTTCTACAAGAAGCTACTCTGCTGCTAACGGGAGCTGGTGCCTGGATAAGTGTGGTTGGGATTTAAGTTGGGCTTGTTTTTTATCCTGAGGATATTTTTCATAGAAGCTGGAGAAGAAACCATTTTCTTTCCACTGATGGCTTTTTAAAAACTCCGCTGAAGGTTCATTATGTAAGGGCCTATTATACTTTATATGATATATATGTGAAAAGTATCCAGATGCACTCTTCCAACCAGTTTGTCATTCAGCCTGTGCTGGTACAAGCTAGGGAAAAACCCAGGCTTTGGTTGGCGGTGCCATTGCCACCCAGGAGACCAAGGGGCTGGACCAGTGGCCATAACCCAGCTCTCCTTTGAGCAGGAAAATTTGCCCTCAACTTGAAATGAAATTTCCTTCATTTTGAATCAATTGACAAAGATTTATTGTTTGGACTATCTTTTTAAAAAAATACCCTAAGGCATTCTTTCTTATTGTTTTCAGCTACCCAGAGGGCAAGTCACATCAGATTCTTGGATTAAGCCATAAACTTTGTGGACCGACTGTGTTTTTGTACAATCCATGTTACATGTCCACAGTTTTGTGGAACCTTCAGGGCAGTCTAATAACAATAACCTCTGCAAAGAAGCAGATAATATATTGGAATAACTGGAAATGTTCAGGGTTTTATCGTGTGCTATCTGGAGAAGAATAAAAGGTGGTCAAACATTTCCAAAAAACCCTTCAAGTTCTCCCCTTCTCCTAATGCAAGAAGCAGTCTCCACCCGTGGGTGTTCTTATGGTTTTTGACCTCATGAAAATCTCTGCAGGATGACACAAGCCACGGGGCAAATGGATATAAAGTGTGAATGAACAACATGTCTCGGGTCCCAGCTGTTGGGCTGTGAAACTCTTAATTCTTGATTGGCCAAGCTGGGGCTGCAGAAAGTCTGGTCAGTTGCAGTTCCATTGTATTGTTAAGGAAGGAGGAAATGAGGGTCTTCACCTCCATGGCCATGGTCTCTGCCACTCCTGTTGCCTTTGTTTGGATGACTGTCTTGCACAAAGAAAATTGGAGGTCCACTGCTGTCCCAGTATGGGAATAAAGACAAACTTGGTGAGACTGGAGAACCTTCCAGCTCTGCTACATGATGTGTATTGTGCAGGAGAATGGAGGTCATGAGCAGGGTCTGTCATTAACACATTCTCAAGTTACAAAATTGCAGAGGGCTTCTCAGGATGAACCAGAGAATTCTCTGGCCGCCCTGGAGGAACCTCCCTGGCAGTTTCAGCAGCACATGGCATGTCTTAACTTCCTGTCCCCAAAGGAGAAGAGGGTCGTGTAAACACGACTGTGGTGTCACTGTGGATGAAAAAGCCAATGTGTTGAGCATCAGTCCCCTGCCATGTGTATTCACGGCACAGCACATGTGTTTTCTGGGCTGCTCTTGAGAAGGAAATGAACAGATGAAGGCTGGAGAAGCTGGCAAATAACTTCCAGCATGTGTGTATTCCGTATGGCTGCCCTAGAAATTACTAGATTGTACTCTTTCGGATCAGTGGGAGTGCTATATTAAAAAAAAAATTGGCAATCCCAGAGAATTTTCGTCTAATCCACCATGTAGATTATTGCCTCTTCCAAAAAAAGCTTATGAGCAGAAAAAAAAAAATCAAGTTCCACATATTTGTTTTGGAAGGATTATTTCTTTGTGATTAAAAAAATTTTTTTCCTACTTTAAAACCCCTGAGTTCTGACTGACCTTCATTATCTTTGATGTAAACAGCTAATCCAGTGGGAATTTAATTTTGATGTGGTTTTAAAATTTGGCTTCCTGCTGATTTTTAAGTGGTTGGTGTGAAACATGACCAAATCTCTGGGAGTATGGTGCTAATTAACATCCCCCAAACATGCTTTTTTCTGGTTAAGCCCAGAGGCGGCAGCCACATCCAAAGGCAATTCGCCAAACCACCTACCTAGGTCGTTGCTCCAGCTGCATTATCCCCATCTTTGTTTAATTACAATGGGTTGTCTCCATCCTTCAAGTTAGATTACCTTCAGCATTCTGCACAATGATGTCTCCATCTGCATTGTTTATCCCCAAAATGTCCTACAATGTCCCTTTGTTGCAGTAAAGGTGCCAGGGCATTCAGTTAATTTCTGAAATTCTTCTCTTTCTGGCTTCTTACATTTCAAACCACTTCTAGCCTCTATGACTTCAGCTCCTTCTTCTAAATGTGTTTCAAGGAATGCAGTTCCTTGAATAACTTCACTCTTTTATTGATAGGTTTATTATTTTACATTCCTCTTTATTCTAGCCTCATCTTTCCCTACTTTACGAATGAGTAATCATTTGAGTTAGGACAAGCTGGGTATGCAACCATCCTAGCAGAGGTATGTCAGGCTGGATCTGGGTTTGAATCTGGTTTGAATCATCTCTATTGGTATTATTCAGTTGCTGCTCTGAGTGCAGGAAATGTTCTTTTCCCGTTAGAATTAAATAAAGCAAGATTTCAGAGCACAGGTTTTCAGTATTCTGTAGGTTTTTTGTGGTGTTTGGGGTTTGGTTGTTCAGCAGTTTTGTGGTTTTTGTTTTTTTTTTAATTTTAAGTGATCTAGGGGTTCACTTTTAGTCTTTTATTTCTTGCAAGACATCTGTTCTTCTTTTGGTTTCCTTGCACTTGCACGGTATCATTAGTTTTATCTAATGCCTACATGGAATCCTAAAGAAGTGGCCAGATAATCTGGTTTATGGTGCGTAAACTTATTGCTCACAGTCCTGCTGTGAGTAATACCAGGATTTTCTTTAGGAGTGAATACTCCTTTAAAAGATACCAGCTCTGACTTCGTTGTTGCTTTAAATCTTCCATTTATTATTTTCCTGTACTGTGAAAGATTTGTCCTAAGATGACAGTATAAAGGAAAGATTTGTTAATACATTGCATTAAATTATTATGTGTCCCCTAGGAGTGGTGTTTTTTCTCATCTGGCTTGATAAGGAATGATCAAAAATAAATGTTCCTAGAGCCAACTGTAATTGTTTTGTGATATGTACTAGGGAACATAGAAGTTAACACAAAGGGATAACATGAGAATGGATGGAGCAGATAAAGTTATGTCTGTAGTCTAGTTTTTCATCCTTTAAGTGATTCTCTTCCTTCCTTTGAGGGATTGAGTCTGAAAAAGGGGAAATTCCTTGATGAAACGTGCTGGAAAAGTTTTTTGAAAACTTCTGAAGTAGTTTCAGTCCTTGGGTTAAAATGAGCCAAATGCCATGACCATGACTTTGGGACAATAGCTGACAGTTTACTGGATGCTGAATCAAAGAAATTAACTCAACAGTCAGAGCTTGTTCAGCAGGTATTCCTTTGTTTGCAGCAGTGGGGATAGCTCTGCCTTAAGTGCTCCAACGAACGAGCAAAACTGTGTTGCAAACCCGTACATAGTCGGGAAATTCCCTGGAATTTTTTTACATAAACATAAGTTTGCATGGAACTCATTAATATATGCAAATGTCCTTTTGCTCATGCACAGAGGTTCTTTCTGGTGGTCTCTTCGTGGTCGCTGGTGGTCGAGGGATGAAGTAAGTAGTCTTCCTCACTTCACCCGGTAGTTGACCTTTCTTCTGGTTCTGTCCAGTGTTCCTTTTTCTCAGTTTTCCTGTCTTTGTACTCTTACAAGGTTGACTAATTTCGTGATTAATGCTTGCAGATGTCCTTTCTCACCTGATTGTTCTGTTCCTAAACCATTATAGCTACAGTTAAGCATTTACCACTCTAAGACATCTTACGAACTTCCATCTATGGGGTAGCTACACAACATTCCAGAGTTAATTTAAAATTTTACAATAATTCAGCAGCTTTCCTTCAATGCACTGTCAACTTGATGGACTGTGTTGTTAGAGCAGGTGGAGATTGGAGGTTTCTTCACTTCTGCAGTGGACGCGGGCTATACCGTGAGACTGCCTGTCATCGTGCTGGTCTGCCGTTGGGGACTGGAGAGTTCCCTTAACACTTGGGATGCACTGCAGATCTCTACTGGGAATAAATAGAACAACTCCTGCCGATGGGTGCAACCTTCCCGATTTTTTGGGTAGGTAGTGGTCCTTGTATTCCTGTAGGTAGGTGTTGGAGGTCCTCTTGACCTGTCTTTGTGGGACAGCAAAGAAAATGAGTGCTTACAGTCTAGCTTGTGTAGCATCAAGTGAGAAATTGCAATCTGGTTCAGCATCTTGATCAATGATGGCACAAAAATTGCTGTTTAGAGCAATCAATGTATTGCTTATGTATGAAATGGCTTTGAATTGAAATTTTGCCTATGATACCTTGTCAGGGCTTATCTGGTTTTAATGTATGAGATGAAAATCTATTGCTGCCTCATTCTAGGAATTCACAGGAAAATCGATGGGAATTTTTGAGCTTTGTAGCCTGTTCATTTTCTAAAAATGCATCTAGATTCTTGCAAACACTACAAAAAGAGCAAAGTATCAAGAAAGAGCATTTTTTCAGTGTCTTTGGATGATTTTACTTGCATGAAAACTACTCCTTTCAAAATGACTGTGACACTGTATGAATTTCTGGAAGGTACTGGAGGTGTTCTGGCTGAGGGGATGTTATGTCCCTTCATGTTGAAACCTAATATTGGCAAAACTATTCTTATGACCTGTATTAAGTGGTATAATATAGCTAAGAGGAGGGTATTTGTCTTTGCAACCTCTTTGATATTGCAAGATGAGGTTTTGGATCTGACTCGAGCTGGAGTTATTCCTAAATGATCAGGAAAACATTTCTCCAGAATTCCTAGCATTTTGTTTGCTGATTTTTTCTCTGCTTTCAAAAAGACTAATGCTCTCTCCAAACATGCTTAAATTTTACTGAAAATCAGAAACAAAGGCATATGTTTTGTTTTAAAAGCACATCCTGGATGTTGGAGTTTAGCTTTTAGCAGCCTTTTGGTTTTGGGTTGATGTCATTGGGCTTTTTCTTTTTGCTTTATTTTATTTTTCTTCTAGGGAATAGCTGTACTACACCACTGGAAGGAAGGATAATATGGACGGTGATGATTGGTCTGTTTTTTTTTTTTTGTTTCCCATCAGTGTATCTTTTCTGCAAGCTCACATTTGCTAGAATTACTGGAGAATGAAACCACGCAGCTTACCTAAAACTTTTTCTGGAAATATGTTTTCATCAGGATATTGCAAGATATCATATAGCTCCGGAATGGTTTGATATCTTTTTCTTATCCTGATGTGTGGGAATTTCTCATGCTGCTCTCCTGGCAGCGCCTTTAGGCTTTTCAAGGGAGAAGCATATTTCCCTTGTAAGCACAAATCGTGAATGCTGGATGTGGCAAGCAGCTTTTTTGGCACTGTGGTTGATCCTCTGTCCTGTCAAAAACTTAGGCTCAGTTTTATCCTCCGCATATTCCTGTGTGTACCTGGAGAATTTATGGATGTGTATATGCAAAAAAATAATCTCTGTTCTTCCATGTTCTGCAAAATACCTTGCACTTATAATTTAAACATTTTTTTTCATAATTTGGCCTCATTAGCTCTTACTGCAACCTTTCTGTTTCTCTTATCTCCCTGAAGGCTGCAGACAATGCCTTTAGGTTTCCAGATATTTCTCCTGTTCTAATAAAGGAAAGGTGAAAAAATGTCTAAAAAACCTCACCAAAAACCTGCCTGCCAACAGCTAGGCCTGTGCCTTGTTTCTTGTACATCATTTGTTGACTTTGAGTCCATTGCGGAGATTTATTGAAGAAATTACAGTATAAAAGGTCTGAGCTGCTGCTGTTTTCTATTTGCTGCATTTAGTTCTCACACATTTTTGTCAGAGTGTGCTTAGTATATGAAGACTACGGAGGAATATGTTTTAAGGCTCAACAAAAGTGAAGACTAACATTCGGCACCCATCTGTGTCAAGCAAGTGGGGTTATTTTAAGCTGGATTTAGGTTTTTCTTAGTCGTGGTGTTGCTCCCTGTAGATTGCATTTCCAGTAGGCTACTGGTGACCAATGCCTATCTTTTGGAGAGGAAAAATACCCACTGAAACTCTTCTGGATAGTTTTCTCTGGGTTTTTTGGTTTTGTTGGTTTTTGTTTTTTGGTGTTTTTTTTTAATTTTTAAGTGAAGTTCCGCTGAGAAAGATTAAAATGTTCTTTTGGATGTCGCAGTGATCTGAGTAGATGAAAAACAGCTATCAACAGTTAGAATTCAAATCAATCTCAGTCTTTCTTTGCCCCTTTAGAGTAAATAATTATGATTTCCTAAAAAATAAAACAAGAAATTGTGGAGCTTTGCAGATAAATGAAAATTTTGAGTCTACGTATCTTGAGAATTCCCTGTTACTTTGAACGTGAACCACTCCGAATCTTCGGTTTGAGGCTAATCCAGCGGCAGACTTAGATGCTTTTAGGTCTCTTAGCTGAATCTTACTGCTGTAATCGTATAACCATGATTTTTGCTCGTTCTACAGAGCTCAGACTTTGACCTTTGTGAGTTTTTCGGAAACAACTCATTCCTTCCCAGTTGAAAGCAGAGGGTTGAAAGAAGTGAACCTTGTGTTCAGAGTATAAGCGTTAATTTTATTAACAAGAGTTTTACCCTCAAGTAAATATAAACTAATCTAAATTAATTATCTCTTGCTGTTCTAGTTCGTAGCTGAGGAATAGCTGCTCTCATGTATTTTGACATCATCAGGAGGATGAAGTGTGTTCAGATAAATAGTACTGGAGAGCTCTGCAACCCACTAAGAAAGTTGTAGATTCTGCTTTATCGTGTTTGAGGAAAAGACAACATAGTTTTACTACACCAGTTTCCAACCTTAGGCTGTCATTGTTTAATTCGGATGCTCAGCCTGCCTGAATTAGGGATTCCTGCTGTGCCCTGGGCAGCGGGGCATTATACTGTGCAAATATTCACATCTCTCTTGGCTCTAATGTACAGCCAAGCGAGACAGATACAGGATATGGAATTGAAGGATGGCTGTGAATATATTTGACTCCTTTTTTTACTGGTGATATCCAGCAAAAAAGGGAAAGAAATTGCAGTCCAATAAAAATATAAAACATTTTTTGTTTTTAAAATGTGTATGTTAATTAAAGCTTTCCAGCAATGAGAAGGTGCAGCCCGCTAACCTTTCATTTTTTATAGTTTTGACGAAGTATTTAATATTGAAATATAATGCCAGAAGAGTGGTGTGGTCAAAGATTCCCAGCATAGGTTTGGGCAGACTCTGGGTGGCAGTCAAAATTGTCTCATGGGAGGTGCACAGAGAGAGGAGGTAAGAATTCCCTTTTGAAAAAGCCTTCCTCCTTGTACATGTTCCTCCTAGGAAAAATGAAAATGTCTCCTTAACCTTCATATAGGCAGTATTTCTCCTTCCGAGTGTATTTAATTCCTCTTAAAACATACGATCTTTTTCCCCAGTGACCTACAGCTATTCATGGCAAGAGTAAAATTTTTGTTCCAGAAAAATAAACAATGCAGGATGCTCTAGAATAGCAGGAGGATGGTTCAGTTTTATGTATCTATATATTAAAAATCTTTAATTGGTGTTCTGTTTTTGTAGAGATGCTCTAAAGTTATCCCTGTTGTATGCATAAATAAGTTTATTTTTATATATTGTGATACCTGTAGCTGTAATAGTTCTAGCACTGATGCATTTATAACTCTCTAAGTTTTTTTTATTATTTTTAGTACCCATATTGTTATTAATAGAATTACTCTTTGGGAGGAAAAAAAGACTAATTTGCAGACTGAGTGGCTTGCTTTAATGATGCCCATCAGTCTAAAGCTGCCGGAATGCATTTATCTCCATTTCCCCCCGTATTTATTCTTTTCTGCTAGTAATTTCCGTTTTATTTATGGTCATTGCAGATAGATTACATTCCTAATATACTTGCCTAAGGGAAGCTGCATACGTTCACCCTGCCCTTTTTCCTTGATTGTTGTGACGTTTTACCTCTAGTTTGAAAGACTGATGTAGGGGGTAGCCAGCAGACCTCTCATATTGATGTGGGGATGCTCTACCCAAGCAGCATCATGATTTAGATCATGCCAAGCCCAGCCTTAATCTGCTGAACTGCGTAACAACCGAGGGACTACAGGTTCCCTTCTTGCACTAGGCACATGTTTTTGTGTGTCTAAAGCTGCTGTTGTCTGTTCGTTCCAACTGAGAGCCCAAGGAAAGGCTCCTTAATCATAGAATCATTAAGGTTGGAAAAAGACCTGAAGTATCATCAAGTCCAACTGTCAACCCACACCACCTAACTCACTAACCCATGTCCCGAAGCACCACATCTACACGTTTCTTGACCCCCTCCGCGGATGGTGACTCCACCACTTCCTGGGCAGCCTGTTCCTATGCCTTGACTCATTGGACTCAGCAAAGAAATAAATACTCATTTATTGTTGAAAAAAAAAAGATTGTATTGCCATGGGTGGTTTATGATTTGTAGAAGAGATGCATGGGTGTGTGTGGGGGAGTGTGACTTTGGAACCCCTCCATAATCCGGTGTTCATATAAGATGGTTACATACCTGAAATTGCTGCCAGTGGGCAGGGAGCTGGTGAAAAACACAGATCTCAACCTCTGGGGTCTGTATTTAAAATTTGGATGTAGCAACCAAGAAGATACAAGATGGGTATGTGTGGTGCTGGACTTAATATTTACCCCAAAACACATTAAATTAATGTTCTCAGCAACCCCGTTGCAAAACTGGGCTTTTACTAAAATGTTCCAAATGACCATTAGTTTAATATTTGATTATTGAAGGAAAGCCATCAGTAAATGACTGGAAAGGCTGTTAAGCAGAATGGGCTGAGTAAAGGGGGTCTGTTTTGCAGGAGATGGGCGAGTCTCACACTTGTGATGCAGGAGGTGAAATCACTGAAATCCCAACTTTCCTTTACACCATAAGGAAAGTAACTTAACTGAAATAGTGATCAGGCACTGGAACAGGCTTCCCAGGGCAGCGGTGGAGTCACCATCCCTGGAGGAGGTCAAGAAACGTGTAGATGCGGTGCTTCGGGACATGGGGTATTGGTTTGGGTGGTGTTGGGTTGACAGCTGGACTTGATGATCCTTGACGTCTTTTCCAACCTTATTGATTCTATGATTCTATGAGTTAATTGTGGTCAGTAGAGTCACTGCAACTCTTTTGGCCTTTTTACCATACTGTAAACCTTAATAGATGGGATTTTTTTTTCCAAGGTAAAGGAAGATGTTTGATATTAAAACATAATTTCCTGCATTATCGATTTGTAAATTAATGCCTATTTGTCCCAGTGAGTACTGAGAGTACTTACAGGATGGATTGTGGGCGGCAGACTCTATTATCTTTATCAAGGACATGTCTCATAAATACATGGAAATTTAAGGTCAGGAGAAGCATTTAATCATCTGACTTGCTGCATAGCACAGGTCATGGTATTTCCGTTAAGGGATTCTGTGTCAAAACACGACTTTTGAAGGGGTTAGAATAAACTTGTTAGAAATATAACCTCGCTTGACTAAGCCATGTCACAAGAATCCCATCCTCTCCATATGCAAGCTGTTATAAAAGCTGATAACCCACACTTAAAAATAAGAGCTACACTTTATGGTCGACATCAGCCATTAATACTTATTCTTCATTGATCATGGTTTCCTATTTTATGGAAAAAACCCCTACCTTGTCCTATATATTTTTTTTCTTTTTCTTAAAAGACATTAAGGACTAGTAGAGTTGTCTTACTGTTCTTCAGAACAGGTTAGCCTGGAGTTATGTAAACCCACGGAATCTCACTTGAATTGATTTTCCGTTCTAAATAAACTATTTTACCTTTTTCTCTTAATTTATTGAGTATTTTTAAAGTTTGACAATGGACATCTCTTTCAACCTTGACATACCTTATATAGTACAGCTTCACAATCCATTGCAGATTCAAAAGATAAATGTCGCGAAAGAAATGCAGTATCTCTTTCAGCTCATCTTTCTGGTGGGCATCCGAAGCTGGTTGAATGAGAGAGACTGTTTCGTGTAGGGATATAAATAAAAACTGGTTTGGTGAAGGAGGTAAGTAAGGTCTTGGTGCTTTTGTCACAAAGGCTTTGTTGTTGGGATTTATTTAAGAGAAAAAAAAATTAAAAAAGAGGGGGGGAATAAGAAAAAAAAGCTGTGGTTCCTTAGAAAGAGGATTTTCAAGATGTTCCTGCTGGCAGTAGGGACAGCTGGGAGGTGGTTCTGCTGGAAGAGGATGGTTCAGCCCCAGCAGACAGCAAGACAGGGAGTTCACTGGGGGTTTTCTTCTGAAACTTGTTTGTGGTGAACAAAATACAGGAGAACCAGGGAAAAAAAGCAGCAGAGAAGCATCTGAGAAAGGATATTTCTTGTCTGAGGAGAAGACATGATTCTTTGCTTTGCATTTCTTCCAGGGTCTGCCTTTGAAAAAGATCTAAATCTCTGCCACCTTCCCACTGTACCCCCCAGCTGTATCTCAAGCAGACAGGCTGAACACATGAAAATTATTTTCATGGGAAGTTCAAACACTCAAAAATTATAATTATGGCCATCATGACCATGCTAATAAATTTTGCACTTTTTTTTTTGCTAGGGTTAATTAACTTTTGCACAAATCTGAGGGAAAGAAATGATACTTGTGAATATTAATGTTGTTTGTGGGAAGATACTGAAATACAGATCTTGGTGTTGTGTTCTGCAGACAGAAAAATAATCAAAGGGAAAATAGGAAAAAATAGGAAAATAGATGATGTTCTTCGAGAGATAAATTTCCCTGTAGGGTGATGCCTGTTCCCGGTGACCTATGGCTACATCACAAATGAACACTGGTCAGCAGGAAGCAGAATAAAGAGTGTTCAAGTGCGGCAAAGATGTTAATGCCTGAAGATAAAAAGACTGGAGCATTGGGCACAATAATCTCACTGCTGTTAGTATTCAGTAAACATCCAAAAATGAGGAGAAAAAGACCTTTATGCTATTATGTGCCTGTGTCTGTTTACACCTGTTTTTTGGAAAGATGATGGGTGAAAGCTGCTTGTCCCAGGGCTCCCAGGCACTTAATGGGCCTCTTAACTCCTGCCCAAGGCAGAAAACAGCTTTAAAGCAATCTGTGGCCAGTTGTTATTTCTCTGTAAAGAGGGTTTGGTGACTCAGAAGGTGATCCTTGCTTTCATTAGGTCTGTTGTGGTTGGGGATGAACATTCCTCATGACAAGTAAGGACGAGAAGCTACGTGGATGCTGTCCCACACTGTAGTCGTGTGGTGGACCCATTGGGCAGGGATGGAGGATGCTTTGGGTATGGTGGGGCACTGTTGTGCGCTCTGTTCTCTTAGGTTGGGTTTGCTCTGTCTCTAAAAAAAAACCAACCACCTTGCAAGATGTGGCTGGCAGCCCAGCAAAAGGACAAATTGCCCAGGGTGAACACTTGCCTTCAGTGACATCTTGCTTTAGTGCTTTTTGGGGGCAAAACCCCAACTGTTTTGATCTCTCTGCGGGTTGTTTGGGTTTGTTGTGAGGTGGGGTTTTTTTGTGATGTTGTGGGGCTTGGTTGGCCTTGTATTTTTGTTTTGGGTTTGGTTTTTTTTTTCAATTTATTTTGGGTTTTTCGGGGTTTTTTTGTGGGGTTTTTTTTGGT
>WKFP01015389.1:1219840-1259695 GCA_011057875.1 Pterocles orientalis
TTTCTGCTTTCTTGGGGTTTTTTGCTTTTTTTTGCTTTTTTTTTTTTCTTTCTGGGGTTTTTTGTTTTCTTGGGTTTTTTAAAATGAAGGTTGGTCTAGCTTTCTGCTGCCTGATGCCCCCATGGAACAAATGACTGCAGCACTGCTGGTGATGTTCATACTGGTTTCGTTATTTCTCCATGGAGAGCTCCTTGCTTCTTGTTTAAGCAGCATGAACATTTTTTCTCAGTTTGTAATGAGTGCCAAGAATCCTGGTTGGAGAGTAGGCATGGATTGGCTTTGGTATGTGGTGGAGGGAACTCCTGTCACGGTTCGGGGATGGGCTGCAAGGGGCTATGTCTCCCCATTACTGCAGCTGGGGTCTGGGTGTGGTAGTGGGGACTTCTTTGGGAGAAATTTCTGAAGCGACAAAGCAAAGTGTTTCCTACTGGCAGATCTAAATGCATCGTATTATTTAACAAAAAAATTTAGAGAGGTGGATGTACGCATATTTGAAAGAAAAATGCAGTATGAAATAAGTGTTGTTTGGATATTATCTTAATGTGTCTAAAGCTTCATGCAGAAATCCTCATTTGTATCTTCCTGCTTTTCAATAGGTGTTATTTCCAACCTGAGGAAATAGTGTCAGTACCCACAATTCCCACAACATTGCTGGAGCACCTTGCTGGCTTCTGTTCTTAATTGCCAACCTATGCAGTCTTTGATCTTTCATATAAAATCAAACATCCTGGGAAAGAAAAATCATATTTGGTCCTTGAGAAGGGCTTAGATTTGAGTTGCTTCATGTCTGTCTCCTGCTGAAATGTGGCTTTTAACTTTCTTTGCTATTGAAGTCACTCTTCGTGTGGAGCTTGCAGGGGTAGAGAAGAAGAGAAGGTAGAGAAATGGCTGTTTCTGCCTTTCTTAGCCCTACTATCTCTTTGTTTGTTTGGGTTTTTTTTTTTAACAGTTAACAACATTTGACACAACAATATCCATATTGTCTCTGCCAAAACTGATCATCAGCCTCTGAGGTGCTTTAAATTAAGATCTGAAATAAGAAGTTTGTGGGTTTTGGTTAAAGTTGACAGATAGAGTTCTACTTGAATAACTGTAAACTTGCAAGTTATCCTGGAATGCGCTCCAGTCCCTCCAATTTCCCAATCAGAGCAAAGTAAAGGTGGCTTGAAAGTTTCCCTAATGATGTTAGTTACATCCTGGGGATGCTTATCCCAAGAGAATGACATGAGGTTGAGGGAGGACTGTAGTTCACCAGAAGATGCAAAATGAAGGAAGAAATAATTGTACTATGTGCAGGTCTCTTTAATAGATGCCATCCTTCATACATCTTCACTGGAAGATGCCTAAAACTAGAACAATTAATGCATAAAATATGTTTTCTATTTCATAGAAACCGTATTGGAGAAATAAAGACCTGGTTTAGCACCAGTGAGGTGTTCTGACCTTGTCAGCTCAGGTGAGGAAGGGTTTAAGTCATGGGTCCTGTCAATAAATATCCAGCAGCTGGTTCAGTTCAGTCAAGGCATGACAAGGTCTCTGTAGGTTTGTGCTGTGCCCTAACAAATGATGATGACCCTGCGGAGCTGGGGGAATTATTTAGCAACCTTCAGATCACCACGCTATCAGGCTGGGATGTGCCTTCCTAATTACTGGGTATGCTTCCGTGAAATGTAGAGTTATTACAGAAGGACTATAGAAATGAACTTGATACAGGCGAGGTGTCTGTTTTACATGAGAATGCCCAAAAAATCATTGTATTGATGGAAAAAAAGCATTTTGTAGTTCAGCTACCTGTTGGCAAGATTGGACTGCATGTTAATCTTCAGGTACCAGAGGAGATTTAGATGTGGATACAATAATTTAAAGCTGTAAGGTTGCTGGGGTAACAGGAAAAATTGACAGTGAAAAATATGAGAGCAAATCTTCAATAAGGTCAGAGGTGGATGTCATCAGCTAAATATGCAGAAGGCGGGCACGACATTCCCACTGGAGACCATCAATTTGTTTGCTGTGAACTGTCAGTTGTATCAAGAGCCTGTTCCATCACTTGGTAAGAACTGCAAAGTTAACGCAAGAATCCATCAGGGCACGAGGAGTTGATTAGAAAAGAGTGATGGGTGGAATTTGTGAAAAATGATTTTAAAAGAGAGAATAAATTTGAGAGTCTGCCCTAGCTGATAGTCTTCAAAGTGGAAGCTACTGCAAGAAAGAAAAGCCAAAAGAGCCCAAATGGGATACCACTTGTGAATTTTTACTGTTTTTAGTAAAATGGAATTTTTGCATCCAGGAAATGCCACTCTTCTGGGGTGGAAGGCAGCCAGGATCCACGGGAGGAGGAGGATGGTCTCATTCCCTTCCTTGGGTGAAGGTGATGGTAGGGACAAGAGTGGAGAAAGGCAGCGAGTGTCATCTCCAACCTCAGTGGTGCCAGAAGTTGGAGAGACATGGTGTGTAGGAGAGGTGGGGATGTGGCTGATTGTCACTGCCTGGATGGAATAGGCATAAGCCACTCGGTTAAAAAAAAAAAAATCTGCTGTGATTTTCTGCCCGGTTTTCCAGCTTTAGCCCCGTTGAAAACATTCTTATCCTGATATATTTGATTTCAAAGCTGCAGGCTAGGCTGGAAGGGGATTTCCCTTTTCTTGTCAATATTGGCAAGCTGCCATTTGTTTTTGTTTTGTTCTTCACTCATCCATCATCCTGAAGAATTTGATTTGGGAATTAAAATGCCACTTTTCTGGAACCTTCAGTGGTTCCCTGGGGTTAAACCATAGAATGATAGAATCATTAAGGTTGGAAAAGACCTCAAGGATCATCAAGTCTAACCATCAACCCGTACCACCTAACCCATGTCCCGAAGCACCACATCCACACGTTTCTTGAACCCCTCCACCACTTCCCTGGGCAGCCTGTTCCAATGCCTGATCACTCTTTCAGTGAAGAAATTTATGCTGGTCTTTGGCACAGCACAATTCAGTGAGGAAGTGTGTCCCTGAGGTTGTCCCTGCATTGGTCTTCTCTCCATCTCCCCAGTGAACCTACCTCCTCTATGGCAGAAAGGCTTTGATTTAAAGGCCATAATAAAACGTAAAGGAGATTCCAGGTAATAATTTTACTACTGCTCTTTTCCTGTTAGTAAAATATCTTGGAACTGGCAACTAGTGTGGGAAAATGATTTCTTTCACCTAATGCATGAAATTCCTGAAATTATCCAGAGTATAATAAAAACAGAGATGTCATTGTCATGATAACACATTTTTTCCTCTGTGGATGGAAAGAGACATTTACAGATGTTGCTCAAAGAGTTTCATTTGTTCTTTTATCACCTTTTGATATCAGGGGCTATAGAACTGGAAGGGAGGTATTAAAATGAAAGAAAATCAAAATCATCGTGAAGGTACTCCTTTATGGTGGCATAAGTATTGCAATTTGATGATGGCAATCTAGTTTTAAACCACCACGATGATTTATACACGTACTCCAAGGGTGAGAGAAGTTATGTTGGTTTCTGTTGGTCATCTTTTAACGAAGAAAAAAAAAATCTGATAGGAAGCAATGTGTGTTCTTACATGATTGTTGAGCAGATGAATATCTCAAAATGTCCATGCTGTTGGTGTTGGCACTATTTGAGCTTCCCCACAGGGTTTTTTTTTTCCTCCAGTGGGAAGATGCAGCGAGGCCAGAGGAATGTCTCTTTAAAGTAGGTGTGACAGATGTTTTCTTAATCGAATATATCAAGTATTACCATTTAAAATTTGCTTAGGAGCGATTAGGCCCAGTTGAGTGCTATTGCCTCATACTGGTTTGGTTTTGTTTTGTTAATGTTGCAATTAATCTTGGCAAAAAATCTAATTCATCCCTGGGCTGCTTTCATGCCATGATCAGTTTGTCGAAATCTAATGCAACAACCCCCCTGCCTAATCAGATCCGTTATCTTGATGTAGAGTAACAGAAGGTTGATAGAGTTTTGTTACAGAGTAATGAAATTATCTCTTCGCAAGTTTGGGATAATTAATCTCATTATTGCGTTGAAGAAGAAGTATCTAATAAGGCAGCTATTGTCCTTTGTAACTCATTTTTTTGTCTTATTTTGGGGAATTTGGAGTAACGTGCACTTCCCAGCACTTGTCATTGTTCTGCTGCAAGCACTTGGGCGATGGATACGGGCTTTAATGAATAACACCCTCAACTTTGACAAAAAAGAGCGAATGTCTCTCTTGAATGAACTAGTAGAATAAATGCATCCCTGACATCTAATTATTACTGCTGCGGCATGAATAAAATCTTTTACGCTTGCTGTGTTTGAGGTGAAATAGGATTGAGTAGCATTCAGCTAGCAGCAGGAATGAGTTGAAAATGAACCCAAGTCAGTAGCTAACAGTTACGTGATTAGACTTGTCCTTTCCAAGTGCTGGTGGTTGTACACCAATCAGTCACAAAATCAAATCCTAAACAATATTTTAATCCTTCCCAGCCCGCTGCCATCAAGCTCCATCCCTCTCCTTGCCGTGGCTGAACCTTGTTCTCCATTGACACCAACCTACAAAGGTTTTTCCAAACTTTTCTTCCAGCCTGAAAGGTTTCATGCCGTCTTCAGCAGCATCCAAGAAAAAAAAAAAAAAATAGCATGTAATAGTGTCTCTGCAATGCTTCAAGGATGGACCATTTTCGAAATGGTGTAAAACGAAAAAAAAAATCAGCCAGTTGCTTACAATAGAAAGAGTTAACAGTCTACCGGGTGAGCCACGGATCTTTTAAATACAATCCCTCCTCACAGCCATCTAGTCACCTCTCAGCATTTTCAATCAGCTGAAGACATTAAACATGTGAAGTCTTGCAGTCTGTGGCTCCTGGATAATTTCTGTAGCCCTTCCTTTGTGCTCCATTGGTCTGGCATCTCCATATCAACCTTGCAGCTGGTCCCAGAACTCGGCATGCCTCTGTAGCAGCGGTCTCAGGCTATGTAGTCAGGCAAGATCAGACCCTTTCTTCTCCTTGATATTCTTCTTTTTAGACATCTAAGGCTTACACTAGGTTTTTTTTTTAGCTGCCACGGTGTACTAAGAGCTCACATTGAGGGTGTTTGAGACCTCTGAACACGAACGCATCGCCTGAGGTCACGGAGTGAGCAAGCTGCTGGGATATCGAGGCTCTTGGCGAGTCTTTGGTCAGACCCATCAGCCCACCCTGCTGTCTTTCAGAATACGCTTTTAAATGTGTGCCAGCATGGCACTTTCTGTTTTTCCTTGTCTTCTGCTTTTATTTCACTATCTTAAAAAAAAAGAAAGACAGAAAAAAAAAAAAAGCCCAACCAACCCTGTGTGACTTTAAAGGTTTAATAACTGTAGTGGAACAGGATAAATACATGAATAGGCTGGATTCCATATATTAAATGGCTGTAAAAATGTCACTATTATGAATAAAATACACTAAAAAACATTTTGGATAAACTTGCTATGAAGGCCAGGATCACAGCATGAAAAATAACCCAGCATATTGGATGTAAATAGATTGGTGGATGGAAGACATTTCAATAATTCAATTTGACTGTGTAACATACAATCTGCGGGAAACCAATAACTTGCCACTTAAAGAACTACTCGTTCCTCTGAAAAATCTTCAACAAGCATTCCATTTAGAAACAATTCACATTTCATGTTCTACATTTTCTTCTTTCTTTTTTTTTTCTTATGTTTTATACTTAACAAGTCCGGATGAAACCCAACGATGTTTTCCACATTTATTTGCTCACGCTGCTTATCTCACACCCAAAGTTATAATTCTCAGTTGGTGAAAATGTGATTGCTCTAGAAGCGAAGGCTTCTGATAGCTTCATGATTTGGGGAGTTTTTGGGGTACAGGGCAGAGGTTTACCACCTCTTCACTGTGCAAAGCAATCTATTTACTGCTCGCAGCATATTTTTTTTCAGTAATTTCTGGCTTTACTAGTAGCTTTCTGTGGATTCTATAGTGGATTATAATATTTAGCCTAATGAAAAACTGCGTGAGGTGAATCTGTCCAAAGAATTGCAAATTTCAGGTAACTAACTCTTAATTTTCTTCTGTCGTGTCCCAAATTACAGGCTTCATCTTACTTTGCAGAGGTATCATTTGCATAATGTGTTGTATTTTTTTCTTTGAAGTGTGGCCATCAAAATATTTGGATTATGGAATTTTTTTTCTCTTTCTCAATAAAATTTAAAAGTGTTGTAGACCAAATATTATTTTGGTTGAATTGTTTAGTTTGCCTTTAAATCAGAGGAGATTTTCATCTTGGATTATACTTGCCAATTTTATCAGTGACCCTCTTCTCTCTATTAACATTTTAAAATTGTTTTATGTTAACAACTTAGATATTTCCAGTGTAAAAGGGAGTGTCACCTCATTAAAACTTTTGGTGCTGCTCTGACTCTCTTAAATCAAGATTTAAAGACGGGCAGGAAGCCTTTCAAGACATAACAGCTCTTGAAAAAATATTAATGACTGTGATGGGTTGGCCCTTGGCTGGGGGCCAAACCACACACACCCGCTCACACAGTCCCTGCCCCCACCCAATGATAGGGGGGAGAATTAAAGAGGTAAATGGCAAAGAGGACTCGTGGGTTGAGATAAGGACAATTTAATAACTAAACTACAATAATATTGGAAATAATACTATATACAAAGATGCAATGTGATACACAGTGATACTGCCCCTCCCCACCTGATGACCAAAGGCCCAGCCCACTCCCAGCCAATGACCCCGAAGGAGGGAGAGAATAGATGATACACAATGATGCTGCCCCCTCCCCCCCCCGAAAAGGCTCGGCCTGTTGCCAGCTAATAATCCCCAGAAACCGCACAGACGATTCCCCCAGAAAGGGGGGGGAAAGGGGAAAGGGGGTGCACCGCTCCCGGAGGCACTCACGGAACGGAGATAACAGCCCAAGCGTCCCAACCCGAGAGCTGACCGAAGCAGGAAAAAAAAACAGCTAACGATCCTCCGGGAGAGGGAGGATGCCAAAACTCACGGAACGGAGATAAACGAGTGTCCCGGGCCGAGACCTAACGGCGACCGTGGGGGGAGGGGGGGGAAAGGCCTTGGGAGAGCGAACGCAGGCTCCCCAAAGCGAGACGAATCCGGAAGTGCAAAGACAGCACTCCTAGAAGAGTCTTCTCCTATATACTGGGTATGACATGCATGGGATGGAATAATTGGTCAGTCTGCTTCTCAATCTTTACCTAAAAGCAAATCCCAGGCTAGAAGCCAGACTGTCTCTTCTCCCCCAAAAGGCTGAATATAGGTCCTTGAGGACAAATAGCAACATCCTAGCAATAACTATAAACGTTCTTCTCTTATCAATTTTCTCCTGAGCAGGAATCCAAACCATAGCTTCTTGCTAGCTATTTATGAATAGAAGGGAAAAGGAAAAAAAAATTAACTCTGCTCTGCTTAACCCACGACAATGACATATAAATCATAAAAATATTTTTTTTTTAGTTTTGCTTAGTTTTAATAAAAAAAAAAAAACCCCAGATGGAACAGCCTGTCTGCATTTAGTCCCAGCATCTACTTGCTGGAATTAGTAAGCTTGAGCAAAGCATGTGGTTAGAAAGATCATAGAATCATAGAATCACAGAATGGTGTGGGTTGGAAAGGACCTTAAAGATCATCAAGTTCCAACCCCCCTGCCATGGGCAGGGACACCCTCCACTAGCCCAGGTTGCTCAAAGCCTCATCCAGCCTGGCCTTGAACACCTCCAGGGATGGGGCATCCACAACTTCCCTGGGTAACCTGTTCCAGCATCTCACCACCTTCACAGTGAAAAATTTCCTCCTAATGTCTAGTCTAAATTTACCCTGGCTTATACCCATTACTCCTTGTCCTCTCACTACACTCCCTGATAAAGAGTGCCTCCCCATCTCTCCTGTAGGCCCCCTTCAGGTACTTGAAGGCTGCTATTAAGTCTCCTCGGAGCCTTCTCTTCTCCAGGCTGAACAACCCCAACTCTTTCAGCCTGTCCTCACAGGGGAGGTGCTCCAGCCCTCTGACTAATTTTGTGGCTCTCCTCTGGACTCTCTCCAACAGGTCCAGGTCTTTTTTATGTTGGGGGCCCCACACCTGAACACAGTACTCCAGGTGGGGTCTCACGAGAGCAGAGTAGAGGGGGAGAATCACCTCCCTTGACCTGCTGCTAATGCTTCTCTTGATGCAGCCCAGGACACAGGTGGTTTCTGGGCTGCAAGCGCACACTGCTGGCTCTTGTTGAGCTTCTCATCCACCAGTACCCCCAAGTTCTTCTCCTGATGCTGAATTGTAAGTGTATTTGTGAGAGGTGAGTGTGAATTTATTTTATATACATACATAAAATATATACACACAAGATTTTGAAGTTATTAAAATCTGAAGTTACTGCAGGAGAGTTGGGTGGATTTTCACATCCTTGAATTGTGTCCATGGGACACAAGCCAATGTATTTAATTAAGAGAAACTTCCATTGGTGTAGAACCTTGACTCATAGATGACAGCAGTGTTTGTATCACCATTGTACCATTATTGGGGTTTTACCCCGGAAATATTAATTTTAGCTGTGCTGTGCAGCTCCCACTGACATGGATCCCTTCTTGTGGCTAAAACTCAAAACCCACTTTTGTTTCTTTTTTGGGCCATGCACTGTCCTTAAGGAAATACCAATCCTGACCTTACTAAAGCTTTAGCTGATCTTGCAGGTTCAGTTGTATGTAGAGAAAATCCCAACTGATTCATTCATTTGGTATCTCTGGGATGTACTTGTTACTTTTGAGAGAAAGAGTCAAAAACATGAGCTAAAATTTACTTTTTAATTTTGAGCTCAGTTACCGACTTCTTCTCCGACCTTGGGTAATTCATTTAGCATTTCTGTGAGGCTTTATTCCCCCTGTGTGTAATGTGGTTAATAACAACTATCTCGGAGGAGCATAGTGAGATTTAATTTATTAGTTTTTTGTAAAGTACTTTGATTCTTAAATGGAAAAATGCCATAAAAGCTCAAAGTATTAATAAAATAAATTAATGTGCAAGCCACTTTCAAATGAATAGCCAGATTGTGAGCCACTTACTCACACTGAAAGGTGTCTTAATACTATATGAGTAACTCCACTGAACAAGACAAGCTATGAAGGCAGGATACATGGGTGAAATTTAGAAGAAGAAAGGAATAATATTGCTGAACTGAGCTTAGGAGTGCAAAGGGTTTAAAAACAGAATTGTTGGGAAGGTTAGTCAATAGACAGCAGTAAGAAAAAAAACCCCTATGACACTTTTGAGGTATAGGCCAGTTGTGTTTTTAATTGTTCTAGTAATAATCTTGCTTCTTTCAGGCATTTGGAATTATTTTCCCAGACAGTGATGTCTGAATGGAAAGTTTCAGTTTCCCAGGTCTAAAACCCACTAGGCTTATTTTTAAGCACTCATTCAGGTTGGGAAAGAGTTAATTCTCTGGTACTCATAGGTTTTTGATCTGTACTGTATTTAACACTGTCAAGGTATTGAAATAGAAACTATTAGGGTTGTACCTATTTTCTTGTACCACAGGCATTAACAAGAATAATATTGTGCTTTGATTTTATAGCACTTCCACAATGTGTATTTTGAAATCGCTTTATAAAGAAAAATAATCAATATGTACAAACTGAAGCAAACAAATGCCCAATAAAGTGGAGTTCAGAAGAGCAAAGCTGTGGATTCCCCAGTAATTGCCACAAGTGTGTTGAAACACGTGTTGAGATGGGCGAGATTTAAACTGTAATTTGGATTCTGAACCTTCGGTTGGATTTATCAATGAGTTTCGCAGTGGGACTGTTGCAGCCAAACGCCAAGAAACCCCGAGGGCACAGCGAAAGGCGTCGTGTCCTGGGTGATGGATGGCAGAGTTGGGACTGAACATTAGCTACTGCAAGCTTGGATGTCGGAGAGCCGTCAGCTTCCCCCAGCTAGCTGAGCTTCAGGTCTCCAATTTGAGCTTCATGGATGAAGCATTTAAGTGCCTCTTGCAGGGTTGCGGATCTCTTAACAGCAGCAAACTGGATAATACCTTGCCTAAAATAGGCAGGGGAATGTGGAGGAGCTCATTGACCCGAGAACATGCGGGCTTCTCTTGCGTCGCACGCTGTGTTTGTGCTCCCAAATAAAGGTGGGATTGTTGGGAGCGGCGATACTGGCTGCCGGGAGGGATGCTGCCGTTCCTGCGGATCCTAGCCATGTGGCAGCTGAATGTCATGGCAGGGTTTTTCTTCTGGCAGGTTGCAGCTTTCATCTCCTTGCAGCTTACAAACGAGTGAACCAGTTGTGGTTCTCGGTGGTTTCCCAGCCACTGTAAATACCTTTTGTTTGATGAACACAATGACATCCAAAAAGGTCGAGCCCTAACCTTCTGCTTGCTAGTGGAAAGGTTTCTTTCTTTCTTTTATCTTGAAAATCTCAAAGACAACTGATCTGTGGGATTCACAATGTTCCCCAATGCTGCTTTTACTTGTCTGTTGGAGATGGTGTTGAATGGATCTGTAGTATTCATTTGAGGGACCAAAGAGGTATTCAGCTGAACTCTCCAAAAAAAGAAGCATCCCAGTGCCTCAAGAATTAAGGGTGCCTGGCAGATACTTCACACACCCCAAGAGAAATTGCGTTCTTTTGTGATTGAACTTACAGGGCGAGGAGTCTGTTTAATTAGAGATATTTTAGGGAAAATGTACAAGTGATTATCAAAATATTAATTTTACACAAATACAAAATCATAGGTAATGCTTAGTGTTGTGTCTATTAGTCATTGGCAATCTACCAATGTCAAAAGAAATTTCTTTCAAGCAGCAGGAGTACAGATTATTCAGTGTTCCTGTGGATGAGGGTCAGATGGTAGATGTGTCTTAATGATTACCTAAACCACATTTTCCTTGACAAATATTTGATCAAGTTGGTGTTTCTTTTTTTCTCTCTATATTATTTTCTGAATCTATGCAAATACAATCAAATAAGTATTAGTATTTTACATTGAATTTCTTGGGTAAAAAGAAGGAGATGTAAGAGCTTTTCTCCATGTGTTCCTTCTCTTTTGTTTGAAGGAATAACAAAAGTGAAATGTTCCCAGTATTTTTTCCTGCTGAATTGAAATGAAGTCGTGTGTGTGGTCTGATCAGGACAGGCAGGCTCAACTGCCAACTCCTGTTTCCTACTTGGGATGGGTAGATACAGGAGTTAAATTGAAAATTAGGGACGTTGTTGATCTTGCCTGGTGATGAGGTCAAATGCTCAAGTGAGCTGGTAGGGAAGGATATCTCATGGCATTTCCAATAGCATTTTTCATGTATTCTTCAGGAAAAAAAATCTGGAAGAGGATGTGTATTTGAAAATATAAAAATCTCAGGGGGACAACTCCTGTTAAATAGAGTGCTGTCGGTGAGGGGATGTGTTGCTGCTGCACGTGCTCCCCGATGGGCTTGGTTCAGCTCTCTTCCTGGTTCTGTGCCCCCTTTATTCTCATAGATAGTTAAATTGGGTCTGAGTGGTTGGGAATTGCTTGTCAAAGTGGTGCTTAGGCTACAGAATTTCTTGGGTAGCATCAGCTATGATTCTGAATATTAATATTCTCACATAAAACCAGAAATTTTTATTGATACATTTGCACTTTTTAATTTTTTCATTATTTATGCATTTATATTGTGCTAACATTTTCATAACAGAACAAACCAGTGCAAGTTATAGCGACAGAACATAACTTGACTAGAACCAGTCAGTATGAGAAGTTAACTCTGGTAACGTCTAGTAACCTGGTGGTTTCTCATTCTATTCCTTTTTTTATAGACCAGAGCAAGACAGTGGGTGTTACAAGTCTTTCAGACTCAATTGCTAAGTTCTCCATGTAGCTGAGGGACTAAATTTTTGAGATTAGGTTCAGAGTTGTGATACTAAGTCACAGTAAAATTGGATGTTGTGTACAAAACAGAGCTAGAGTGTCGGAAAGTGGGAATAGTGATTCTACATGAAAAGATCATGAAAGTAAGTAATTTACTTGGGTATTTGTATGTATGAATGTAATATTTATAGATAATTGCATATACTCAGTGAAATGGATGGAAGGAGAAGTAATTAAACATTTGATTACATCAAATTTGGTGTAATGAGACAAAATTAGGGTCTTACGTACGTACATAAGTTTTTTGTGGCTTATTATGTTCTCCACTCCAGTTTGGAACCTGCTTTGTCATCAATTTCAATTTTGTGTTTAATGAGAAATAATGCCAACCACATTTAGGAGGTTTTAGGCTTCATGGTTATTGGGAAAATTACATGAAAACATAGAGTGTAATATAGACAAATGTGAAAGAAGTCTGGAGGCAATGAACCAAGCTACAGAGTACATGTGACTATAATAGGAAAATCCTTGAGGCCATCATTTTAGCTTTTTGATAGAGTAAAATGGCAAAGATGTTATTGAGATCCATCAGCAGAAGGGAATATAAATCATTAAAGTCACGGGAGAGTGGAGCTGATGCTTTGCATGAGCTTGGGTTACCCGGTGCGGTGGAGGCATCGCTTATGAGAGCCACCGGTAGGGGTGGAAGAGTAAATGTTCCTTTGATGTGGGGTTTTATCATTGTTCTTGGGGTTTTTTTATGGTTTGGGAGTGTGGGGTATCTTTAAAAGGGTTCTTAATTCCGACACAGTAGGTCTTTCAGAAGATATTTAAATATTAATGTGCTAAAACAAAATATTTCAGATGCAGAAGAGAGAGGATTGCTGCCATCGTACAGGAAATTTTCATGACTGCCTATTACCAATGAAATGTTTGCCAAACTTTATTAAAGTCTCAAGAGAAGTGCAGCCTGAGGTTTGGATACAAGCTCATGTCTACTTGTCTTCTAACCCAATCTGTTCATTTTTCCCAACTGGATGTTGGGCATCAGAATTTTCAAGAGAAATGGGAAATTCCCTCTGATACCTGTGAAGCTTTGTGTGTAACATCAGATATTTCCTTCATCTCAGCTTTTCAATGAAAAAGCTTCTCAAGATTTGTTTTTGCCAAGCTTTTTGTCCTTCAACACATTTTCTGTTCCTCTATACCTCCATTTAAAAGGTTTCTGTTCCTAAAAAAAAAAAATAGAAAAAAGAGAAAATGAAGACATAAAAAAATGACAGGAAAAAAGACACCTAAAGGAGGGCTTAATTAGCAAAATAGCAAAAGAAATAAAAACTTATGTACAGGATTCTTTCAAACCTGGTTTTCAGCTCTGCATTAAGGCCCTAAAGATATCTGTCAGCAAATGCTGGAGACTGTGTTTTGATAGCTTCAGAAAAGGCAAGATGCAGGGGTCATAATTTGTGTGTGTACACATGTATTTTTTTTCCTGAGATGATATATAATTTTCTCAGAAGCTCTGTCACCTCTAGGAAAGTGAATAGTGATTTTCTTGGCTACTAAACACCTATTAAATGTCAGAGTACATTGGACAAAACAATTAGCAATATGCTATGTCACAAAATCGCATTGAAAATTTCCTCATTCCGTGGTATCTGCCAGAGGAAACAGAGTCATGGCTTGAATGGTGGGCTGAGTTGTGCTTTCAGGAGTGGTACAGAAATTAGTTTACCTCTTCAGAGCTTGGGCTGCATTTTCGGTTCCTGTTCAAGATAAGTGGTGCTGTGGATGACTTTTCACTAGAGGTTCATTTTCTTGGTAGACAGAAGGTGAAACCTCGAATCTCTGCTAAGTATGCATGCAATATCTTCCAATAATACAGCAAGTTCTGATAGAAATAATTATTAAAGGGAAAAAATAGGAATACAAAAGGGAAAGATGCAAATAAACCCCCAATGGCTACTCTGTGGTGAGTCCTGTCTGGATGGTCAGCTGGAATTATGCAGTTTTTGTGTCAATTGAAGGAAGAAGTCTTTCTCTTTTCACAATTATTTGTTTTCATTGTATGAATCTTTTACTGTCTCTCCACACTGACCGTTGCCTGTCTTCATGATGTGTCTTTAAACCAAGAGTTTTAGGTGAGAACTTGGTTGCCTTTGACGTTTCTTATGGGTTTGCTCCTACCCAGCAGAAGCCAGTGTTCTGTTTGCTCTGTGCCGAGCATCTCGTTGCAATATTGGGGTGGGATTCAGCTTGGGATTTCAAGGAATAACTGCAAGGCAGTTCACACGTGTTTGGTATTAGTCATGTGAGAATGTTTTCCTACTTCAGTAAATGAAACACGTGAGTAAGAATCAAAACACATTTCATAAATTGATAAATTGTGTTCCTTACATCCTCTAAAGTGCAGGGAATTTTATTTGATACACATGATTCCTTAAAATTCAAGCTGGTTTTTACTAATATTTCCATTAGCTTCTTCATCTTCTTTTTTTTTTTCTTAGCTACACTTTTAACACTGTAATTTTCCTGAGACTTTCCAGGGGAAAATCTTTAAACTCTTTGTTGAGGAATAAGCCTTGTTATTTGTGTGATAGCTTTTCCCTTCAACAGCTAAATGCGTTAAGTAGTGATGGGAGGAGTGACAGCTGTCAGAGTGATTACTATCAATCTCAGCAGCCGAGTACTTAAAGTAGATGAAAATTTTGCCTTGTGCACAAATTAAGGTTTGAGCCATCGCATGGCGGATGGGAGAAGAAACCCAGTAGCTCCTTCCAGTCCTATTTGAAAGGTTTTCTTTTCCTGTGAAAATAATTAACGGTTTCTTCAAAAGGATGTTCTTTGGATGAAATTCACTGGTTGGTAGAGAGCCTGTGTGTCCATCTTAGGTTCTGTACAAACCCTCAAGGAAATAGTCGTGCTTTGTATGCAAAAGTGAGTTTTCCCCCCAGTTCATGAACTGGTGGGCTGTTCGAATTGAGGAAATGGAACATCTATTATTAAACAAGGGTCAAGAGCATTACTTCAACTAGTAAACACTAATCCTAGTAGTACAATCATGCATGGTTTGGGATCATACTGATAAGACCTCAGGGTTACAGATTATTGCTTTTATTTCTTCTGTAACCTGCTGAGAGCAGAAGAGGTGTAAAAATGGCTTTGTGATGTGCACCCAGCGCTTGTAAATATCGTGTCTGCTGGAATGAGAGATATACATGGACAAGGTTAATTCCTCCTGCTGATACTCAGGTTTTTAAAGTTAACGCTGCCCTTGTGAGAAAAAAAAAAAAAAGATGCTGCAGGTACTTTAATCATCACCTGTAATGGTGAGGGCTTTAGTTTTAATTTTTAATTAAAAAGAGACAGCGCTCCGAACCGTCCAGTGTCCCCACTCATGTGGCAGAGCATTGATTTAGTAATTCAGGGGAGAGCTGCTGATACAGGCTGAAACTCAGCAATGTCACCCTAATTCAGCAAAACACTTGCCTGGCTTTGATCAGATGAGTTACTTTAGCATCAGTAGGAATGAACTGCGAGGGGGTTAGCACCCACCTGGGCAGGGGCGCGGGGTTGCCCAGGGGTGTGTAGGATGTTCGTACTCACGTTATCTGGCAAATACAAGGGTTTCCCGTAGCCCCTTGGTGCACTGAGAACTTTTAGAGTCACAATAAAGTTGCAAATGCGATAAGCTGTAATTAGCCAACGCTAGTTCTTGATGCAATCGTGTGCTGAATATTGCAGAGATTATATTAGGAGAAAATAAGGGGTCAAAATAGCCAAAGACTGCGAGATCAAGTTAAAAAATATTTTAGAGATGCTAGATTGTGATTGTTGCAGAGAGATGAAAGCTGTGTGGCACAATGTGTTATTGTGTACGTTGATATCTCTGTCCTACAGCGTATTGAGGTAGGTCACAGAGGAAAAGGCCGATAACTCAGATAACTGTGAGGAAAATGTTGGGTGGTAGAGATAATGAAATGAGCAGCTGTATTTTTGAGGAGTCATTTTTGGTTTCACATAAATAATATCTAGAATATAAATAAGATTCTGAGCCAGGGGAAATACATACCTGTATGTATATGTATAGATGCATGTATTTTAAGAATGATTTAATCTATAAAAGATCATCCACCCTTCCATGCCCATATGTATACCTGAACTGAATTTGGCAAGAGGGAGTTTGCCATGAGTTGTGATTCTATAAAGTGCTCAAAAGGAAGGAAGAGGAGGAAACTGGACATCCCAGGAGGAACATTTTGGTCTCCCCTCTGCTTTGTTCTCTCCAGGCTGTGCCAGCCCTTTCCCAGACAGTCATAACCGCCAAGGTTGGGGAGTTAACTCACTATCCAATCCATCGTCTGCCCAAACTGGGGCTCCTAGCAGGACCAGTTAGCCTGGACTGATGCCCCATTTCAAGAGGTGGGTTATGGTCCGACAGCTCCAGGATTTTGCTCAGCTCTGCATTTTGCTGGACTGTATCTTTATGTACAGTAGTATTTTAGTAAAGCCCTGGGTGGGCAGATATTCCATGTGATCTGAGGAGAAGGTGGGTGATCTTTGCAGAGCATCACATAACATCAAGGGAGCTTCGCTGAGAGTTAAATGGTAGATCAGGAAATTCTAAAAGTGCCACCTAAAATAGACATCTTCAAATGTCTGATTTCAAATCAGCTTTTCTAAATATATTGTATTCAAGAACTGCAAAAGAAGGGGTTGAACAAGTGAATGTTCACTGTGAGTGTTCCTTTTTTTAGTAATTCTTGAAATAGGGAGAAATTGTGGAAGACTGGAGGGAGCTGCTTGTGTGCTGAGGTTTGAAAAAGCCAAAGGGATGCCTCGGTGGTTCTCAGCTCCACATCGGATAAAATATTTTTCTAATACTTTGACCCATGACCTGAAGGAACACAAAGCATTGACAAAGTTCCTGGGTCTAAAGCACAGATACATTGTTTTGCAAGAGCAGGAATTAATGAAGACAACATGTCACTGATCTAGAGCAATTAGTGAAGCTTGGTATGAGCTAACACTGCACATGTGGATGCGTACTCTAGGTTAAAGAGCAGCACCCAAAGCTGTTGATGTGATTTTTTGGGGATATAGGACCCGTGAATAAGCCAAGCACCTCTGTACCTGCCAGGGGAAAACCCTGCTAAAGAATTGCGTCTGTAGTTCAAGAAGAAAATGAAAGAAGTGATAAAGACATCCAGGGTGAACCATGACATTGGTTAAAGAATTGGAAAAGGTACTGAAGATGAAAGAGACTCTTTTATTAATTTAATTTGTCAGAGAAAGTTATGGAGTGGTTTGATCATGGTCTGTAGCCATCTGTGCAAAGAACAGGAATGTAATAATGGAGCCTTACAGTCCGCCTGACAGAGACATGGGGAACATCCACTAGTGTAGACTAGAAGGAAGATAATGCTTTTTTTCTTAAATAAAAGTAATTAATCAGGAGAACAAAGTACCAAGGGCCATGGTGTATTTTGTATCACTAGGGAAAAATGAATAGAGTTTCTTAAAATATACCCAGTAATTAAGAAAGTGATTAATTCTGGGAAGTCCCACTCTCATTTATATGTTAGGTCGGGCTAGATCATCATAACAGACTTTCCTGATAAGTCTGGTCCATGTGCTCTCATTTTCCCATTGGTAAAATGACAGTGAGGTGTCAATCTCCTTCACTGGGGTATTGCAAATCCATTAATATCTGCAGGTGAAATGTGTCAGAGCAATTAAATCATTACTACTTTTGCATCAAAGGTTAAGGCAGTTGGAAGAACTGAGCTGCCTGTGATACTGGTTGTCAGTAATTCAACTCGCTCGACCCGTTCAAGATACATTTTTGCACTTTCTGATGTGTTAATGTTCTGACTGAGCAGCAGCGCACTAAAGGACAGTATGCAGACATAGAATGTATGTCCCTTTAGTCTTTTTAAATTTATATTAGATTTTTAAAATTAATGTGTTTTATCCTAGGGAAGAATTGAATGGAGCAGGGTGTTTTCTAAAACCTAGAAGCTCTTTATTTTCACGTATTAGCCCTCCTCTGGTTGCTCTCTGAGTGGTGTAGGCGTGTTTCAGGAGCATCATCCTTCATTGGCTTAGCGCTTGGCATGTGCCAGCTCAGACATGGTTTCCCTGGGGCTGGCCAGTGGGACACACACCGGCTTCTTTGGACAGGCTGAGAGAGTTGGGGCTGTTCAGCCTGGAGAAGAGAAGGCTCTGGGGAGACCTTCCAGAACCTTCCAGTGCTGAAAGGGGGCTACAGGAGAGATGGGGAGGGACTCGTGATCAGGGGGTGGAGGGATAGAACTAGGGGGAACGGTTTAAAGCTGAAAGAGGGGAGATTAGATGAGATATTGGGAGGAAATTCTTCCCTGTGAGGGTGGTGAGGCAGTGGCCCAGGTTGCCCAGAGAAGCTGTGGATGCCCCGTCCCTGGAGGGGTTCAAGGCCAGGCTGGATGAGGCTTTGAGCAACTTGAGCTAGTGGGAGGTGTCCCTGCCCATGGCAGGGGGGTTGGAACTCGATGGTCTTTAAGGTCCCTTCCAACCCAAACCACTCTGTGATTCTATGATCCTGTCCTTCTCCCTTCTTTGCTGAAGCAACCCGCGTTTTTTCCTCTTTTTCAGTGGTTGTCTGTGGTGGGAATCTTGGGAAAGAGTGTCTGTCTGGCATGAGTCCTGCCTTTTGGGTGAATTAATGGAAAACAAAGACTTATGCTTTTGGTCCCCCAAGCTGGCGACCTAGCTGCTATCAAGAGACTAGCTGTCTGATTTATATTTTGATGAGCAGCACGTGTATACCTCAGTCACTTTTATTCCCGGTGACCTTGGATTACTTCAAAATCATTTGACGTTTTTGCTTGCTAATCGAATTAGAGCGCATTGATGCCTTTCTCTTTGATCAAAAAGCAACTGCCTCCCCTAGAGCAGAAGGGAGGTCGTGCAATGAAGTGCCTGTAGGGCTGCTCCGAGTCCCTCTCATCTATTTTTACATCACTTTTAGTGCCGAGAACGAAGGTCAGCCCGTGCCAGAGCGGCCCGCGGAGAGGAAGGTTCACACCAGCTTCACTGAAAGCATCCTCAATCTTTTCTATCATTCGTATTCTGCCCTCGCTCACATTTTTGCACACAGTTGGCAGGTGGGGTTGGTAACCAGATAAACTAAAATAAATCTGCCTAGCGGATGCTTTTAGTTTTTAAACTGAAGGGAAGATTTTAGATGCTTTCATTAAGACCCAGCTCTTGCTAAGTGTTAGCTGTATCTCTCCAAAGGAGATTAAATTAATTTGTGTTTGTTTATATAAAGGCTGGTATGGGTGGACAGCTACATATCTGACTGGCCTGACATCTAAAATGAGAGCTGGTGCTAGTCTGATAAGGAGCAGTTCCTCCTCTAAGGAGATGAGTGCTGGAGTTATGAGATGGGTAAAGGAGGATGGGGAGAGCTCTGACAGCACCCTGCAGCTGCTGCTGTCCTCTGCTTTCCCAAGGAATTGCCCCCAGGTAATAGTTTCTGGGTTTTTTAAATAGAATTGGACGTTTTGGTGACTTTTCAGCAGTGACTTTTTCCTTCTCTGTGTTGTGCACAGCTTAGTTTGTAAAGCCTTTCATGCACGGCTCAAACCTTTCTTTTCCAAGGTTTCTAAGCATCTGTCGTTGGTTTGTTTCAATGATCTTGTTTGAAAGGGATAATTTAAAAGTTGATGTACTAGCCTGAATAAATGACGTGAGAATCCACCCATTAACCCACCAGGTACATCAAGGGTCTGAAAGCATGGTAAGCATCGTAAGACTGCAGTGACATGTCTGATATGATAAATTCTCCTGTAATATATATTCTGTTTTATCTGTTTGCTCCTCAGTTTCTCATTCCCCTTTCTTTTAAGACTGTGATAAAATGAAGATTGAGGCCATACAAATAAATGTCTCACAAAGAGAAGAACCTTTTCAGCACAATTTTCTTTTTTTTTTCCTTTCTCGGTGACAAACTGTTGCCAGTCCTTAGTGTTGGACTCCCTCCAGCCAAACTCCTCCAGGCAGAATTTCAGTCTGCCAGGCAAACTATACACAGGGCGATTCACGTGGATTAACAGCTTAATGTACGTTTTGGGTTGTTCCAGAAACAAGCTTTTGCGTACTTTTGTAAAGGTTATTGAAATGGGATCAACTAGTGATGATTTTCCTTATAAGATAGTAATTTAGTGACTGATAGAACGAAATTGAAGAAAAATACAGAGGGGCTTCCATTTTTTTTTCTAAGAAATATTCTTTTTTTTAAATATACTTTTAAGCATGGAGGAGGCTGTCAAGCTAAAAGCATGGTTTTCTTGTTCTTCTGAGATGTGACACAGGCACATGTCCATGTGTGGGACCTGGCTGACTCCCCGAGTGAGTCCAGTGACCTGCTGTCTGTGCACCTGCAATTCTTGGCAGTTTTATCTGGAAGTTTTGCTATTGAATTAAAAATACCACATCAGCCAGGATAAGTTTCTAAAGGCACTTTCTGTGAACAACTCCCAATTTGTTGTATTTTTTTTAATTTTTTCTTTTTTTTCCCATCCTCTCATATGCACTTTTTATCTCCCTGAAGTCTCGTTTCCCCATACTGTTGTTGTGGGCTTCGCAACCCTCAAATATCATGGAAAGAATGTAAGAAAATAAGAAGGGAAAATTAATGGCAGAGGAGCTGCGGTGGTGCCATGCCCCAGGCTTCTCCACAGTGGTCCTCCTAGCCCCACTCCCTTACCCAGGGACAGCCATGAAATGTCCCTCTGTACCGACACTGCATTGAAAAAATGGAAAAGGACTAAAATGGTGAATAATGGCAACAAAAAAGCCTTTACTAGAGATCAGGGCTGCTGCAGAGAGGGTAATAAACTCACAGAGTGCTCTCTTTGCTTCTACTGTGTTTTCATCTGTTGTCAGTATCTCCAATTTTCTTGATGAGGTTATAGCCGTTGCTTTTAACCTTAATTAGGAGTGCTGGGGGAGGAGGAGGGCTGGATGGAGCGGGGAGGTGCTGAATCAGTAATGGACCCATCTTGCAATGGGTGGCCTCCAGCTGGTGCGACTTCACCACATGCCATCATGGCGAAGACGTGAGGATCCTGGAAATTATTTTTTTTCAGAAAGTCCAAAAGAAAACCTGGGAAATCCATGCTGCGAAGAGGTTGCTTTCTTTTGCAGCTGGAGAGGGAAGGGAGGCTTAACTATACAGGAATCTCCTAGGGACATCTATTAATTGCACTGGCTTTTAATTATCTGTCACTGATATGTTACATGACCTTGAGCAAGTCGTTTACTCTACGCGTGTGTATCTATCTGTAAAATGCTTGTGAATTATTTAATGTCTACAAATTGCTTGGAGATCCCAAAATGCAATGCATTATCATTGCAATTATCGAGGCTGGTAGCACGGTGCATGCTGGTGTCAGCCCCAATCTCAGCAAAGAGCTCCAGGAAAGATCCATCGCTGGTCCTTAACGTACTGCAGGGAACAGGGGGAAGATCGTGCAGCAGCCAAGGTCAACCACAAATTGTTTATTTTTCTGTCTAACCACAAATACTGCCTCTTCCATGGATGCGTAGGAGGAAAGGTTGTAGAATATTCTTGTTTTCTGTTTGGGCTTTTTTTTTTTTTTGTGGATTTTCTCAATGACATGGTGGGTGGTGCCTGTAAGTAGTTATCGTGAGTTAACTTTGGAGTATCTTGATGCTTTTATGAAGGGAAAGAGGTGGGAAAAAAAAGAAAAGTATGCATTCTGAAACCTTGGGAAGACTTTGTGGCCCTTTATTAAGTTTCAGAATTTTGTGTTTGCGTTAACTTAATGCCCATTTAGCCTATCCTTAGGCACACAGGCAAAATATTGTTTCAAATTAAAAAAAAATATGGAGATAATTCAGCTCTACCTCCAATTTTCTTACAACCTAATTTTCTCTTTCATGTTATTTACTCAGAATTGAGCTAATTGCCAGTATCATATTAGCCCTCAGAAAGGCTGTTCCGTGATGCATGTGTTCCTGTTATCCAGGGGTTGACAGAAATAACGTTAATGCATCTGAAGATAAAGTTTGACCCAATACACAATTATGAAATGCTCGTTTGTTCCCAGGGCAGATGGGATTTGGTCAATAACTGTTGTCTGTACTATAAGTCATAAAGGCAGCGATAAAATAAAATCTTTAGGTAGTTATAAATTGACAGATATCGGTGACCTTAGTTTTCTCTTCCCAGGCTGTCCATTATCGGGGCATGACATAAAAAGAACATTTATTCGCATCCTGCTTCTGTGGTTTCCAGCCAGGCAAACCCATTCAGAAGCTGGATCAACATTTTTACCTATTACCAGGGGCAGGGATGCTTTAGCTCTTTTTTTGTTTTGTTTTGTTTTGGTTTTTGTTTTTAACTCGGTGGCTGTACAGGAAAAAATGTTTTAATGGGGAAAAATCCTCTGTCCATGCCTAACTTCTCTACCAGTGGGGGAGTCTTTGTATTTCACAGCAGTTCTCCGGAATATTGTGGATAAAATACCATTTTAGTATTACAATTCAACTGAAAGCTTACACTCCTGATTTGCTTATAAACTCAGACATTTACAAAGAAATTTATGTTAATCCTGAAGGATCCTGTGGTTTTATTTGTATAGGGTGGTCTACGAGGGAGTCAGAGTTTGTTATAGACTCTTGTAGAAATTACACAGTGCCTACTCTATGGAAACTTGTAGGTGGGTGTGTGCATGTGTTACTGGCCCAGACCCTAAAACTTGTTCCCAGGAGACCTTTTGTTTATTTTTTTTTAATTATTGTGAAACACAGACTATGCCCTTGGTAAGTTTTGAAAATTAATTTTTAGGAAAAAGCAAAATGACAAAAAGCAACAACCTCTATGAGGAAGTATTATTTTGTGATAGGAATTATTCACTTTGTTCCCATCATGTGAACCAAGTAATTGATGTGAATTACTAGGAAAATAATTTTTTCTTAACGGCTTTTTTATGCTCACGTATCATTGATGTATGGCCATACTGCAAACCTGTCCTCTGCTACTCTGAGCCCATCCAAAAACTTTACAACTAGTCTTATCCCTTCTGAGTTTTCATGGGAGAGATGAAATTTGAACCCATACAGAGACACTAATGAGTTGTCCTTAATGTAAACAGTGTCACCTTTTCCTCTGCGCTGGGTGAGGGGCTGGCTCCTGCAAATCCACAGGAAAGTACCTATTTATTTAGGTAAGATAAGGAATTTTAACAATTCAAATATAGACAGGTCATCATAGGGTTTCAGAAGGATTTCTGCCTTTGGAAGCAGAAGTAGGAGCAGTGTTAAGCTTTGCTTTTCCCTCAGTTTTCTGGATGTAACGATGAAGAATCTTCATAATTATTTATAAAATGAAAATTGAATTTTTCCTTAAGCACGTCAACAGTCATTAATAGAAGTACATTGAGTAATGTAGTCAATGAAAATAAAAATATCTTCCTTTGATTATTTTTCATTTATTTAGTGCTGGAGTGGAAAGTTTAGCAGCTTTTCAGCTGGCTAAAGCCTGCTGTAGAAAAACATGTAGACGTGGTGCTTAGGGACGTGGTTTAGTGGGTTAGGTGGTGTTGGGTTGACGGTTGGACTTGATGATTCTTGAGGTCTTTTCCAACTTTAGTGGTCTGGTGATTCTATTCTATGAAAATGCAAAGTGGGAAACTAGTGGTGGTGTTGTCTGTCCTCTCCTCTTTGGATTTTCAGCTTTCTCAGCCTTTTCTCTCCAGCTTCTGCTCACTCACAGTATTTTACTGTACACATGTGTTCAAAACCGTGCACAGCTTTGGAAGTTTAAAGGCTGCTCCAAGTTATTCTGAGGACAAGAGTTGTATCCACATCTTCTGGTCTTCCACGCACATGGGATTGAGGTGATGGACCATTTGAATTTTTGGTAGTTCTGTTCTTTTTCCCATTTAAAGTATAGAATCATAGAATCATTAAGGCTGGAAAAGACCTCAAGGATCATCAATTCCAACCCAACACCGCCTAACCCACTAAACCATCACATCTACATCTTGCTTGAACACCTTCAGGGAGGGTGACTCCACTACTTTTTCTCTTGGGAACTGTGAACTTCTGCTGTTGTGCAGTAATGGGATAAGCTGACCGAGTTGAGAACTGAAGCAGCATGAAAATAATCTAAATCATTAAATAAGACAATACCTTTATTTAGGTGAAGAATAACGTTTTTCATAGAATAACAGCTTCATCTTTCTTTTATTTCTTCAAGGCCAGTCTGAGAAGGTGATATATTGAGATCATATTGTCTTTGTGCCTGTCAGGCACAGAGCTTAGAGTAAGACAAGGCTGCAGAGCAGTGGTTAGAGATAGAATAGTAGTAATTTTCATCTACTATTTTTTGAAGACACATTTAATGGAGTTTTTTTAATGCCTCAGACTCTTTCCAAAGAGTCATGCATCGTAATTTATAGTTTTTTTCTTTAACTTCTTGCCATAATAATACAGTTCCTGAATTACCATATGTGATAGGGAATAGTGGTAAAAAAACCCCATAAACATATCTATATCTTTAAAAAAATCCAATTCTGTCATTTTTAGATCTGGAAGAACTCCCATTGGCTTTGAGTTAGATTGTGTTGTCTCCCCTTGGGACAGGCACAACCTGACACATTCACTTGCTGTAACTTTATTTTAAATATAAAGTTTGCACAAGTTAGTGGTGAAAAGTACAAGGGTTTTTTTTTTTTTAAGAAAGGATTTGAATCTCTGAGATGCCAAAGCCACCCTCTAAGTACATACATTTGAAAGTCTTCCCATTGCGAAGGCTGACAGGGTTGGGCACTGGCTGACAGCAGTTATCTTTCCAGGGTCAGTAGAAGCACATTCCTTATTCAAACATGCAAAGAGAAGACGCTTTGCATTAGGAAATGCTGACATTTCTCCAAGTTAAAATTGTTTCCTCTTGTCGCAAGATCAGCTGTCATCTCACTAAAGGTATTTCTAGAAGTAGGGAGGTCAGCACTGCACAGAGCTCTCTAAACTGCCTGTTTCTGCCGGCAAGTGTTCGATTAGTCCCCGAGCCTCTGCGACAGGCTCATTACAACCCATCTTTGACATTTTTGGTAATAAATGCAGCCTGCTGTGGTCTTCAAAGGGAAAAATCTGTTTGTTCAAAGCTGGTGTTCGAGAGCCAGACCCATGCCTGCTTTCCGTGGAGTTGCAGAATTCCCCTGCAGCCCTTCGAGGAGTTCTTTAGAATCCCACGCAGATCAGTGACCTTCTCCAGTACCGACCAGTACTCTCCAGTACCAACCTGCAGACAGGATGGACTTCAGAGCACCTTGGCCATCTGAGGGACCTTTGGGCAAGTGAAGCTCGAGACTGTAGCGTGAACTTTACAGAAGTATGCACATTAAATTTAATTTTCAATTTATTTTTTTTCCCTGATGGAAAATGAAGTACTCTTCCTCCCCCCAAGGTGTCAGGAATCTGCTAGCACACAGATAAATTAATTCATTTCGAATCTAGGAGCTCGCAGTACCACGTACAGGTGTGCTGTCTGCTGGGGAACAACCCTGGTGACTGAGCGGCCACCAAGAACTTTAAACTTCTTTGTTACACTTTTATTCAAAACTATTTAACTGCAAAGTGGCTCTTATCATGTATTTTATTTAAGTAATACCATTCAAGGCAAGAAAAATCCTCCCAAGTCAATAGAGTTGCGCACTGAGGTCTCCTAATCCTTTATCTGCAGATGTTTAGTGAGGACTTTGATAGTACTTGCTGATACAAATTCTTTTAAACCCAAAATCTCACGGACATTTTCTTTTCTAGATCTCCATTAACCTTTTGAGGTTTTTTTTCCTTTTTTTTTGGTAGACTATCAAGCATTAAATATCCTCAGTCTGTGACTGGGGCATTTTAATAGGGCTGGCTTGACAAGAAATAATTAAAATGAGTGTTTAGAAAAGTGTTTTCATCCTGATACGGAATAACCATAACCTTCTGAGGTGTTATTTTAAATTATTTTTATCTGAAGATAAAATTTTAAGGCTTTCACCCAGTGCCAGGGCAAAGTACAATATCAGCATCCTGTAGTGTGAGGCTGTTCCGGAAAAATCTCACTTAACTCCCACTTTCCAATCATTCACAGAAATTTTCTGGAAAAAAAAAAAAAGGTGAAACATGGTAAGTTTTTTGGGAAAAAAAATCTGATCTTCAGTTTATTCAAGCCACTTTTATATTGCCACAATATAATTAGAACGAACATGAAAGCAGCATGTTTTTTTATTTCCTTTGCAACCTTCCTCACCAACCTTCTTCACCTTGAAAATATCCAGGACTGACGAAAAAAGACCGTAACACATAGAGAGCAGCTATAGGAGTGCCTGACTTTTATTGATATATAAAATATTTATAAAATTTATACATAGTGCTTGACATTTGCTATAGATATGCATACATGTTTCCAGTCTAAATGTAACAACCAGATATGCATATACTGAACATGAACCATGAAAAAAGAAAGTATCAAGCTTTCTAGCAGCCTAGAAAAATGCCAGAAATTAAAAAGAAAGAGAGAGAAATGGGGGGAGAGGAGCAACAGTTCTGGCGGAGGGGATGAAAAGCTGCTGGTAAAGCAGGGTCAGGGTCCTGGACATCGTAAAGAATAACTGGCAGGAATCTATGAATTACAAGTCTATAAATTAATTGTAAGCTTCAGGTGACATTGCAATAAACCACGCTAATGAAGATTGAGTAGTTTATGATATTGTCAGAGCTCTGAAAAATTATATGGTTTGTAAACTACATAGGTACTGGTGAGTTTATATAAGTTTGTTGAATAAATTATACTAGGACTCTATTGTAAAAACAAAAAAAAGTGTTAAAAATTAACATATGAATGTGATTCTGTCTTAAATTTGTTTCTTCAGCTTTTTTCTTACCCAAACAGCTTGTTTCTTTTCCCATGAGCTGTCCTATTCAACACTCATTCTTCATAACTCTGCCACTAAACTGTCTCTTCTTGTGCATCTCTAGTAGAAGTGATACTTTTTTTTTTTAAAGCCTCTTGATCAGTATCCTAGTTGCAGTTGTTCCCTTACCAGTAATGTTTTATTTGAAAAATCATCTACAAAATTCCCTGCGTTGTGGCTGTGTGGTCTGGAGATTCTGATTTAACGTCTGTACGACTGCAGAGCAAGAAGAGCCCAGCCTGGGGCGTTTCTGATCCAAACACACATGTCCGTCTGAGCCTTGGCGTTAGGAAATTAGGCAGCCAAGTTAATTGGGACATTTAATCGGTTTTAATTTGCATGAGTTGGGTAATTTAGCTCAAAAGCAGAAAGAATTCCTAAAATCAAGAAAACGCTGACATAAAAACTTGGCAGTCTTACTTTGACCTGCTTGGTTTTCTGCATAATATACAGTTTTTAAAGTAAAATCTCATTTTCTTAAAAGTGCTCATTGTGCACACAAGTTTGGAGAGTGCTCGGGATTCATCAGGAGTGTGTAATCAGAGAGGTGACAATCTCTAGGACTCTGCCAAAGCTGGAAACTCTATTGTCAATAAAGCAAAGAGCTTTGTAGTTAGGGTGATGAAATGCAAACCCCAAAGTACAGAATTTTGTCCGTACATTTGCCAGAGCATTCTTGTGGGACGTGGGTTTGGTGGCTTCATGTCTTGAAACTGTTTTCCTTATTTTCTACATCCCCAATGAGACCTTATGTTCTGATGTGGGGTGAAAAAAAAAACAAAAAAAAACATAGCTGGAAAACTTTAATATATCGAGTACTCTGCAACACAGACTGCTCTAAGTCGTACCCAACTGGACGAGGAAAATGCGAAGGGTACTTTTGCCCCATCGCTGGTAGCTTGGATCTCATCTCTTGATTTGTGAAGCTAGGCTGTGGTACCTTTTAGTGCCCAAAAATGTTTGTGGATTGTCAAAGTTGGAAATGACCCTTAAGAACATCAAGTCCATCCATTAACCGAACGCAACCAAGTCCACCATGTCCCTGAGTTGTATTGTAGAAATAGGAACCAGAGAAAAATCCCAGTGGGAAGTTGAATCGTTTTGTTTGCGGAGAAAAGTTGGAAAACTAGAAAGCATGAAGCCATGTACTAAACGGGAAACTTGAAATTAAATCCTGAATTGCTCTTTCGGCGAGTGATGTCCTCCTGCAGTGCCAAGGGATGCTGCAAAGAGATGGAGTTTGATCGTGTAATTGAGGAGTGCGCTGTAATCCTTGCAAACGTGGGGCCTGAGTTAGAATGGAGGCTGTCCTTGCATCCCTGATGTTTCTTAGCTTCCGTGCAATTTATTTTATAATCTTCATCATCTTTTAATTTAGACTTTTTTTTGCTATTATGGCTTTATAAATATTATAATCAGACATCAGGAATGATGGCTCGAGAAATGCAATTGGATTTTCTGTCTGAAATGATAAGTCATGGATAGTACTTAGAAATTAATCTATTCTGGCTTCCTGGAGACTATGGATATTCGAAACGGAGACTTGTTTCCCTACAAAAACTGGCAGAATGTACACGGGCTGCTGAGTTTTTGCGTTTGTTTTTCAGCACAATGCGGGGTAGGCTCATTAGAAATGTGATGTTATTAGCAGTTTTCCTCAAATTGCTAATTTCCATCATCCTAGTATTACAGTAATGATGAAATTAAATTAAATTAGCATATCATATAGCATACTGAAAAACTGTGAATACATTAGAGTAATACAAGGCAACAGATAATTGCTAGCTTAATAAGAATTCATTTTCAGCAAAGATAATTCAACCTTTTTCTCCTTCCAATCACTAGGGACAGATTTCCTGGTTATTGATTATTTCCTCATCTTCTGTAAACCCAGTCCAAAGTCCTTCTTGGTTATAGCAAAATGTCTCTAAAAGCTCCTAATTCTGTCTCATTTGTCAGCGGACTTGTCTTGTACCTGTATGTGCCTGTCCATACGTTGACGTGTAGGACTTTGTTGCGTATGCAGTGGGAGTTTGATCCTTTGAAATGAGTGAGATTTTATTACCCTTATACTCACTTAGTGAGAATTATATATATATTTTGTTATACATCAATCTTACATGTCTTCTAAATTGAGCTTTTAATTTTCACTTGGCAAAAAAGAGAAGCCAAGTTTAAGAAGTTTAAGTGTGTTTTCTAGAATAAATGCTTAGTATTTCATTTTTAATAGGCTCAAGGTTAAAGAGAGTTGTTTGAACTACAGATATATTTTCTATTTACGTCTAGTTTTTTTAGGCTTATTTAAATTATTTCCTTGCCAAGCCTTAATTTCTATCCACTCACTGCCACTTTCATTTTTTCCCCTGTCTTTTTTTGCAGTTCCGCCATGGTTTTTGATTCGTCCTTCAAATCTTTATGCCTACGAGAGCACGGATATCGAGTTTGAATGTGCCGTGTCCGGTAAGCCTGTTCCTACAGTGGAGTGGATCAAGAATGGAGAAGTGGTCATCCCTAGCGACTATTTTCAGATAGTGGTAATTATCTGGTTTTACTGATTAGATTTTTTTTTTCTAATAAGATTTTGAAATGTATTCTTGTATTTGATACAGTCATTGCCTTTATAAACTTCTTGGGCTTCCCAAAGAAGACAAAATTTCTGATGCTTCCTAATAAGTATAAGGCCACAATATTAGGTCAAGTACATTGACGTTGTGTCCCAGTTTTAGTGAGAGCTTAACCTGCTAGTAACGGTGTCAGGTCATACTCTGAGTATGTCTTTTAATTACCTGTTTAAAAAAAATATTTCTAATGTGGTTTTCATACAAGATAGACTTATTCTGCCATATACAATAACAAGTTCAATTTATTTTTTTTTTTAATACTCCATTGCTCATTAGAACACAGCCAGAAGCTGTCCAAGGAAAGGGCAGCTCTATTGCTGTCCTGGTCGTGTGTTGGTGTTAGGAAATATTATTTCACTTAACAGTTAACGGAAAGTACATTTTCACCAGAGTATACCCCTCACTTGGGATTTTTTTTTTTTTTTTACCCAACATAATTGGTTTCTGCTTGTGCTAACAGGAGTTAAATCTGTTACAAATGAAGTAAGAGCAGACTGACCTTTTCTTGAGGATCTCCTGGCCTGAAGGCGTAAGGAGGGTTTGACCTTCAGAACAGTGTTTGTTCAAAGATACAGGAGTCAAAAGTTCTTTTAAATCTTCCCTGCAGCAAAGGGCTAAGACAAAATTCAGAGCCCTGCTCAAGCGATGGCTGTAATTTGGAGCTTAAACCTTGAGAAAGGTGTTGGATGGACTCCATGGAGGAAAGCAAATTCACCCTGGGGCCGTAGGCACCGTGAAACAAAACACAAAGACCACAAGGTGTCAAGAGACTCCTGATGAAAGGGCTTCTGGTTACAGCCCCCGAAAGGACCAGGGTTGTGTGAGCTGGAGCTGAGATTATGTATGGGTACCACGTTTCCCAGAATAGCTGTTCTGGAAAGGTTTTATAATCTGCGTTTGCTTTGGATGCTGTTTTTTTAATTAATTCTCTCCGCTTGTTTTTTTTTTTCTCTTTTTGCTGTCTCTCTAGGGTGGCAGCAACTTACGGATTTTGGGCTTGGTAAAGTCAGATGAAGGTTTTTATCAGTGTGTAGCTGAAAATGAAGCTGGAAATGCACAGGCCAGTGCACAGCTAATCATCCCGGAGCCTGGTAAGAAGCAAAGGACGTGCAGAATTGTAGATGTAATTAATGCTATTAACATAAAAAAATCCCACATGAGCAGCTACTATTCTTTACTCCCTCTTACTTATCCAGCTGGCTGGCTGTAGTTAGAAGCGTGTCCAGGCTATCAGATAGTTTGAGGCATTTCGCTCACTGGGGCAATTACAAATGCTGGCCCAGCTAAACCTGCGTGAAGAGCCAACGGTAGTGTCTTGCTGTCTATTGATGGACTTTATCCACTTGAAATAGGAGAATGTGATCACAAATGGGTGAGGTGATGGAATAAATTAATCCATAAGCAATAGAGAATTATATCGTACGTAGTTCTGCGTTAAGCTGTTGTGGAACATTTGTCTCTGGGAAAGGGGAGAGAAGAAAAAGAACAGTTTGGCAGTGGGATATCAAGTGCAGCCAACCGTTGAGATCAGAAGGTTTTTGTCTACGTGCTGGAAAAATGAATATTTTTTTTTGTGTTGCTCTGAAATTAATGGGTGCTTGGTTTTATGGACTGCACTATGCAGCAGCATAAGTGTTTACTGCTTTATGGGTTTTTAAGTAACAGAAAGATGTCTTCATCTTAAGCTTAGATGATACCTAAAACATGGATGAAAGCCTTTCAAAGTTTCTGGGTTGTAAATGATTAATGACCTGCACTGGACTGCAGGTTGCACTTGCTGATTCTCATGGATGATGCCAGTCAGCTGAGAACAAGAGACTGTGTTGAAGTGTTGCTTGTTCTCCAAGTTGGACTGGGAAGAGCAGAAACTTGGTAACCCACAAAAACTAAATTGACACAGCCCTCCTGAGATCAATTAACCAGCTCGACAGCTCAGACCATAGAATTTTTTGGGGAAATCATTTCAAAAGTTTCCACACGGCATCAGTTTGAAGTTTTAAAGCTTTGCCAAAAATCTGGCCTTTTGGAAATAGAGAAATAAGTATGGCTGTGGGCCACGTTTGTGTAAGCTGTGGTAGTCTCAGTGGGAAAGTTTGCTGAGATCCATCTAAGCCCAGTCCTGTAAGCTGTTGTCTTAAAAGCACTGTTTTCCTGAGTGGTTCCAGGCAGTACGGAGGGAGATGGCACTACCATGTGGCCCTAAATGAGATCACCTGGTAGACAAAAATGAAGAGTAAGCACCAGTGGAAGCCTCAAATCCCCAGTTTGCAAAGTTCCCTCCACGCAAATGCTTAATACAAATGAAAATGGGAACAGGGCTGAGGTTTCTCCTCTCTTTTCTTTCTTGGTCCCAAATGAATGGCTGGACATGGATTTTGCACATCTTTGAAGCTCACCTCCCTTTTTATTCCATCTCCTTTGTGATCCAGCATCTCCTTTGTAAGCCTCATCTCTTTGTTTTCTCTCTGCTGTCTGAAAGCAACTCCAGTAGCACCTGGGGAATTGTCAGACACCTTGCATCTCCTCTCTCCCTCTTCCCTAGATGCTGTTGCTGTGGATGCTTTGCAACCACGAAACTATGCAGCTTAGTGAGAGATGCGGGAGTGGGATAGATGGAGAAGAAATGTTATGTCCATGGAGTCATTATTATTATTATTATTATTATTATTATTATTATTATTATTATTATTTACTACTACTACTATTATCCTCCCCCTTGCCCTACTCTGGGGTGCGAATTGGCTCACTGAGGTTGGTTGTTGAGTGTTGGGATCAAGAGGTGGATATTTATTCAGGTTCCCCCTTTGGTCCATGCCCTCCACGTGGTGTAATGAATGATCTTGCCAGGCGAGTGTTTCCCTCTGTGTAGTCATGGGAGGTGATGATGAGGTTATCCTCCCTTGGGGATGAATGCGAAAATGAGAAAGTGCTTACAAACTAGATTGTTCTGGCAGAAAAAATGTCGATGTGATGTTGAGGGAGGCTGGTTGGGCTCGTCATCCTCCTCAGGAACAACCTACTCTGCTTCAGATCTCACTGTGAGGAGATGCGTGGTTGTTTTTCTTTTGGATTTTGGTTTGTTTTCTTTCTTTTAAGCTGAAAATCACATTCAGTTCATGCACTTAGGTTGCATTTACACGCATGAACATCTGAAGAACCAGGCCATCTACAGTAGTGGGGTTTAACCTGGTGGTAGGATCAGCCTAGAGGACACTGGAGAAGTTGTTGCTGCTCCCAGCTAGTCATTGGCAGTAAATTTTACGCTCTGTGTTGCTCTTTATTATGTTTGGTGTCGGATTAAAATTAAACTAGAAGAAAATTAAAAGAAAATCCTAAAGAGCTACGGGGACAACATTGTAAACTGTCTCCATTTCCCTCTTTAAGTGACGGATTACTTTTTTTCTGCCTGTTTAATCAGATCTTCAAACAATGCCCCTCCAATTCCTCTGAGATGAGGGGAGGGCCAGCGTGCACAGATGGTGGAGAAGACAGCTTGAAATACAAATGAAGTGGGGGGGCTGGCCGTGGCAGGAAGAACATAGCCCCCTCTGCTTTGATTTTCTTGGGCCATGTTCAGCGCAGGTTTGGTGCTCAGCCTAAGCTCTGTGGGGACCTGCCGAGTAGCGGGTGTCTGGGTGGGAGGTCTCCCCTGCCCAGGGCAGGCAAGGACCCAGTGGAGCCCACGCTGGCTATTGGTGTGTTTTTATGAGAGCCCATGGAAGTTTCAATATAGTCATTAATAGCCATCATTCCTTCTGGAGTCGTTAATGTAGAAGGGGCATATATGGAGATACGTTGAAGGTTTATCTGAGTTTCTTTTTTTTGAAAGCCAGGGTCAAATAAACCCTAGATTAAAGTAATAACGTTTTTACCCTAACAGTGATTTCTTACTTCCATCACAGCAAAATAATAACTTTTTTTTTTGTGATTCATAATGCTACAGATAGTTTTTGGTTTTAATTATTGGAAATAAGTTGGATCATCCAGTGGGCTAAATAAGTTGTGCATGTTCTGCTGGGGAATTTTGGAAGTTTTGTTCACACAGAATGGTTTCTGTTGGGGAATTGTAGAAGGTAGAAGGGTATCATCAGTCTGATTGCTCCTACTGCTGCTGTTATGTGTAGAATCACATACACCGCTGGCCACCATTGACTGTAGGACTTGAAATAGCGGTACATAAGTTGACATTAAAGCAGGTATAAATGAGCTCAGATTGAAACCAAATATAGCCCTTGTAAAGGCTGTGATGCTAAATTGGAATTAGACAATACTGACATGAGAAGTGAAAGCCGAACGGGCCATGAGCTCATGCAGTTAATAGCTTCCAGATAATAGTATTCCAGATGTGGCTGTAGGATGCTCAAAAATATTTCAGTGTGTGTGTTGCTTAGACTATAAAAAGACAACAAGCTCCCTGAGAGATAGAGAATTTCTGTCCTGTTCAGCTGAGATTATGGTAGGGGAGGCATGGTACTTAACAGTGCATTATGAACTAGAGCAAGATAAGTGATGGTAGATGGTCTGCAACACGTGCATTAGTCAATAAATCCACATTTGTGGATTCCAGCACACTTGGGGAAAAGGTGCTTGGGGTTGTTTCTTCTTTTTCTTTTCTTTCCCCTTAAAAACCTTAATGCTCCTATTTTATAAAAAGAGAGGAAAAAACCGCAACTTATATGCTTCGTATTTCTTTAAAAACCAAACCAATAAATGAGCCGGTTTTAAGGATTTTGGGTCTCTGATAATCTTCAACTCACACATCCTGGGTTTCTCAGCCCACTCTGCTGCTTGGCTTCTTCTCTTTAGGTTTCCTGGCTCTGCTAAAGGGCGATGGACTTTAGGCGGTCTATGGGAATGTGTGATCATGTTAAGCAGTTACCAGGAATGAAGCCTAAAATATGTACTTCTGGTTACACGTACTGGAAAACAAATTCTTCACAAGAAAAAGCAGATGAAAGAGATCTCAGCTGACTGTCTTATTTTTATAGCTGTATAAAACCTGTTATTTGCACACTTGGAAAATGAATAGAGAACAGCGTGGTGGGGAGTGATGGACATGCACAACTTGGAGAGGGTCCCAGAGAAAAACCTTCCTATAAAGAACTCCCAGACAGTTATTTGCTTTATGCTGGTGTCTTCTCATGGAGCCATCCTTCAGATATTCACAAGATGTGTGGAAGGAGTGTTTTATTCTAGCAGGTGAAAGACCAGATAAAGACAGCCCTGAAATAAACAATTTGTGTATACAGTAGGGTAATTATTAGCTCTGTTCCTGCAATAAATTCCTTGCTAGACAAATCTTCAATTTAGGAAGGTACCCACTCCCCAAGACTGGTAAAAGTGCCATAAGTCAGCCTTCGGACAGGGAAGAATCCAGAGAGCTGGTGGGTGGGCTGGTCCTCGATGTCTGGTCCCCGTCGGTTGGGTATTGAACCCCGAGCTAAACTGCTCTGTGCCATTCACTTTGTCATTTTTGTCACGTCCTTTTTCCTGTCTTTTTAATTCCTCTGCTTACAAGTTGCGTAGCTCCTTCTCACGTCTGATTTTCAGCTTAGAGGCTAGCAGAGTTAACGTTTTTGCATGTGTGAGATCTTTGCAAAGGCTTTGCATTTCTGTATAATGAGACTTAGACTGGGAAATGTGTGAATTACTTTTCCTTGCCAAAGAAACAGGGGCTCACTCACATAATTTTCAAAAAAACCTTCCTCTCTCTGGATTTCTGTTACAAAAACATTCAGTGAGATACCGTTTCTCCTCCCTTTATTTTTTTATTTAGTATTATTTATAATTGTACATTGTATTACTTATTATTTGTAATTATAGTATTATTTATAATTTATTTCCCAATAAAAAAACCCACAAAATAAAAATCCATCTCTGTGCTAAGAGACTGAGCTAATATTGGCATTAAGACTTGAGATTTTCAGTCCTGTTGCCAAACCATGAACATTAATCTTGCTTATGGTTAGCTTTAAAATTAGTCTGAAATAAACCCCATGAGCTATAATAATATATATAATAAGGGAAAAAATATATATCATAATAGTAATATATATCAGGATTTTTAGTGATTGGTGAAAAAATAGTGATGAGCAATGTAATTTATTGGAAATTTTTGAAAGAGGTTGGGCAGATATATCTTTGTGCTAATACTCCTGATCCTGCCTTCGCAGAGGAAGCTGGAACATGCTGTCTCTTCAGTCTACTCTTTCTCCCCCCGAATTAGAAATAGCAAATTTCACAGAACTACTCCGTATTGTGTAGGCAGAGACAGAGTGGGAGAAAGAAGTGAGAGACTGTTTCAAGACCCCACGCATAAATGTCAGACTAGAATATCTATCGCTCTATTTTTTATTTTTTTTTTTACCCCTCTAACACAGAGAATGGTGGTTTCACTGGGATGTGGAAGAATATTTATTTTCTGAAGGCTGATTTAGTCGTGCGGTGCAAATTCTATGGATCATCTGGACTTCTGCTAAATAAAAGAGCATGGGGGCAAATTCCTTCCACGGGGTGCAGCCCCAGGATGAAATACGAATGGAGTGTTGGAATGAAGGCATACAGGCTCTTTAGGAAGAACAGGCAGGGGAGACAAGGGGGGGTTGTTGCCCTCTGTCAAAGACCAGCTGGAGTGCATGGAACTCCACCATGAGGAACCAACAGAGAGCTTGTGGGTCAGGACTAAAGGGAGGGCTGGGACAGGGGACATTGTAGTTGGGGTCTGCTGCAGGCCACCTGACCAGGGAGAGCAAGTGGATGAGGCCCTCTACAGACAGATAGGAGCAGCCTCACGCTCACGAGCCCTGGTCCTCATGGGGGATTTCCACCACCCTAATATCTGTTGGAAGAACAGCACAGCACAACATAGGCAGGCCAGGAAGTTCCTGGAATGTGTCGATGACAACTTCCTTCTCCAAGTGATAGAGGAGCCAACCTGGAGAGGGGCTATGCTGGACCTTGTTCTCACCAACAAGGAAGGGCTGGTGGGGAATGTGGAACTCAAGGGCAGCCTGGGATTCAGCGACCATGAGATGGTGGAGTTCGAGATCCTCAGGGCAGTGAGGAGGGCGCACAGCAAACTCACTACCCTGGACTTTAGGAGAGCGGACTTTGGCCTCTTCAGGGACCTGCTTGGAAGAGTCCCATGGGATAAAGCCGTGGAGGGAAGAGGGGCCCAAGAAAGCTGGCTAATATTCAAGGATCACTTCCTCCAGGCTCAGGGGCGATGCATCCCAACAAAGAGGAAGGCAGGCAAAATTGCCAGGAGGCCTGCATGGATGAACAAGGAAGTCCTGAGCAAACTCAAACAAAAAAAGGAAGCCTAAAGAGGGTGGAAGCAAGGACACCTAGCCTGGGGACAATACAGAGACACTGTCCGTGAAGCCAGAGGTCAGGTTAGGAAAGCTAAAGCCCAAACAGAATTAAATATGGCCAAGGATGTTAAGGGTAACAGGAAAAACTCCTATAGGTATGTCAGTGATAAAAGGAGGACTAGGGAAAATGTGGGCCCCCTCCGGAAGAAAGTGGGAGACCTGGTGACCCAGGTTACAGAGAAGGCTGAGGTACTTAACGAGTTCTTTACCTCAGTCTTCACTGGGAAGAGCTCGAGCCACACTGCCCAAGTTGCAGAAGGCAAAGTCAGTGACTGGGAGAAGGAAGAACTGCCCGCTGTAGGAGAAGATCAGGTTTGAGACCATTTAAAGAACCTGAAGGTGCACAAGTCCATGGGACCTGATGAGATACATCCGCGGGTCCTGAAGGAACTGGCAGATGAAGTTGCCAAACCACTATTCAGCATATTCGAGAAGTCGTCGCACTCTGGTGAAGTTCCTGCAGACTGGAAAAGGGGAAACGTAGCCCCCATTTTTAAAAAAGGAAATAAAGAAGACCCGGGAAACTACAGGCCGGTCAGTCTCACCTCTGTGCCTGGCAAGATCATGGAGCAAATCCTCCTGGAATCTATGCTAAGGCACATGGAAAACAAGCAGGTGATTGATGACAACCAACACAGCTTTACCGGAGGAAAATTGTGCCTGACAAATTTGGTGGCCTTCTACAACAGGGCCACGGGGCTGGTGGATAGAGGAAGGGCAACTGACGTCATCTACCTGGACTTGTGCAAAGCCTTTGACACAGTCCCACATGGCGTCTTTGTCTCTAAGTTGGAGGGACATGGATTTCGGGGAAGGACCACTCGCTGGATAAGGAACCGGCTAGACGGCCGCACTCAAAGAGTTGTGGTCAATGGCTCAATGTCCAAGTAGAGACCGGTGACAAGTGGTGTTCCACGGGGGTCGGTACTGGGACCAGTGTTGTTTAGCGTCTTTGTTGGAGACACGTACAGTGGGATGGAGTGCACCCTTAGCAAATTTGCCGATGACACCAAGCTGTGTGGTGTGGTGGACACGCTGGGAGGGAGGGATGCCATTCCGGGAGGGACCTTGACAGGCTTGAGAAGTGGGCCCATGCAAACCTCATGAAATTTAACAAGGCCAAGTGCAAGGTCCTGCACGTGGGTTGAGGCAATCCCAAGCACAAATGCAGGCTGGGTGGAGAATGGATAGAGAGCAGCTCTGAGGAGAAGGACTTGGGGGTATTAGTGGATGAGAAGCTCAACATGAGCCGGCAGTGTGCGCTTGCAGCCCAGAAAGCCAACCATATCCTGGGCTGCATCAAAAGAAGCATTAGCAGCAGGTCAAGGGAGGTGATTCTCCCCCCTTACTTTGCTCTCGTGAGACCCCACCTGGAGTACTGTGTTCAGATGTGGGGCCCCCAACATAAAAAAGACCTGGACCTGTTGGAGAGAGTCCAGAGGAGAGCCACAAAATTAATCAGAGGGCTGGAGCACCTCCCCTTGCTCTAAGAGTTGGGGTTGTTCAGCCTGGAGAAGTGAAGGCTCTGAGGAGACTTAATAGCAGCCTTCCAGTACCTGAAGGGGGCTACAGGAGAGGTGGGGAGGCACTCTTTATCAGGGAGTGTAGTGAGAGGACAAGGAGTAATGGGTATAAGCTAAAAGAGGGTAAATTTAGACTAGACATTAGGAGGAAATTTTTCACTGTGAAGGTGGTGAGATGCTGGAACAGGTTACCCAGGGAAGTTGTGGATGCCCCATCCCTGGAGGTGTTCAAGGCCAGGCTGGATGAGGCTTTGAGCAACCTGGGCTAGTAGGAGGTGTCCCTGCCCACGGCAGGGAGGTTGGAGCTTGATGATCTTCAAGGTCCTTTCCAACCCAAACCATTCTATGATTCTATAATTTATTCCCAAAGGTGAGATGACAGCCCCAGGCAGTGGGGGGCTGTGCCTGGGGCCTCTGGAGGACTTTAATGTCCTGTATCAGCATCTTCTCTGGAGACCCACCACTGGGGATGGCCAAAGAGGGGCTTCAGGGGGAACTGCTGGCAGCAGTGGTTGGGGGATTTATTGTCGCGAGGGACAGTGGTGCAAGTTTCAGAGAATCCATGGTCATTCGTGAATGAACGTGTAGGTTCTGAGGATTGGCCGTAGGTCAAGATCCTCCTGTCCTTTTTTTCCAGGAAAATATCAACAATTTAATGGTAAGGGGGCACTGCTAGACTTTTTGGCTTGTGTGGGTGTAGACTTTTTCTTCCTTTAGACTGCCTCTAAAGAAGGAATTGGTGGGGAAAAGTGGAGAATAGCCTTAGAGAAGAAAGACAGACCAGTCTGACCTTGGTGTGACAAAGCTGTTGATACAAACCTCCCAATAACCTGCTGAGATGCCCACTGAGATGCCTCCTGATCCCATGAGTTCAGCAGTATTTGCCTGTTTATCAAAGGTGGCCTTAAAATTAGGGTGTTAGAAAGCATGGGGTGCTCCTATATTATAAAAATTTAAGTTATTTAAGAGTTATCCACCTCTGTACCGCTCACGTCCTTCCACCTTTGTGCATCTGACTGCATATAGCTGTGTTTCATCCCTGGATTCTGACTTGGCAAGCCAGAGGGAGCTGAATTTTGAAGAATAATTTTTGAATTTTGAAGAATTTTTGAAATTTGAAGAATTTTGACTCCTCTCTTTGTCACCTGCTCTCCCCCTTTTGCAGGTGCTCATTTTTTTCCCCTATAATAACAGCTTCCTTTAGAGGCGTAGATGAAGTTACACACTGTGGATTTCAGGAGTAATAAGGTCAGGAGCCGCATTGTCTGTGGTCCTGAGCACTGACAGGTTTTTATACGTAGTGCTCTACCTTGTTACCTTCCTGGCAGAAGCTTATTTGCTGAGCTGCCATTTGATCAGCTATAAGAAAGGGTAAGAAAGAGCTGAATGTGTTTGGTTTATGGAGGAAGAGCAAATTAATCTTTGGGCATATTCATCAGTGATGCTAACTTTCTATCTTTGCTACCCAAGGGAGAGATTTAGGAGGCGGCGG
>WKFP01015389.1:1259715-1277749 GCA_011057875.1 Pterocles orientalis
GACTTGCATGTGGCCCTGTTTAGGGAACTGCTAGATATTTTATTAGTTTTATTTTTATTCATACTTGGGGCCAGTGGTACAGGGCGACACATGGAGCATGTGCATGAGATGCAGAAACATGCTGCCAGTATTACTCTGAAGACTAGAATATATTGATTTTCATTAGTACCCACAGCTCAAAGAATAAAAGATTGTGAGCTTCATCATCCCTGCAAACACATATGTCTGTTTACACTCTCCTATGTGCAAAAAGTCATTTTTTCAGTGATGCAAAAGGTGGGTCTCTGAGACAATTAAAAGAGGAAGGGCAAACTTTGGCTCTTGGCCACCTGGAATAAAATCCATGTAATTCTCCCTGTCTATCCTAGTTATAGTGTTAAATATAGACTAAATAGTTTAATATGGATTTATGTAATGAGCTCACAAATTGATTTTGCAGCGCAAGCTTGGGTTAGCGTTTAGGAGCAGACGGGCTCTTGTTAAGATCAAAGCAGTGCTCCTGCCTTCTGACACTTGGGCTTGGGGCCAAAGGTGAATTATTTTTTTTTTTGGTCTAATGTTGATTCAGACCTATTAGGACTTTTAATGCTTTTATGTTTATTATTTATTATTTATTTATGTTTATTTCATTACTATGTTTATTTCCTTCAGTGAGATCAGAGAGTAATAATGGTTGGGAATAAAATAAATTGAAGTAAAACCAGAAAAAAACCCCAACCCATTTGCAAGCTCCTAAGGGAGGAAGTAGGCACTTTTCTTCTGGAATGCAAATACCTGATTTATCAGAGTGACAGGAAAAAAAAAAAAAAAAAACAATGAAACACCGCTTTTCATATTCTCCCCTTTCCTCTCCTGCATCCCTTCCTTCTCCCCCATCCCCCTTGCCACCATTTAGAAATAATTTCGTGCCCCTTGTTTAAACGTTAATTATTTAGCTCAAGCAATTTGCTAATATTTCACAGGATGATATTTCTTGGAAGTTGAGGAGCTGAATCCCCGAGCTGGTGCATCTTTTATCCACCCCTTCCCCTGCATGGCTCGGTGGCCTCGGTGAGATGTAATTGTAATTGGTGGCTGGGTTGGGATGACAGTGTCAGCCTATCATTTCAGGGTTTAAAGCCATGCATTGGATAGCCAGATTTGTAATTATAATGTGCTTTACTCTTATTGATATTCAGCAGCCTTCTCGCCTTGCTCTTCCTTTTCCTGGGAGTGGAAGATAGGGATAGGGAGGGCTGGCTTGAAAGCCGCGAAAGCCGTTATTTGTTCAGAAAACACCCTGATTCTTTGAGGAGTAGAGGGCCAAGGTGAGCAGCCATCAAAAGTTACCATTTACTGTCCCTGGAGCACATAGGCTGAAATTGGTCCTGTCAAAATTAAGTGTGCTGGTCCCTCTGGCAGGAAAAAGCAGAATATTCCTTGTGTAGATGGCTGGAATGGCGGTATCCGTGCTGTGAGCCAGTGCCGTGCCCCAGTCAGGCTGCTTGGCGGAGGATTTATTTTATGATGGCCTCTTAAAGATGATTATTTAATGGTCCTGTTTTTCTCAAACGTATCTGCTTTCAACTGTAGTTGCAGTACCGCAAATACAGATTTGCAGAAGTCAACAACTTCATATTGCTGGAGCGGAGATCAGGATCAATTTCTGTGTCTACTGTAATTTTCCTTGCCATGGTGGAAGTTAATTTTGGAAAGGTTCAAGGGTTTGATTAGGTGGAAAGATTCCTGCTGGCTTGTCAAACTGTGTCTGCAAAGTTGGCGGCGTGTCTCTGGCCAGGATGGCGCTGGTCTGTGCGACATTTTTGGGTGACCCCTTTGCCAGCAAACATTAAATTTTCATGTTTGGGATATTATCCCTCCAACCTGTTGAATATTTTTCTTCCTTCCGTTTCATCACAATACTTTTATTCGCTTTGAATGATTTCTCTTTTTCATGGGTCTACTTTTTGCAAATTCTTTAATGTAATCATATTTTTCCCCAGAATCTCATCTGCAGCCATGGCAGATGGCAACGCTACTTCCAACCTAATGGCATTTGAACCTATAATTCCCCAAGAAATCTCCCAATCCTACTGCGGATTTTGGGATGAAAAGTGTTTCCAGCTCATTTTGTTTAATATTCACTGGGCTTCCGTCTGCAGAAAGAAATATTAGTTAGAGCAAAGGCTAGGTTCAAGAAATTCACATCTTTCTCTATTGAATTTCCTAATTAAGAGTTACCCCTTTGCCCCTGCTCACTGGTTGGGTGGGAAGGTTACTCTTTCATACCACTTCATTTATGGGAGAGCTTCAATGCAAGGATGAAAGAGTCCTTGCCTCCCAGTAGAGCAGTTCCACTCAACCCGCAGCAAGGGTATGAACTGGTGTTGGCAAAGTTGCAGGATTCCATCTATCTAGCTCTCTAATTTTTAAAAATCTCTTTAAAAAAAGTGGGGGGGGGGAGGTGATAGCTCTAAAAACTTTCAAAGCACATACAAGAAAATTAAGTTTGTTGACATGAAAGAGGAAATAATATTTTGTGAAGAGAAACTGTAGAAAATAATTAGTTTCCTCTCTCTCCTTTGGTCTCAAACTAGAAGTATATGTATTTCTGATCTCTCCATCCTGTAGCATCATCTGTTGAGAAAATAGGGAGGGAGGAGGGCATACGCTTGGCTTTTCTGTGCACTTTCTGGTTCTCTTGAGCTTGTGACATCTCTGTGGGCCGAATCTTTAAACAATCTTCAAAATATTGCCTTTAGAATACAACTGCTTTGCAGTTACCTTTGGCACAAAAGAATCTCCAATAGTTGACCCAAGCCTGTAGCCCCCCATTGTGTCCCTCCTGTCTTCGGGATTGGAGAGGGAACTTTTGCTCCTCCTGAGCATCTGCCTGAGCATCTCATGGCTGAAGAATGCTGGATAAACTATTGTACCGTCAGCTATTCTGGACATTAATTTAATGTCCCCCATATATAGATTTTGGCTCACCCACGTTGACCTTAGGTGGCTGTGTTCCTGATTTACGATGGCTGCCTGGGAATGAAGCCATCTCCTTGAAGGACCAGAGCCACGGTTAAGAGCTATACCTTGGTCTCCTTCTAAGGAATTCAGGCTTTTAAAAGCCTTACATTTATTTTTTTTTATTTTCTTTTTTAAAACCAGGATTAAGGGAAGTATAGATATCCTTTGTTTACCTGTTGTTAATGCTTTGGAGTTCTTGGTGGTTTTTTTCCCTGTTATTTGTAATTTAATAGACATCAGATTTCTGAGCGGTTCAGAGATATTAACAATTTAATTACATTTTCCCTGCAAAAACTTAGTATCTGTCCTTCAGGTAGCAATAGCTGCTCAGAGTTGTTGTAGGTTAGAACATCTGTACCAGTGGTTTCTGTTGAATAAAGAAAAATGTTGCTAATCTAGTGGTGTGGAAGAAGGGAGAAGAATTTTGAAGCATCTGTCAGAGCTGTTAGCCACAGAAAGAAACACAAATTGGGTAAGGAGCTTGAGAATCAGGTGAGGTTGGGTGCCTTTTTGTAATTATTACAAGCAACAGGAGAATTAACGGTGTGGCTCACATGGGTAGGTTGCAGAGAGCCTGACCCCGCATCGCCTGCTGAATTTGGTGGCTTAATTAGAATGATGTTTAATTCTATAGATTCCCTTCAGCAGCCGTGATTTATCCTTGTCAGGGCTGTGTTCTGAGATTTTCCCAAACACCCATGATGGTGGGAACCCCCCTTTTTTCCCCATCAGCCCTGGAGCCCGGATGCATAATGTGAAGCAAAAATCTTTGCTGCAGCATGACTATCAAATCCCATCATTTTTCAAGCCAGATTATGAAATAATGAAAACTAATTTCTATTATCCATGACCAGATTAGACTACATATCTCAAATCATAAATTAAAATGAATCCTCCTTAAAACAGCTTTGTCTGAAAAAGCCAAAAGAGTGAGAGGCAGCATGGTTAGCAAGATGAATGGAATCCTGTTTGCTCTAGGAAGCACTGGCCAAGCCTTAGGATGAAGTCTGGTCTCCAGTTTTATGCCTTTCACTGAAAGGACCAGAGAGGAAAACCCTGGGAATTATCAGAGGTTCATAAAGAGAAGAAAGACCGAATGAGCTGGAAGACTTTAAGTTAGGAACTGAAAGCTGATTGATAAGACATGTGATCCCAGTTTGCAAATTTACAAGCAACAGAGGAAAAGTGAAGAACATCATTTGCTCTCTAAACCTGAGTGCAGAAAGCAGGATTCGGGGTACAAAGTACCAAAATATTCCAAGCTCCCATGGTAATGAGGATGCTGAAACATCTATGTGTTAATGCTGGTCTTTTCTGAAGTAACAGATAGGACAAGGGGAAACGGCCTCAAGTTGCGCCAGGTGAGGTTTAGGCTGGATATTAGAAAAAATGTCTTCACTTGAAAGAGTGATCAGGCATTGGAACAGGCTGCCCAGGGAGGTGGTGGAGTCACCATCCCTGGAGGGGTTCAAGAAACATGTAGATGTGGTGCTTCAGGACATGGGTAAGTGAGTTAGGTGGTGTTGGGTTGACAGTTGGACTTGATGATCCTTGAGGTCTTTTCCAACCTTAATGGTTCTATGATTCTATGATTCCATTGCTAAGTGTCATTAAGAGCAGATTTTTGACAAATGTCTACCCAGAGTCCATTGGTACAATTGTCTGCCTGAGGGCAGATGGATGGACAGAAGTAAAATCTACCAAAGAAGTGAGAAGACAAACCAAAAACAGATTTCTTAAAAATCAACTACAACATATAGGCACTCTGCCAGGAGGAATTACTCCCATTTCTGGCTTGAATTGTTCTGATGTGAAGTCGCTCAAAATTAAACCAACTCTTTTGGATTTCAACTACTATGTTGTTTATCATATTACAGTCCGGCTTATTATGTTTTACTGCTGTTGGTGTTTTTGCATGACTGTATTATTGAGCTAGCTTTGTGACATTTGAGTCCACATGTAGTTGTCTAACGCTAGTAAAAAGCAAAATCAACCTGCTGATATCAACAAATGAAGAAATTTTTGTAGCATGTTGAAGGCATGCTTAATAACGACAGCTATAAACCAAGCTTTCACGGAAATATAAAGCCATATAAAAAATAATGTTGCATATTCGATATTGTGTATTTGCATTACTGTAGTTATCCTGTGCCTTTTAATGCTGGAATCCCATTAAGCCTTGCCTTAGCCTGCAAGGGGCAGCTTTATGGGGGAATCTGTAAATAATCAGGAAAAATACATTCTAAGTGTTGTCCTCCAAAGAGAGTTTAGTTTAGCCAGCAGTTTAGTCTCTTAATCTGATTTTTGTTCGTAATTAGTGTGGGATAGAGGGTGATGGACTGGGTTGTGCTGTGCCAGATGTTTTCCCAAAGCAAGGAGCTGCTCTTGGCCGTCGGCTTCTTGGGAAGAGCAGAGGAGGAAACTATGCTGGTGAGCGGAGCTGTGCAAGCCTGGCTTTAGCACATTGGTTCAGAAGAGACAGTTTTAGCAGGAAAAGTACAAGTTTGCATGTGGGTACGGACAGGGGTGGAGCGGGTGTGATTTATTCTGCTGTCTCTAAAGCATCACACGTCCCTTTGTGTGCAAGAACGGAGTGATCTCTTCACTCCCTTGACTAGGAAGCTCTTGGGCTGAAAGTAGTCCTTGTCTGAAATGTCTGATGTGGGGATGCTTCTTTTCTACCAAGAGTTGTTAAACTTTTATTCTGTGATTTGTTCTAAACCAATCTTCTCAGTCTCTAAAGTTTGCAAGTTGCTGAGTGGTGCCAAGTGGAGTATGCCCTGTGAAAGTTTTTTCATGGAAGCCAACCTTTTTTGTTTGTTTTTTTTTTCTCCCTCTGATTGATGCCAAGTGTAGTCTGTATTCATCTCTGTTTGCTAAAGATGTGCTTAGTGTCCCCATGGCTTTTCAAGATCCTTCCGTGTGCCACCGTGTCCCTGGCATCTTATTGTATTCTGGGTTGAGGTCTCTTGAGCCTCCTGGCTTAATAACTTCTCTGCTTCACTATCCAATATTATTAAAATATATTTAGTATTCAGGGATTTAGATCCTGACCTTCTCTAATTATTGACACCTATTTAATTTCTCCTTTCATCCATGGCCAAGCCTGGTACAGCTGCTATGGCACATGTATATACATCATTGTTGCCAGCACAAGCTGATTGGCATTCATGCTTGAGTGTCTTTTTATTTTCTCCTTGGATGCTGGGAGCAGCCTGAGTAGCTGGGGAAACTAAAGAGCTTCATCTATTAGGCGTGACAGATTTGTATTCAGCGGTAAATGCCTGACCTTGCTCAAACTCCCTCATCCATTCCCATCATCCCCTCCCAGATGAAAGATTCTGCTTAACTCCCGCTTCCTGTCTGTTGCCTTGGAAACGGGGATGAAGCGATGCAGCCCAAGAGAATAACTAATAAGAAAATACCTCTGGTGGAAGAAAAAAAAACCGCCTTGTGAAGAAAGGCGCTCGCTGCAAGCCAACATGCCAGGAGCTTTCGGGAGCAGGACTTTAAAGGAAATGAAACACGAGGAATACGATCGTGTTACCCTATAGTGAGCCAGGCTGATAAATGGGCTGAGATGCTAATGCCCTCCTGCTGCAGAAAAATACATTTTTGCTTTAAGTTTCCACATGGATATGTAAGGAGGTAGAGCACTTGAGTGGTAAAACTTGTATTTTGGGCTTTTTTGCAACGTGAGCGGGGATGGGATGAAAACCTCGTGTGCCCATCCCATGCCATCACTTCTCTTCATGTAACATTTTGCTCGGCGTACCTCTTAACCTCTCACTGTTCCTGGGTTTTGATGGTTTCTCAGGCCAAAATAAGTTCAAGACTTAAGTCGGTGCCTGAATTTAACCTGTGTCTGCAGTCATTAGCATGTGCATGTGGTTTGTGTATTAACAATACTCTGTTGGATATCATAGAAGTACAGAATGGTTTGGGTTGGAAGGGACCTTAAAGACCATCGAGTTCCACCCCCTGCCATGGGCAGGGACACCTCCCACTAGCCCACGTTGCTCAAAGCCTCATCCAGCCTGGCCTTAAACCCCTCCAGGGGTGGGTTGTCCACAAAGGTTGGTGCAAATACACTGACTGGCTGGATCCAGTGCTAAGCCCAGTGTTTCTAGCTCAACTGTTAAGCTGAATTTCCTGTCCTAAAGGATTCCAGGTGATAGGATGGAGGTTTGAGTAGGTGTGGAGTTTTTTCCCCTCTGGATTTGCTTGATTGCATGTTTTGCTGGATGTGACTCACACTGGACTGAAGTTAGGAATCCCCACCAGTTCATTCTGTGTCCATCTAGAAAATGTATAAATAATATGCAAATATATACATGCACACAATTTCTTCACAAATTGAGTAATTCTGTCTATTCGGTCAGTCGATATATTTTATCTTCACTAAGGGTGTATGAATTCGTGCAGTTCTCCTAAGTGATTGCTGTTGCACATGGTCAAACATGGGGACTTGGTACCCATGGCTTATTTGGGTCATGCAAAAGGAAGAGATTTGGAAAGTTAACATGTCACACATACTGAGTATAATAGAGAGAACAGAATGATGAAATGATAAACAGTGAAGGGCATTAAAGTTCTCCAGCAACAGGTTTGACATTGGGGAAAATTGTTGAACTGCGTGTTGGAATGTTAAAAAAAAACATTCCATGCTTATGCCACATTGCAATGTTTGCCTGAGATTCTTGTGTTGAAATAAGGAAGCAAACGCTGTCGTAGTTATTTTATCATGCCAGGTTTTATCTTGAAGGGGTTCTTTCACAAAGTAGTATTGTAAAGAAGTAAAAGTCAGTAAAACATGGCTGACATATTGCAAAAGTGTAAAGGGAAGAAAGGGTTAAAATGCTTGGGAAAAGAAGGAAAATTTGACGGTACACTTATTTCAAGGAGGATGGTCGTGAATGCTAAAAAAGAAACGAAAATATCTCTGTTGCGCTGGACATAAGTAAACAGCGCAATATTGTGCAAGGCTTTAAGTTCCTTCTATCTTCCGCATTTGATTTTTGGAGGGAAGACATTATGGAAAACCATGTCTTCCGAAATTAACTGGATCCCTTTCCTTGGCGTGACAACATGTCGGACTGATGGGGAGCATCACGTAGGCTCTGGTGGGTGGAAGGTGCTTGGCTGTAGTACAGCATAAATTTAATGGATTAAAAATTGGGTTGGGAATCATCCCTGTGTGGGTGTGTTGATCCGGGCATAGAGCAGAGATTCTCATTGGGCTTGCTGCTGTTCCGTGCCCAAGTGCTAAAAATAAGTATGAGCTGCTTATTGCTGGAATTAGATGGGTTAGGGATGGACACACGGAATGATAGGGATAGTTGAGCAAACTAAGCCTGTGGAAAGGACACATTTTGCCTATAGCCAGTTAAAAAAAAATATGCATGGGAAGAAGAAATCTAAACTGTGTTTGGAAAGTGGGTTTGGCCCTGGAGAGAGAACAGATGTCTGCATGGTGAGAGAGAGTACCAAGAAATGTTTTACTGTGTTGATGTAAGCTAAAATAATTTAATTGGCAAAAATGAAATTAAGTTAAAATGAAATTAATTAAAAATTAAATTTAAAAAAAGAAGAAAATTTTTTTAAAAAAGGAAAATTCAGTTTTATGTTCTTTGGAACTGCTTTCAGACGTTAAAATTCATCCAGCTGGGATTCTGGAGAGGAGGGGTGTTACTGATGGAGGGAAAAGCATTTTCTTTTTCCAGGAGCCCAGTGGGATGGCTAAAAGGCATGTTTTGCTCTTGCCGTGTTACGATAAAATTTGTTGTTTGTGTTGATAACCAGAGCCTAGGTAGCTGGATTAGACAGAATGGGTTCTGTGAGACCAACTGTGTGGAGGAATGCGATTGTCACGTTTAATGAAGTGTAGTGTGCTCTCATCTATATGATTATTATTTTTATTAAACCGGGTACTGAAGATACCATTATAGAAAACTCTTCTATTATGGAAATCTCTGAAGAGAGAGAGGGGAAGGAGGTAGAGTTTATGCTAACAGAAGGGAACTATTGAAATAAATAAGTCCTACTAAAGGCTTAAATTAAAGGAAAAAAAACAACCGGGATGCTCAAGTGCATTTGCAAGTCTGTTTGTAGACAGCTGTTCGTTTGCAGGAGCTGTAATGCAAGGTCTCTGTAACCTTGACAGAATTTGCAGGGGCAATCTCTGTGTGAAGAAGAAAACACTTTTCCAAGATGTTAGTCACACCCTGGCTTTCCTTCACCATCAGATATGCATGAGTATTTTCCCAGCATTTTTCTCTTTTGTTAAAACTATTGGGCTGTATTCTGCTCTACACATGGCTTGGCTTGATTTTGTTAATTTTTTTTTAAATTATATTTATTTTTAAAAATTACCTATCTATCTATTTATTTATATTTATTTTTAACCAGGAGCTTTGTGCGTCTTTTTTGTTGTAGCAAGGAAAGTGAAAAGAGTCGTGCCCTCTGCTAAGCTCTTTCCGATCCGTCTGGGCTGGCGATATATTATGGATGCTGGCTCCAAAAGCATCCTTGTTTGTTTTGGCTCTGCTTGCGAGACCCTTGTGCCACGGAATCAATATTGTTTAATGTCAGTCTTGCCAGCTCTTCTTTTCTTTTGGGAATGAAATTAATTTTCTTCAGCTTGGCACGGATATAGGACAACAGTGTCCCCCCTGACCTCCCACTCGAGCGTATGCAGTTATCCCAAGCGTAGAGGTTGTGAAGGAAACAGCTTTTAAAGCACTACCTGGGACAGCTTTAGGACATTAGCAAGCACCAGGCTGAGGCACTTCTTCCATGATACTGCTGGCTTTCTAACCTCATCGAATAGACTGAAGGTGGATGTTTGCCTTTCGCTGAAGACTTCCTTGGCATCAAACCTGCTTCTTCCATGTCAAGGCTCCTTGGTCATACAAGGATCCTTGGTCGTACCACGCAGGGTATACCCAAAACACGTGGGTTTTATCCCAAATTTGTTGCCTTTATCATACAAAGTCTACAAAAGTAGTATTTAGAATTTTTAAAAATAATCTTATAAATTATCGTTAGGTGGAATTTTTCACGCAGTATAAAGGAAATTAATGGCAAGCTGACCCTTCAAAAGCTGTTCATAACCCACTCCCCTCCCCAACTCCTCTTAATCTGATCTCAATCTTGATTATCAGAACTGTTCTCTTGCACCTTCCATAAGTTCTATATTTCCATTGCCAGCCATGGAGTAGTGGGGTTGGGTTTTTTTTGTTTGTTTGGTTGGTTGGTTGGTTTTGGTTTTGTCTTTTCAGCTTAGCGTGAATTTTTTGAGCTTGGAAAACATAATGTCTTTTTGCTGCAGATAGATTATTTTTCGTATTAGTCTCTTCCAATTTCTATTCTAACACCTTGTTTCTTGCCATCGCACCAGGGTTGGGAGCGTTATTCTAGTGTGACCGCTACTTGAATGGACTGTTTGGTCTACTCCTGAGTTTTGCCAGAGGTGGTTTGTCTGCCTGCCATTTCTTACACCACCTCGATGACCTGAGAAAGAAAATATAATCTGTACAGCAGAACATGGTATTATGTTTAAAGGAGTTTTTTGCATTGGGCAAGTCTTATATTTTTTCTTTTTTTATTTCTTTTTTATTTCTTTTTTTTCCTTTTTAAAAATTTTTTAACTTTATTTGAATATGAATTTGAAACTATATCAAACCACTCACTTTACATTTACGGAACATCCCATAAATCTCCGCAGTTGCAGCTATGATGAAGAATTTATTATTTCCTCCTGCTCTGATGTTTCCATTCAGAAGGAAAGAGAAGCAAACATTTAATGTTACATCTTGTCCTCAAGAGGACTGAGTGAAGTCTCCTATGACTTTCCCAAGAGTATTCCATTGTATCCAAAATAAAACTGGCACATTTTGCACCCATTAGGAAAGGAACATGGGAACACATCCCTGTTTTTTTTTTTCTTTGCTATGCTGGAGTTCACATAGAGTTGGTCTTGAGATGAGCGAGCCTCAGTGATTCTGGCTTTTCCTTGTTTTCTACTTTATTTTTGTCGCTATATCGTTCTTGAGGCATCCATATATTGTCTGAGATTTCTGTCAGAGCTAAATGTAGGCATACGAGGGGTATGTGAAGTACAGCTGTATGTCCAGCCTACTGTTCAGCTCACTGACGCTTCACTTCTCTGGTTTCTATCCGTTAATTTGTCAGAAGTGACAACAAAAGCTGGAACTCCCTTTACCTGTGCTGGTTTCTACATTCCCTGTGGAGAGTTAATTGACAGCAGGCAATTAAGTGAAGGCGTATTAATCCAACATAATGCAATTATGAGAAGCCTTATCTCTTTAGCTTCTTGCTAATAAATTATTAAGGGAACGTGGCTTAATATTGCATTGCCAAGGTCTCTGCTTTGTTTCACTATTTTTCAGCTCACCTTTCACAGTGGCAAAAGAAATTGTGGATGCCCCATGGTTGAAGGTTTTCAAGGCCAGGCTGGATGAGGCTTTGAGCAACCTGGGCTAGTGGGAGGTGTCCCTGCCCATGGCAGGGGGTTGTAACTCAACGGTCTTTAAGGTCCTTTCCGACCCAAACCATTCTGTGATTCTGTGAAAATGTGCACCATGCCAGAAGACTCTTGAGCAGTGATTGCATACAATAGAATTTAATGACAATCTAAAATCCCCTTCTGATCGCACTTACAGATGTCTCTGGCTGCAAGATGTAGCTGTGGTATGGCATCTGCCCAAGATCCCAGCTGGGAGAGCCAGCATGGGCATCAGTCTTTGCGTGAGTCAGTGCGACCTTCTTGCTAGTTCAATAAGCAGAAGTGGATTCTATAGGAAGTGGTTATACTGCTTGGAATATGTTGGGGGTTTCTACACAGAGTAAACATCCTTGAGTGGTTATGGGATGAGGACCTTGGCATTATGGTCTTATACTTTCTATGAACCAGGATGCAATAAGAAAACATGATGTGAGTATATAGTTAGTGTTGTCCTGTGTCCCTTTGGGATAGTAACAAAACTATATATACATTTTCATGTGGATTTGATGACTTTTAGCCAAATATGCGTGATCAGCGCCAGTTGGTGGGGTTTGTTTCAAACCTTGGCGCTGCCCTGTTTGAAAACAATACCTGCTCTTACTGAAAACTTCCCCCCTTCCCTCATCGCTGCGTCTGAGCGATGCCAACAGAAATGAAATGAGACTTAAAATGTCTGTTTTCTGCTTTGTAGAAGACGGTTAGCATGCAGGAGAAGAGCAAATGTTTGCCAGCATCGTAATGTGTTCCCCAGAGAACCAGCTCCTGCATAAGTTAGCAGGCTTTGCATACAAAGGTAATTCCATATATTAGGCAAACCTAAAAGGATTTTGCTCGTTGGCTCTTATATAGGACAGCCTGAAGCGGGCAGAGAGCAGGTCCATACGTCGTCAGATGAGGAGGTACAGAAATCTGAAGCTCCTTTGTAAAAGAGGTAAAAAGGAGAGTTGCACGGCAGCACCGCTAACAGCTCTTCAGGGCTGCAAAAAAGAGCCACAGCCTGTTGTTGTTTCAGGCCCTCCTGGTGGATTATTTACATGCAGATCAGCCCCAGCATGCTGGGCAGAATTGCTCCTGTATAGAATAACTCAGGCCTTCAAAAATGCCTTTGAATAGCTTAGGCTGGAGCTATAGATTTCTGCAGGCTTCTGCTTGATTACATTTCTGGTTGGATTCACAAATTTATAAAAATAAGTCAGTTCATTTATTTTGGGCCAAATGAAGCAGACGTTGAAGGAATTTTATGTCTGATGGAAAAAAAAAAGGTGTTCAAATGTGATGATTGCCTTGAATTTTTAGAGCTTAGACCTGCTATAGTCAGGATGATTGCAGGAGCCCGTGGTGGCTCTGGCCACCATGTGAAGCTCTGCTGCTCCTTAACACCAGAGTTCTCATTTACCTTGTGCTTGGCATGGATTTTTGTGGTCTTTCTTAAGAACAAGCGCACAAAATAGTTTCTGTACTTAGATTTAGTATTCTTGTAATCAGCCACTGATAATTTCCTGCTTAGAAAGCAGCCCAGTAGAGCTCCACAAACGTGCCGCCTCACCATTTCCAGTGACACGGGGGGGATTTGTTCTGGTTTTGTTGTGGTTTTTTGTTTGTTTTGATTCTGTTTACAGGAAATGTTGATATTTTTTTGTTGTTTTTTGTCTATCATTGTGCAAAACCATTCCTAAGTATCGTTTCTGTGTTTTTGCTTGTTTCTTCTTTATATCAGAGACAAGTAGTTGTATTTAGTCAGCAAGACCAATATGAGCTGTTAGCAAAAGATACGTAATAGAGTGCGCTATGGGACACGGGTACTCCCTGTTGTTGCTACGCTGTTCCATCTATGTGAGTTATATCTCCATGTCTCATGTCTACTCACTAGGTGCAGGACCAAGTCCTGACCAAGCCACTTCCATTGATGCCACATGAACATCTCCTAAAATGCAACTCATGCACCAAATGTCTTACTTTTTTTCTTTTTTTAACTTTTTTCTTTTTTCTTTTTTGCTTTTTTATTTAATTTTTTTTTCTTAGCAGTCATTATTCAAACATGTGGGTGGCTTTCCTAAACATCTGCAAGACTTTTTCTGGGTGTAGCGATGTCTGTTGTCGTTCTTATTTCTTCATACAAGGAGAGCCACAGGTTGGAACTTCTCAGAAAGGCTCTGACTGGCAACATCTCCCAGGGAGGGACCCGATCTCCCCCTCATGGCACCACTTTGCATTTCCCATCCGTGGTAGCAGGGAAAAATTTTCTCCAGCAGTAGGAACCTCCCCAGGCTCCAGCAGAATGTTCTTCCAACAACTCCAGTGTTCTAAGGCTACTGTCTGAGGACGATGGATGTGGTTCCTTCTCAGGAGTGACTTCTGATGGAGCAGGTCATCAGCAGCGCATGCACCTTGCCTTTGTTCTCAAGGGCTTCCAGTTCATTGAGACAGATTAGCTGTTCTTTAAGGTGCTGGTTGCTAGTTGGACATTTCTGAGCACATGACATGGTATGACGTTTTACTTTATGACACATGATAAAAAACTTTTTTATGGGTCTTGAGAACCTGTAAGATACATCTTGCACTTTTTCAGCTCCTCAGGACTTGGCACAGCAGTCAGTTACTGGGTCTTTGTACAAAGACCTGAGAAGTATGTTTGTTTCTTTCTTTTTAATTTTTGCTCATCTATTCCTTCAACTACAGGGTTGTACAGACAATTCTCCAAGTCTTTCTTTTCTTTCATGCTAAGATGTCCATACTTTTTGTGAATGATGTATCACCCACGCTGTAATGTTCTTTGTCGTCACAATTTGCAAGGAGTCAATGAGTTTTTAAGGAGGGTATTTTTCCCCCTTTCTTTTAAATGGTGCTTCCTTTTTCCTGCATAAATCATGCTTCTTTTTTCTGTTACATAAAAAAAATCCATTGTGTTTCCATTTCTTTTCTGCCTGCCTTGCATTTTAATTAGCCTAGCTTGCTATGCTAGTAGTATTTGACTTTCCAGAATTCAATATTAATCGTAATTTTTAAAAATACAAATTCCTGATTTGTATTCTGTCCCCCTTATTATATGGAGTCATGGAATTCAGTTTCTTCAGCAAGATCCATTAAAATATTTTCTTAAGTTCTCTGAGGTTTTGAATCCTTTCAGAAATGTGTTTTATTGCTTTCTCCATCCAAAAAATACTCAGACTTTAAAGTGGGATGAGTAATTTGTCTCTCTTTGTAAATAAAACATCAAAAGTTTAGTACCATTTTAGAAAAAAGAAATCTGTTCTCAGAACTATGAAATCTTTAGGTGAAGAAAATTCCATTATTCCCTTAGTCATTCAGCACGAGAATTTCCATTTTAAATTATGAACCTTGCAGAAAACAACTTGCAGGGTTCCTCCGTATTTCTCTGCACCCTTTCCCACAATGCAGAACAAAGTTTCAGACTGATTTTAAATTTTCAAGCCAAAGTTAACCATCCATAAGTGTCTGGATATCTTGGAGCACTTTCACACGCCAGTTTGCCCCATGTAAGTGAGTGACTGTGAAAGATTAGAGCTTTCCATGGCCAAACCATGGTGCTTTGGGCTTGAGCCGTTGCAGCCTCTGGCAGTGAAATATTTAGTTCCATTCTTCCATTAGCAAATAGTTGGAAAATAACTCCACTGATGGGTCTGGTGATTGTTTACATCTGACTGCAGTCTTTGGTGAATCATCTTTCATGAGTACTGTTGGGAAAAAAAATTATTTATTTTTCTGTCATCTTAACTGCGGTGAATACCTCGGGTGAAAAACTTGCTGGTTCTTGAACCACCTTAATCAGATTGGTTTTCCATTGCTTTGTTTCAACTTTTCCTGTTATGATGCACACCATTAACGGGAGGGATGTATTTGGCTATTTTCCTTCCCCATTGATGCATCTCCAGTTCCAGCCTCACCATTAATGTTCCATCCAGGGGCTGCTGGTTGTTAACGGCAGCAGAACTGATGAGTTGTCCCTTCTCTGTGGGTACATGAAGGTGGGATGCTCATTTCAGTGGGATCCTTGTTTCAGTGGGGATGGTGGAGCTGGAGGCTCGTTCTGATGGGGGGATTCTCACCCAGCTGTGGGCAACAGCCCCCTCCCCCTTTCTCCTTGAAAAAAACTTCTAAAGGTCTTGGGCTCATCCAAATGCAGAAGCGTCTCTCTCTCTCTTTTATCTCAAATTTCTTCTCGAGACAGGAAAACCACTTCTGTCTGGTGGTGAATAATAACGTGGAGCGTGGAGAGCCCCGTTGATATCAAAGCGTTTGCAGTGGAAGCATGGTTCAGTGTGAATAAGGATATCATAATTCATCCCTCCAACATCAAATGTTTTACTGTAATTTTTAATTCTTTATAGATTTGCATGGGCCTACTTTGTACCTTTGAAAGCAACGAGGAGTTTGCCCTTGACTTCAGGACAAAGAGGTGCCCAATCATACCGAAACAGATGGTTTTAATCTGAGCTGTAAAGGACTTAATACTTTTTTTTTTTTTTATAAGGAGTTTGTTTTCTCTGCTTTTGCTTGTTAAAGGACTATTCCCTCTGGTAACAAACTTAGTGCAGGGGAATGTAATAAACTAAAAGCAAATTAACTCTGTTATTCTAAATTCTCTTTCCTCGTGCAGTCAGTCTTGTAATTTTCAAAGGAAACAGTATAAAACTTGCAAGACTAATAATCATAATTATTATGAATAATGAATCCTGAGATGTTATTACACAATAAAAACACACCCTCCCATGCTGTGCCTTGCTGTTCAATTATTTAAAGCTCCCTGACAATTATAAACTCTCTTTAAGTCTGTCGTCTTATATGATGAGGAACTGTAACCCCAGCTGCAGCAGCTTTTTAAAAAATTTTTTTATCAATACAGTTCAAAATAAAATTGCATTTAGTCGTTCAAAAGGAAAGATTCTTTATTTAGTCCTTCAATTTTTCTGCTAAGAAATGCTATTTTATTTCAAAGCATTATCAAGGAGAAAAAGAAAGCAAGCAACGTTTCAAACCAAAGCCCTGTGATTATGTTCTCCAAGGAACAGAGCTGGGGGAAGAGGACTGTGTTGTCAACTTCTTAAAAAAAAAAAAAAGAATTAACTGCACTAAAAATCTGAATTATGTATTCGTGTTTGTCAAAGTTGATAAGAATTCTTTTGAGACAGCTTATAGCAGCAAGCCCTCCCTAGCAAAATCAAGCTACTACACGTCAGAGCTGCACAGCTTGCCAACACGGGCAGCATCTCTCCCCAATTTTTTTGAGAGAATCAGGGATGCAATAGCTTTTTGTTACTCAGAACATGTTTACTATAGTGGTGAAGGGTCTGTCTTAGAGGTTTTGGAAAAAAAAAAAAAAGGGAAACTTTTTGTACAGGTTGTATGGAGAGTTGTGTGGAAAGAGTGATTTTTGTTTGGTTCTACTCTACTTTACGTCTTTGTCTCACCTCCCAGTCCCTCTGAAATCCCCTGACCCTTCATTTCTGTTTTGCTCTCATCCTTTTAAGATGTTTCATGGATTATTTATGCAAGAACAAACGTCCTTGGGCAGACCAAAGCCTGTCCTAACAGCACTTAACGGGATGCACAGGGATGCGTGTAAGATCAGGCTTCCCCAGAAGATGCTGTTGTGGTTGACCATCACCCATTGCCTCTTTCCTTGATGGACCCCATCTGTCCCATGTGGGAGCTCCACTGATGGGACCCTCCCTACGCACCTTGCCTCTTCCGCTTGTGGTTTTTGTAAACTGCTCCTGGGACCACCCATCCTTCCTGTGCCCATTTGTTTGGGTAGAATTGGATTTTTTTTCAATAATGTATAACTTAACCAAAATATTTTTTCTAGATGCCCCACATGATAGTTCAGTAGAATTACTTCCAGATCAAATTTTGACTCAGTAGCTCCTCCATAAAGTGAAATAGTTTCAAAAGTTTGTTATTTTCCCTATACTAAAATATTTTTCCTATTAGATCACCCATATCCTTCTCACAAAATGCTAGTGGGTGGTTCTCCACTGAAAAATTGCAACCTAATAGGTGAAGCAAAAGGCTGAAAATTACAGGTGATTGAGGAGAGAATTAGAATGGCAGAAAGCCAGCAATTGTTAGGATGCTGCCGTAACTACCACTATTATGTATAATTCTTTTTAAGTCTATGGCAAAGTAGATAATGTTAAAAAAACTATTAGTATCACTACACACTGCTATAAATATCCTTCCTGTTTTCTCAGAGTAACTGCTTTTCTAATGGGCCACAGTGAGTTTCATTAATGTATAGATTAGTTCTGCTGTGGTTTCTTGCTTTTATCTGTAAATTCAATATCCTAGAAAAAAAAATTCCTTAAGAAATATGTAACATATGGCTGCATTTTTTCAGTGCTTTGTACCATGATAATGGTCTCAGAATTGGCATTCAACCCATCTGATTGCTATTTTTCAAACTGTCTGAGGTAGGGAGATAATTTTTAGAAGGGACAGGGCCCTAAAATCTCTGCTGACTCCTTTTTTTTTTTTTTTTTTTTT
>WKFP01015389.1:1296520-1361229 GCA_011057875.1 Pterocles orientalis
CTCCTCTCCTCTCTTCTCTTCTCTTCTCTTCTCTTCTCTTCTCTTCTCTTTTCTCTTCTCTTCTCTTCTCTTTTTTTCTTTTCTTTATTCCTCTTGATCTCAGTCCTGGGGTGTTTGCCTGATTATTATTCAGTCTTTGCTTAGGAAAATGCAGAACTTTTTTTTATATAGTCTATTTTATTTTTTTTTTTAAGTTCCAGGATCTTGCACTTCCCTATGGGCTTCTGGTGCTGCATTTGCTCTAGACCTGGTAGCTAGCAAAGCCATAAAGTAAAACATATGGAGGTTTAGTTTGGTCAGTGCTCTCCTGAGGTGCGTGGAAGGAACACACTGGCTGGGCAAGAACAGGGAAACTTCCCTCTGATTTTTCAGCATGTGCTGGGGACAGCTGAATGCAACAGATATGTGTACAGTTGTTTTTTTTCTCTTATTCAATAATGGAAAAAGGCTTACTGAAAGAATGCTACAAACCATCCCACCTTTCCAGACTTGCCGTATTACCGTAGATAACACTGTCACAGAGATCCAACTAGCGTTTTCTTTTATCACATCATCTCTTTTTTTTTCTCTCACTTCTTTACTGCTATTTTGGGTTTGGAAGGTAGTCTTCCTGCTTCTTTGCCATTAAAAAACCCCATACAATGTGATAGGGTTGCCAAGAGTCCCATCATCCTGCAGGTAGGAAGTCCCAGGGCATATTTTGTTTTCTCTGTTACTGCTGTGGGTTCCTGCTTCTTCAAGGGTTTATGGGAATATCATAGCTGGGTTCAGATCCGTTGTTGCCAGACACCTGACCCCTTGTACCGCTGCTTTCAGAGTTGGCCAGTTGGTTACAAATCCGTTGGAGCTGTTTTCAGTGCAATTGGGTTCCTATTTCTACGGCGTGAAAATAGGAACTAGAAATAAGAGGCAAGAGAATAAAATTAGCTGAGCTGGTCAAGCACAAAAAATAGCAAAAGCTCTGCCTGCCAGCATCCTTGGTCCACAGCTCCGCTTTTGTGTTATCAAGTGCAACGGAAAAACTGTTCTGCTGGAATAGAGGCATTAACCCCCCATTGTCTCTGCTAAGGGATGATCTGACTGTTTTCCCCAGGGAATGTTCACCCAAGCCTCATTCAATAAATCCTCAGAGGGCTGGAACAATGGTGGAGCCTGGCGCTCGAGGACAGCGACCGTTCTTTGGTCTGAGAAATTTCATTTTGAGGAAACGTTCCCCAAAGGAACAATAATCTCCATTCTCTGAATTGCTGCTCTAACTGTTGCAGCCTGGAGAACTGCAGCAGTGCTGCAAAAAGTTTGACAATTAGTTGATTGAGTCTTAAATTCTATTTTTCTGCAGCGTAAAATCTTCCTTTTTGGTGTTGTTAGCTTTTCACAGTAGCAAAGGAGAGGAGTGAGGCACACCCCCCAGAATAAATCAGTTACAAAAGCAATTTTACTGACTTCTGTTTGCAGATTGTCCGTGAAATGACTGCGATTTCATCCAATTTAAATCCTGCTTTACTCTTTAGGGATTGTGTTTTTCTCAGATAATCCCCCATTAATGAGACCAGGTCTGTCTAATTGTTTTCTGTCTCCGAATGGCACCGAGCCCCAGCTAGGCAGGGCTTTGCTTGACCCAGTGCCAGGATGTGGGTACCCTCCAAGTTCTGGGTGCATATGGTGCTGGGAAAACGACACGGCTCTTGCCCTGGGAGGATGATGTCCTGCCACCTCCCAATGGCTGGGCTGTATTTCCAATCTGGAGACTGTCACAGACCAGTTACACCAGGACTGGTGGAGGAGCATCAATGGCATTTTTTGACATGGCCATCTTAGAAAAAATTCCACGTGGTCCCTTTGTGAAAAGGTGTGGGGTGATAGCGGTTCCAGCAGGAGCACCAGCAAGGGCTGGGTTTGCAGAGCAATCCAAACCCAGTTTTCATGAGCTGGATGTTTATGGTCCAATATGCACCTCGCTCCCTGCTTCAGAGATGTGGTTTTTTAATTGAACAGCCATTTCCTTCCATCAATGTTCCTGTTTTGTTTTATTAAGAGAGGCAAAGGACCAATATACTGTATACCTTATGAAGTTTTAACTTTTTTTTTTTTTTTAACATACAAGTCTCTTTTGTAGCACTTGCAGCATTCCCACTGGGCCCTGTTGCTTGAATTAAGCTTTTTAAAGTAAAAATAATAAAAAACCCCAAACCCTACAGACAATCAAGCCTCAAACTGAAGTTTGATAAGTAATCATACCTTTCAGGCTAAGAGCTGCATAAATAAGTAAAGCTTTAAGATCCAAATGAGTTTTAAAGAGGATTCTTGGGTTTTTTTTCTTTTTTTAGGGAACGGGCAGTCAACGCATCTCAGTCTGGGACACTTCAACTCACCGTGGGCAATCTGAAGCCAGAGGAGACTTACACCTTCCGAGTGGTGGCATACAACGAGTGGGGACCAGGAGAGAGCTCGCAGCCCGTCAAGGTCGCCACGCAGCCTGAGTGTGAGTGTGCGCAGGAATGGGACAGGGCTTGACATGGCGGGTGGCAACAGCCAGAGCCATGAACTGCTCTATGGTTCTCATGCTGTGTTGGTTTAAAGGTTTTCGTACAGGTCCACTGGGAAAATATGGCCATGGGACATAAGGTGTTGGTTCTTAACCAGCAAACATGATAAACTTCCTGAAAGATGCAAAAACTTCCCACTGGAGTAAATGCTTTGGCTCATCAGTGTTTAAAAGCAAATATTTTCTATTAGTTAGTGTTTAGCTCTGTGTTTTATAAATCTTTGGAACAGTTGGAAGCTTTCAGCAGAGCCTTTTCTCCTTCTGTTTGTCTCCTTTGACTGTAAGTATTTGCACACATCTGGTTTCCAGAACCAAGAGAGATTTTTTTTTGTGGTTGAGTTTGTCCTATTGCAGATTTTCCCACTTGGAAGGTCCAAGAATGGCTGTTGCAAAAGGAGGAAGGAAACATTATTTGAGCCATTTCATAGCAAAAATTAATTATTTGTAAGCATTAATCAGCAAAATGGGATTGGTATCTAATTTTCTAGATTGGTATCTAGATGGGTGCTGTGCTTTGTACCGTGGGCACTGGTCTGCTTTGATGAACCATAGGGGAGATGGTGGGATGCTCAGATGCTTTTATGCTCCTTCTGCCGGAATAAGCTCTTCCTCTGCAACAAGATGAGAAATCTAAAGCTTCACAGAAGCGCAGAAACTGTTTTACATTGTCACGCATTGCCACATACAGAAATTTAACGGAAAGGCAATATTTGTCTGAAACCCCCTCGCTGCGTAAGAGAAGAGCTGTGCTGGGAACCCTGAAGTGGGCTTTCTTGATCCATTGCTGCAGGTGATGGTGCTGGGAGCTGTGATTTTGCATCCATAGCTTTATTTATCAAAAAACATGAAATTTACTCCCTGTCATAATTTCTCAAACCCCCAAGAACTAGTGATGTTATTGAAATACTGTCCGAGATGTGTTGCTTTCTATTTTCCTGGGTGTCCTTGCATCCTAGATACATCCTTAATTCCTGCTCTGAGTTTGGTCTGCCACTTATTGCACTTATTTGCAGTTACGCAACTGTGCAAACGTAAGCAAGGTTGTATCCCAGCCTTTTTTTGGGGGAAAAAAAAAATTGAAATTCAATTTATGAATCTGAGCCTTTTGAAAATAAGGTCTTAAGTAACTAACCATCAGTATCATTCATCTATTAACAATTTGTCTCTGCTTAGACACACACGAACAAATGTACATATACACATTTCTGAGAAAGTTTGAGTTTTTTATGTATAATAAATATACATATATATTTACAGCAGGAAAACAACACTTCAGTCAGGAAAATACCTTTCCCCTAGCAAAGCCCCAGTGAAAAGCAGGCACCGCTACCCCCTGCTGTTACCGGCCAAAGCTACCAGCTCTGTGTAGACACTTGGAATATCTTTTCTATTTAATAACTTCAGGATTTCTCTGAAGTCTCAAGTTTGAGCATGGAGAAAATATTGCTTTCCATTTTTCTTTTTTTTTTTTTTTTGCTTTTTTTTACCGTTGACCAAATTATCTTATCATTTGGAAACAAGTCTGGCTGGTCCTGGGAGGCAGCGAACCTCTCGGTGCCTGTCTTTTAGAACATGCTGTAACTATCGTACAATAAATTGCCTGGCTGCACATCAAATTGAATTTCCACGTTATTTGGAAATAGCAGAAGTATTATGCAATCTAGCATTGTTAAAGGAGAAAAAAGCTGATGGAAAAGGACATCTGAAATTCACGTCTGTCAGTGCCTGTTTCTCAAAGTGCATACGTTTGCTCCGTAATCAGTTTAAAAGATCAACAGAAGAAGTTCCAGCTTTTTGAAATAATCATCCAGAATATATGGGCTGGATTTATAGGAAGGCTTTTGTCCCTAGATTAAACCTCCCTTTTCTTTTTTTTTTTTTTTTTTTTTTTTAAACTGGGCGTTTAATTTTTTTTTTCTTTTTCTGGAGAGGTGAGAGTTGCTTCAGCTCTTGGAAGGTGTTTCGTGTGGCAGAGGGTTGCTGTGGGAGCAGGATGGGTCTTGCTCTGGGTGTTGGGACATTGGTGGTGTCCCCAGCACATGTCGGGGTAACACGTCTGCCCTGGCAGCCTTGGTACTCTCCTCTGCAATGGAAAATGGGAGTTCACATCCCCTGGATGCATCTGTAATATGAGTTTTGTCGTTTGTTTTCCTTTGTTTTTTGTCTTTATACCTGGTTTCATTTCAAATAAAGTCAAAATCGATTTTATTTTGTGGGGAATCCAAAGAGTTTTCCCATGGGAAGCAATCTGGACATGCTGTGGGGCGGTCAGGTCAGCTTTTCCTTTTTAGATGCGTTTAAACTTGAGTCAGGGCTGGTTAATGGAGGCTGTTAGCATTGATAATTGAGATTAAAGATCACCTCAGGCTGTTTTATTCTTGAGACTCTGGCTATCTTTAGTGCAATGGCCTTTTTTTTTTTTTTTTTTTTTTTTTTCTAACGAAACTACAAACCCTTTTTCTCTGCCTTTATGGTATATAATTTCACTACAGTATTATCAGTCGGGATTTAAATCCCTGCCTGCTTAAGCCATGTCTAATCTTTTCATACCACATGTGGAGACTTTGTGAGTTATTATTTTGGCTCCTCAAGATGCTGTTAAAGCAGCTTGGTAGGAAGAGAATAAAGCAAAGCATCTATTCTCGTGAGGAGGATTGAAATTGTCCGTCCCGGCTTTGAAAGTGGTTCCCTGCTGCGGGACCAGCTCACTTCTTTTCACAGCCTTTACGAATTATAACCCATTTCCTCATAAATCTGTGTCTCTGTGATGTGTGTATCGGTTGGTGAAAGAGAATATGAATAGGGAGGAATGTTGGGTTGCCCCAAAGAAACTTGACGGCATCACTCCAGTCTCAGAAAGTCACTTCTTATAATCTCCCTTCCAGCGAAATCAATTTAGCGTGCGCCGACATCTCAGCTCCTACCCGAGCATCTTTAAGGGCTTTATAAGGAATAATTAATTGAGGTATTATTATACCTACTTAAGTGAAGCCCAGCTGTGTCCCCATATGTCCACCCCCTCCTGAGCAGATCTCTGACCCCCCATGGCTACTCCCAAGGTGGGGAGGAGCCAGGAGGAGCTGTGGTTCCCATCCCAGCATCCTAGAAATGAAAATGCTGAAAGAGAAATTCAGGGATTGGGGATGGATTTATGGGTGGGACATTTTGCAATACCTGGGAGACTTGGGTGACTTTGGTCATCGAATTCCACACCTGCCCAAGTGTTTGTCATGACTTTCAATTCCCATTAGAGGCTGGTGCATCTAACCTCAGACATCGGTCCCTTTGTCATTTCAGAATTTTCAGAATTTTTTTTTTTTTACAATAATGGGGAAACATTTTTTTATTTTATTTTTTTGTCACTGGCTGCCCTTGTCTTGCTAAGACAAATAACATCAAAAGCTACGATCAGTACTGCATTAAAACAATTGCACCAGAAGCTATTTGAGTTTTTGGTTTTGGTGGTGGGTTGGGTTTGTTGTTTGTTTGGATTTTTTTTTTTTTTTCAGTGGGGACAAGATTCTTTGAAGTTGCTGCACAGGAAATGTTAGAAAGACACAGACAAAATTTCAGTTGCAGTCTCTTTTAACGTACATTTCTTCTACAAATGTCAAAACCGCATCGAAAATTAAAAGGCCATTAAAATTAATGCAATGAAATTTCACATGAAAAAGACAGGGAAGGCAGAGATGTCTTTAAAGCCCACATGGATGACAATTTTATCAAGCTGTAATCAGTTCCATATATGTCAATCTGCTCAAATTAAGTTTGCAGAATAAACATGTGCTGGAGTAATTGAATTTTCTGAAGATTTCTAGTAGGCTCATCCATTTTAGACCCCAAGGCAGAGTTAGTGCTGGATCGTCACCTCCCAGGGCTGGCCAGGGTCCCCAGGTGGGGCTGGCCCCTGCCACTGTTGGGTGCTGGATATTTTGGGGGGCACTAAAGCCAATTTTGCTTCCTACTCAGCTATTTTGGGTACTGGTTTTGGTCACAATGATGATGGTGTTGTTGCTATAGGGGATGCTAAATGGCCTCGCGATAGGCAGGGTCTTGCTGAAACAAAAGCCCAAGGTGGGCTTGAGCAGGTTTTTGGGAACAGGAAGGTGAGAATCCCCTTTTTCCACTGCAAAATGGGCAGGGAAAAAGCTGAGCTTGTGTTTGAGAAGTTGGGAGGGCTGGAGCCAAGGCTCTGGGGCAGATAATTGGAGCCTCTTGGTTTCTCCATCCCCAGACTATAAATAAGAATTTCTTCAGAACAGATGAATTTTCCGGGTCCCTTCCAGCTTGTGCTGTTTGCTGGGTGTCTGATTTTTTTTCTCTTCTTCTTCACCCCCAGGTACAGGTCTGTTCATGCTGCTTAATATCCTTTGGGACAGGGATTTCCCTTTCCGTCATGTGCTGATGGAAAAAAACCAAACAAACCAACAAAAAAACCCCATAATTTTGAAGACTTGAAGCTAATCCCATCTAATGAGGGATCCGTGGGCTCCATCAGGAGCCTTCTCTGCTGCAGCCCGTCCCGCATCAGCTGTCACAGCGATGGGCTGAGGATATGGTGCTCCTCCTCTCCATCCATCAGTTTATAATGAATTATATATATTATTTTAAAAGAAAAAAAAAAAAGTCTGTCCAAGTGTGCATCCTCATACTGCCAGATTTATGTGTGTCCAAAAAATGGATGCTTTGGTTTTGGACAGTGTTCTTTTTGCAAGGTGCAGCGTTATTTATATATTTCATATAATTATGAATATTATGAATATATGAAGGCAGGCAGAAACATGAGCATCTCTGGTGCAGTGCCTCCATAGTGAATTTTTCGTGTCGTTTGATGCAAGGGTGAAGCAGCACTGAAAAATGTGTTCGGTGGAGGAGTCATTAATATCCTCCTCATTTGTGTGTATTCTTCCGTAATGGCTCCGTAAAATACACCCTGGGGTAACTTTATGCCATTCCTACATGGTTCTTTAATTTGATGAGTAATTTATGTGGAGCATTGGTGGGGGGTGGTAGGGAGGTTTTCAACTGCTTTAAATTTTAATGAAATGTCTCTTCCTTTCAAAAAGTTGGGCAGACAGAAAGGAAAAGGTGGCAATGTCTGTGTTTCTCTCTGAGACTCTTGCTTTTGACTTCCCAACCTTTTTTTTTTTTTTTTTTTTTTTGTTCTTTCTGTTTCCCATTGAATATCTAGTTTCTCTTGTGGAACAAAATCCAGCACCTTAAGCCAGATTCACTGGCTCCTGCTGAATATGTGCTTCCCTGTGTGTCATGGGGGAGGCTGATTAAGACTTTTGTAAAGGCCATTTATAAGAAGGAGACAAAAGGAGGGTTCAAATACAAGAGAAGTGAAAATTTTTGTTATACCACTTCCTAGAGACTTTGGAAAAAAGTTACTAAGAGGTGGAGAAGAGAATATTCTGTACATCTTTCTTGGAGCTTAGATTGATTCTTGCTTGCCATGCAAGCAGCAAAAAAAGTGACCAGGTGAGTGTGTGGTCAGTTTTCTCAGTATTTCTGTAAACCTCCATGAAGAGATTCTTAAAGCTGAAAAAAATTATATCTTCTTGAGTTGTCTTTATTTCTGAAGGCGTCATGAAATCTCTTCTTTCCTGTGAGTTAGAAGGGCAAATTCTGGCTCATTAATAGCCGGAGAATTTGTTGCCGCCTTGGTAGATGAAGAGTTAAAGTGAAAACCAAATCAAACCCAGAAAGTAAAATTGTTCATTTTCAAATTGTCTTGGGTTCAATTTAAAGCACAACGAATTGCTTGCTGTTCATCATTTATCTTAATTAACTGAAGTAATGCAGTCAAAATCTTTTCTTTTGGGGGTTTTGTTTAGTTGTTTTTTTCTGACCAGCTCTTCTAGCTCTTTTGAGAAGTGTCAGTCTCATTAGAAAGTTGCTTTGCTATATGAACTACTATAATTAAAGGGGAGTTCAAGTGGTGGAGTCACCATCCCTGGAGTAGTTCGAGAAACATGTAGATGTGGTGCTTCGGGACGTGGTTTAGTGAGTTAGGTGGTGTTGCACTGACAGTTGGACTTGGTGGTCCTTGAGGTTCTTTCCAGCCTTAATGATTCTGTGATTCTATCTTTGCATCCCCTCTATGAGACCTTCCTAAGTCTTGGTGTCCTCAGTTACGCAGAGGAGGGACCTCAGCACTTCATGAACACATTTTGTATCGGATGTGTGCACTGAAACCTTCCTACTGCCACCGGGAATAGGTATCTCTGTGGTTCATGCTTAGAGCAGAATTGCAGAAAGACTTTCTCTTCTGAAATATATACCCATCTTCTCGTATCTTCTGGAAAATAAAATTTTAAATTTGAAAATTTGAAAAACCCCTTTTGCTTTGGTAAGGTTTGAAAATACCTCTGACTCTCATCATCCCTGAGAGGTTTCAAGATGCTCTTTCAGCGGTCTCCAAACATTCCAGCATCAGAGACCGCATTCTTGGTGAGAGTTATAGGGGAAGCAGTAAAAGCAGTTGGGTTTTATTACCTACCCACTGCTGAGAATGATCTGCTCCCGTTTCCCACCATAAATCCCCTGGTTGATCCATCGCTGCCGAGAGGTCCTTTTGTCTGGTGAGGAGTCGTACAGATAATTCCCAGGGATTTTAAATAGTGTTAAAAGGTTTTTCTTTTCCTTATTGTTTTTAATGGGTCTTCTTCCTTCTTCACAATAGTCTCTGCCCATTTTTCATTAATTTAAAGTTTACTTCTAAAAGAGTAATGACAGTTATTTTATTAAAAACATTTCCTTTTGTGCTTGCTTCTTCTTTAAATATTTTAATGTTTTCTTTAAATGATTTAATGTTTTTCACCAGACTTCTTAAATATAGGTTGAGAATAGTAAGAGTAGGACAAGGAGGAGAGGCTTGGCGTTCCCAGGGAATTGGGATGGTAGAGTCTCTTGTATGTCGTAGTACAGTGAAAACAAATCTTGATTGCTTTCCTTTTTCTGCTTTAATTATGTATTAATTCTTTCTGTAATTAATGTATTAATTATTTCTGAATTAATACATTTCGCTCTGTCATCCGGTGTGTAAAACTTGGGAAAAGCTTACACTAAAATCAGTGACAGTAATTTGAAAGTTATTTAGAAAAGAAATATTTTGGTTGGAAAATATAATTATTGGATGTTTCAGTGTTATAGAATTATTTCACTTCATTTTTCTTCCTAAGCAAAAATTGTCCCTGTTTTTTCCTCCAAATGTTTTGATGTCTGTGAAGACCACGTTTACCAGAAATAATTTGGAATATTTGAAAATATTCCAAATGTTCTAAATGAGGAGAGGGATTTTCCTTTTCTGAGGTTTGTTGTACTGCACACTCCTGCCTGTTAGTGGTTCAGAGAGGTGGCTGATGTGAAGAATTCAGTGCTTGTCACCTAATAATTTCTTTTTAGGTATGTTGTAATTCTGCTCCAGGTTTGCTGAGATGCAGAGGCACCATTATGCCACGTAAAATACTTTTGCTTTGACTTGCCGAGACAGAGCAGAAAATTAAAGCCACTTTTGTCTCAAAATGCAGAAGAGATGAGCATATCTTAATCAACTATGCAAATCAAGGCAGTGCACCATTTGCATGAAATCTCCATATTTAAAGGTCCTGATGCAAACAGTCACACAGGGGCACTGTGGTCATGCCTGGATCCCCCTCAGCCAGGACAGATGTAGTAGAACCACCCTCGGCACCCCGTACCCCGCGTGCAGAGATGATGGGTGAGCACTGAGAGGCAGCTGATGATGATGGTGATGTCAATAGTATGAAATAGGTTGCAGCTGGAAGCTCTGTTGTGTTAGGGTCCATTTCCTCCAACCTCAAGCGTTTTGATGGCACAGTCCTTGGCAGTCCTTTCCAGGGCAGCATCTCACCAGCCAGACCTGGCTGATAGCTTTGGCACTGATCTCTCTCTGGACAAAACCACTGGAGTGTCACCATGCCAAGATTCATCCAAAAACCTCTGCTGAGCCCAAGACCGCTGGGATGTGTTTGTCTCCCTATGGCTTTCCTAAAACAGGGGCAACTGGGACACTGGTAATGGGCTGGAAATAAGATAAACTTTACTGAGCCTGGTTTGGGCACTGGGAAGAGACCAGATTTTATTTGTAGGACAGCCATTGTCTATAGACTCTAAATTCCGATCGAGGCCATTTGTGCTATGATTTATACAAATTTTATGGAGGGACTAGACCTGAGACAGAAGACAGACTCTTGAAGGTCTGCAGTTGAGCAAGGGATTTGCTCTTCAACCTACTATTCTTGGAAAGTGCCAAATCTTTTCAATAATGCATTGGCCCCTTCCATATTGGATGTCTCTGTGGGATATCTGATCCCATCACTTTGTCAGAGAGGTGTGAACCATCCTGTTTGGTTCCCGTCAGGGACATGGGTGCTGCCATTACCTTGCTGGGGGGTTGGCAGGACATGACAAGCTCAGCCTTAATTACTCTGATCCTCTGCAGGAGCCCAAGCACCATGAGAAGGAGAAGGTCAAAGACATGATGTCCTATGAAATGGTCTGCTGCTGAGCATTTCTAAAGTAGCTTTGGATGTAGGAATTGAAATTCCATCTCAGTTCTGTTTGGCATACATTCATCTTTGTTTTATCTAGACCTTTCTTCCTACCCCCAGAAATCTTGCAATATAAATAGGTAAGATAAAGAATGGGTAGGAGATATATTATTATGCCATTTTATGGGAAGGAAATTGAAGCATAAAAGCATTAAATTATTTATCTGAGCTCCCTCTAGAAGTCTGAGCCAGAGCCGGAATTGCTGCAACCTATCTTTCTGTACACTGTTTCTCAAAATAAAAGGTTACATTTTTGTCCCTACCAAAGTCAGTAGGAGTTGCTTTTTATTTCTGTGGATGCTATCATTTCCACTTAAGTGCATAGCAGGGCCTCCAGCCCTTGGAAGTCCTCTTCCATTCGGAATGGTTTTCGTTCCATTTCTCAGACCCCAAACAAATGCAGCGTGTGTTTGGACACCCAGAAGAAGATGGATTTTGTAACAAAAGCTTGCTTTCTAAATGAATTTATCTCACTAACCACAAACTACTTCTTTGTTGTGGGACGTTATTTTAGTGTTCATGTTTCCACCCCGTATTTGCTTTCAAATAGGTCTTGACATCAGTGAAATCTTGATTTGCAGAACGATTTTTCTCCCCAGTGCAAACAGGGGAGAAAACAATACGCTGTTACAATAGGCTGCATCTTCCTCCATCCACAGGTTTGTGGCTTTCCTGCCACAAATAGAGCTCAGTGTAAAAACAATAGTAGGAAAACATTTAAAATATTGTTCTCTCTCTGAGTTTAGTAGCAGGGCCAGCAGGTTGTCTACAGTGATTTGATTCCTTGAGATGTGCACTGTGATATATGCTGAAATGATTGAAAGTCAGGCAAAATAATTATGGGAGTGGAAATAATGGGTATTAAAGATACTTTTAAAAGGTTTATTTTTGTAATTAAGAGCCTATATAGGTGTTGAGCTGCTTCTGCTGCCACTCTTTTACCTATTTCTGGCCATAGGATTGAGACCCAAACTGGCCAATGGTCTATTCCATCCCATGCCCGCCATGCCCAGTACAGAGGTGAGGCTCTGTCCAGAAGGGCTCTCTCTTGCTTCAGGTTGTCTCCCTCCGGGTCATCCCTCTCTTAGGGTTGTCTTGGTCTCTTGGACACTTGGGCTCTTATCTCCATTCCTGGATGGTGGTTTCAGGACTCTCTCTGCTCTGGGATCATAAGCTGGGAATGGGCTGAGCCTTGGTCATGAAGCGGTGAGCAGTGTAACTCATGTTTGTATATATTATTATCATTATTATTATTACTTTTTATATTATTGTAGTTTAGTTATTAAGATGTTCTTAACTCAACCCACGAGTCTCTTTTCCCTTCATCCCTTTAATTCTCTCCCCCATCCTTGGCAGGGAGGAGGGTGAGCGAGCGGTATTGAGTTTTGCTTCCAGCCAGTGTCAAACCACAACACCCTCCACCACAGGAGGGTGCAGGAGGATGCATTTCCAAAGCTCCTCCAGTAAGGGAAGCTCCAAGGAGACACTTTCCCTTGGCTGCAGAGCTGGGAGCTGAGCTGCCTCCATCCCATTACTGGGTGGAACTGTTTGTGGCCCCATGTTCCTTAACACATGGAAGAATATTAGATTGATGCATCCATCTGTGATGTGCAGCTGGGCACCACATGAAGAGTTAAACGGCAAACTAATGGAAACCAGGAGACTCTGAAATATAAATGATGGCTACTTCCAAAAGCTGACTCCAACACCAAGCTCTCATGGATAGCACTGAAGGCATCCAGGGCAGTCCTGCCAAACAACCGTCATGTCTTTTGAACACGTCCAGTGCGGGGGAGCAGGTTTGGCTGTGTTAATAATTACGCTGCTCTCTGAAGTTGCATCTTTCCGTGCAGTGTGGAAACAGATTTTAATGAAATATCGTTAAAGCTGTTAACTACAGAGAAAGAAAGGAGGGTGAAAAAATCAAAGGCGCAATCAAAGCATGCACTCTATTACCAATAACTGCAAGTGGCTTCATAAATGTTTTATGTTTGAAATGTTTTCGGTGCAGATCAGCAGAGAACCAGCTGTTTAAATGAGAAGTGAAATGTAATAACAAGAGCATTTTAATCATTGCATCTCATTATGGAGAAGAATGAATCACTGGGAATTTTTTTTTTTTTAAAAAGCAGCCTTCATGATGGGGATGGCTAGCCTGACACAGAGCTGGAGCCCAACTCAGAATTAACAGGCATATTCCTTTAAAAAAAATGTGTTGGGATAAGTGGTTTTATTTTCCTTACAAAAGCATGGTGGTGGTATGTGCTTGGTGGTATGTGCTTTCTCCTGGGAAGGTTTTATGCAAAGGTTTAATGTTCTGTTCTACCTGAAAGGATTCAGAGCTTGAAATTGTTGCAGGAACACCGTGGCCATTAGGTGGGAGGTTGGTTTGGACTATGGGCAGCAAAAATCAAGATCCCTGGGACCAGGAGGAGATAGAAAACAAGTACGACTGTGATCCTTTCACCTCCTGTTTGGGCATTCAACTTCAAGGTGGTCTTTAGGACGCTGCTTTCTTGTCCGAAGTATGCCATGAATAGTTCTCTATCAATACACCTTAGAGCCCAAGGCTGGAGCCCATCAGTAGCTCTCAAGGAAGGTCAGTGTCTCATGATAGAGCTTAAGGCAATGGTCTTGGGATAATGGAACTCTTTACCTGCCAAGGCTGCACTCATGGTGTTCGGGTGCTCCTCTCCCTCTTCTCCAGTGGGGCTTCGGGGTGACCCAGATTCCCACCACCACAGGCAGGGTGACCCAGGGTGCAGAAAGCAGAGCTTTAGAAACTTATAAAAATGTGAGGTTTGGGAGAGATATTTAGTATATTATAGGCAGTTGCCAAGCAATTTTTGACGTAATTGCCTACATTCCTATTTTAGGCACTTGTGTCTGTCTTCTGTCTTATTAACTATTATTATCAGAAGTTTAGATGAACAATAACAAAGAGGAAGTGCAAGAACAGTGAAGGCTCATGAGAGTAGAAATTGTGTTTCTGCAGGTTTGGAGGAGCAGCTGACTGCATGGACATCTGGTTTTATGCAACTGAAGATGAGCGGGGTCAGTACCAGAGTCTCTCCATCAGGAAATGCTTTCACTGGAGTTGAGATGCCTGACCTTACTGCTCCTAAACCAAGTCAGACTTGTGGGGTTACTAGAGGTCTTAAAGCCCTTGTATCCTACAAGTAGCCAGGTCTTCCCAGCAACAGTTGTTCAATCTGTGAAGCCTTCCCACTGAGATCCTGCAGGTCTGCCGACCCCCAAAGTCAAGCAGTGTTGACTTGGCTTGTGCTGTCACACCCTGGAGGTACAAATCTAAGGTCTTTTCTCCTGCTAGAGGCTCCCAGCATGCCCCATGCGTGTGGTGCATCAGCAGCTGGGACAGGACATGGATGTGTAGCTCTGCTCTGTGAGATTGATAGAGGGAATGAGTTACGGATGTTCTCTGGAGGCACTTCGCCTATTGCCAGCTGCACATGACCTCTTTGGCTTTATACAGACTCTCATGAAACCAGGTTTTGACCACTGACCAAGTCAGAATTCTGGACTATAAAAACATATAGTCGAGGCCATCTGGTCATTTAAAGTCAATGAATTTGCATCCGACATGATGATGGTTGATGATGGCACCATTCTCCCAGTGGGCCCAATATGGAGAAGGATGGTCTCTGCTCTAAAGAGTTTGTAATCCCTGTTTTAGGTCTGGAGACTGGGAGAAATGATAGGCAGGGGTAGAGTTAGACTAGACATTAGGAAGAAATTTTTCACTGAGAGGGTGGTGAGGCACTGGCCCAGGTTGCCCAGAGAAGCTGTGGATGCCACATCCCTGGAGGGGTTCAAGGCCAGGCTGGATGAGGCTTTGAGCAACGTGGGCTAGTGGGAGGTGTCCCTGCCCATGGCAGGGGCTTGGAACGTGGTGGTCTTTAAGGTCCCTTCCAACCCAAACCACTCTATGATTCGTTCTACGATTCTGTGATTCTGGTCCAGAGTTTGAATATCTTATCTGAGGTGTTCATCTCATTTACTAGATCAGATAACTGTGCTTTACTAGAAAGAAATCTCCTTGGTTTCACCTTTCAAGTCACTCCATCCAAGATATTCATACATTGGTAAAACAGACAAATCATAACTGTGTGCTGTTATTCGTCTACTGGAATGAAATCTCCCACCAGGCATAAACGTGCTGAAGCCTCTTTTGCCAGGCAGCACGCAAATAGCATCAAGGTGCAGCAGGAAGGGGACCTTTTAATTCAGTCCCTCTTCTTCTAGGGGGAGGTCTTTAATTGCTGTAGTTTTGCTGAGCATAGACTAGCTCACATTGACCCAGGAGCTGGAGCCCATTTCTAAACTCAGCATTGGGTGTAAAAAAAAAGAAAAAAAAAGAAAAAAGAAAAGAAAAGTAAAGCATTTGAGCATTTTTGGCTTTGGACCCAATTGCTTTTCCAGCTACTGAATAGGAGTAATTCCACCCAATAACCCCAAAACTGGCAGTTGCGAGAGCAGCATTGAACTCTTTGCAAGCGGTTGTTGTAGCTGGTATTTTTGGAAGGGTCTGAGGTGGTGAACCAAGCTTTTATGGGAGCGGAAGGGCATTCTCAGAGGAACGGTGAATTTTTGGAATATATTGAAGCATTATGTGGAGCCCATGGTGAAAGAAAAAGCATCAGTCATCTGCCTGCCCTCTTTCCTTTATCCTTTTTTTCTTAGAGAAAGGATGCTGCTGGTTGTAAAAGGCTGACTTTAGAAGAAACATGATTTAATGTCTTGTTTTAATGGAATGTAAAGCACTTCTAGAGCCTCTTTGCTATTTAGAAAAAAGAAGAATTTAGGAAAATATTTAAGACTTAATGCCAATTTTCACGAGATTATTATTTGACAGAAGGGGATCAGGAGAGATTATTAAATGTTTTGTGTATGCTGAAAAAATACCGAGACCTTAAGCACATTAGAGTGCCTGTCAGAAACGTGGAAAGAGAATGAAAAGGAAAGCTGGGAGATGGCAAGAAGAATATTTAAAAATGTATCTATGCTGCGTCTAAACCTGAAATTATTTGGGATTGCTCATTTTTTTTTCTTCCCAATTTTGCTCAGGTTCAAGACAAAGGCACAGATAAGCTCCAGATAGCCCCATCTCCAAGCCTTAGGCATGGGAGAGAGTCACAGGGAGTGATGTTTTTCTAGTTCTGCTGGTAGTTATAGGAGTTTGCTAAGTTGTTTTTTTTTTTCAGCTCTTTTGTTTTAATAAGTGATTTAAGCTGGCATCCAAAAGTGTGATGTGTGATAATTTTTACTCAGGGGTGAAATTTTAAGATAGTTAGTATAGCAACAGGTATTGTTTCCTTAACAATTAGAATGGATTATTTTTTGTTTCCACTTGAGGAGGAGTTGGGTGCTTCTTCCCTCCCGCCCCCTCCCAGCATGAGGTGGTGTCAAAGTCTAAATTATGGATTTCAAATTATCTCTAACCAAGACTAAACCTATCTCAAACCTCAGTATTTTCAGAACTAAACCACATAATATTGTCAAGGATGGATTATTATAACACTTTTATTGTCATTATTTGGTTTATAAGATGAGCAGCATTAAAATAAGAATATTAAAGAGCAGAACTGGGGCTACATATTATTGGAGCTTGTACCACTGAAGCCCAGCTTTTTAAGGGCAAATGAGGGTTTGCAGATGATGGAATAACACAGGTTGGATGCTGGGAGGTCTCTGGTCCAGCCCCGGCTCAAAGCAGGGTCAATTCTGAGTTAACCCAGTTGGCCAGAAGATCTAAATGACTTTTTCTGACAAAATCCATCGCATTGCTCCATGCTACTGGGTTTCTGTGACTTTGTATAAGGAGAAGCCAACAGAGGGATTTGGAAGGCTAATTGCTGGTAAGAGAAACCAAAGCCTGCTCTGGTGCAGCAAAATGATTTAGGATTTAATAGCATTGAGCTGGTGTGTACAGAGGTGGGACAGACACACACAAGTGAGCGGTGACTCGCTGGAGAGCAGCTCTGGGCTTGCAGTCGGTGTGTTTGTGAGACGGCTTTGGTTGTGTTGGGGGCTGTGGTGGTGTTTGCCTGGAGGTGTTTCTCATGGCAGTCCTCTGGAGTGGTCTTGGATGATCAGATTTGCTTGTCTCTGATTTCCTGCTACCCCAAGGCAAATGCATCAATTGCGTGCATTAGATATCTGTGCTAACTATTTCCTAGAAATTCCGTATTAAGGCAAAGTCCATCCCCTGAGCCAAAGACACAGAAATTTAGCCTTGATGGAACAGCTTTTTTGGAATTACATGTATTCATGGTGCTAAATCTGCAACAGTCTTTCCACAGCGTATTTTCCAAGGGTTGGCCATCCCTAATACATATTTTCTGGGTTTTCTGAAGCACACCATGCTGAAGTAGTGCTGTCGCAGGCATCCCTCGCGGCTGTGTGTGCTGGGCTGGGTACCACCATAATGCAAGGGGACCCAAGCGATGCAGGCGTGGGATTTTTACCCCATCATTTCCTTTCCATGCAGTGCAAGTTCCTGGGCCAGTGGAAAACCTGCGGGCTGTGTCTACCTCACCTACCTCGATCCTCGTCTCCTGGGACCCCCCTGCCTATGCCAACGGCCCTGTCCAAGGCTACAGGCTCTTCTGTACGGAGACGGCAACGGGGAGAGAGCAGGTGAGCAATGAGTGGGAGCTATTTGGTGTCAGAAGGTCTTTAGAGCTCTGTAAAGGCTCAGATCGAGAGGTTTGTTGGGGGAATCCTCCAGGTTAGGTAAATGTTGCAAAGAGCAGTTATAAAAAAAAGCAAATCAAGCAAAAATAAATTTCCACCAGTGTAAAATGGGTTCAGGAGGTAGGAGGAGGAAGCCTTCAACTGTGCCTCAGCTTGACCCTGAAATTTCAGAATAATGCCAAAGACCCTTTAGACTCTCTCTTGACATTGTGCAAAACCATCAACACATCATCAGCAGTTTATACATGTGGTCTTTGTAGAATATATATATTTTAATTGCTTCTTGTAACTCCTTTTGAGTAGGAGGGTAAAATAACACGAAATCAGGCTAGAAATGGTGCGTTTTCTCTCCAGACTGACATATTGATTTCTCGTGGCAAACAAGCAACTTTGCTTTCTGCAGCCTGAAAACTGCTCAGATGCTTCCCACTGGCCTTTTAATAACCAACATTTGATAGGAGGGCGACAGCAGCAGTGGATATATGAGCTCTGCTGGTAGAGTATGGCCTGAGTAGGTTTTTAGCAAAGAATTGGGCAGGGAAGAATGTGAAGATGTCTTTTTTCTGACCTGACAGCACATAATAACCACAGGCATCAGCAGTCTTGCGGCAGGTCCTTCAGCATTCTTACAGGAACTTTTATACTGTCCCCATTATGTTATTTTATTATTTTATGTTATTTCATTTTTTTTATTTTATTTTTTTACTTTTCATTTATTTCACTTAATTTTTATTTTATTTTTTTTACTTTATTTTATTTCATTTTATTTTATTTTATTTTATATTTTATTTTATTTTATTTTATTTTTGTTTTATTTTATTTTATTTTATTTTATTTTGTTTCCTTCTTTTCTCCAAAATTCCCCTTTGACTCTTTGCCTTTATTTCCTTTTTTCACTATCACATACCTGTGGAGTGGCAGGAACTGGCTTAGCCAAAAGACCTCTTTTTCCTCCTACACCCTGAGTAACTAAACACAACTCCGAGGCGCTAAAATCCATCCCGAAGCCCTGGGCAGGGCTAAGGATGAGCTGTGACAAGCCGCTCTGTTACAAATTACCTTTTATATCAACTTAAATAAGGATTTAGCTCTACTTCTCAAAGCGTGCAAAGCTTGCCTCTAATCCGCTCATCCCTTGGCGTGGCAGTCGCTCTGGCTGGCGCGTTTTCCCTTGGCTTTAACGCTGGTTGTCACATTTCCTCTTTGGTTTATCGTCCCTGTGTGCCAGACTGTGGAGGTGGACGGGCTCTCGTACCGGCTGGAGGGACTGAAGAAGTTCACCGAGTACACCCTACGCTTCCTTGCCTACAACCGCTACGGCCCCGGTGTCTCCACTGAGGACATGACAGTCACCACGCTGTCAGATGGTGAGTGGTGATGGAGAGGCTCTGGATGGGCTGGTTGAGTCTGGCGGATGCAATCATGAGACTTTTTTCTTCTGTCATTGTATTTTGGAAGAGGCAGCAAAAAAACAAGGAGGTTATAGGATGTGCAGGATGGAAATCAGAGTTTGGTACACTCGGAGCTGGAGTTCGGCTCCTCGGCTAATTGCTTTGGTTCATTATTCCTATGTCTAATGAGGAGGGTAGTGTACTTCTTTCCTGATTTTTTCTTTAACTTAGACACAGCTGTATCCTTTCGACTTTGGGACAGAAGCTATTTTATTACAGCTGCATTTGATGAACCACACGCCTAGGCTTTCCTCTTCTCCTTCCTCCTTTTTTTTCCCTTCCTCCTCTTTTTTTCCCTTCCTCCTCTTTTTTTTTGCTTTCTCCTCTTTTTTCCCCTTCCTCCTCTTTTTTCCTTCCTCCTCTTTTTTCCCTTCCTCCTCTTTTTTCCCTTCCTCCTCTTTTTTTTTCCTTCCTCTTCTTTCCTCCCACTTTAAGCACAGAGGCAGCAAATGTTCCAGGGCTCTACTCTCCACTCATCATGGCAGCTGCACCCTCAGCCCTCACCGAGTTTGCACCATGCTCCTGTGGCTCACAAGCTCTGGGCAATAAATTGAATTTTATTTTCCATTCAGAAGCAGTTAGTTGTGTCCGATATCACAGAACTTGCATGTTCCTGACTCCTCTCAGAGTCACTGAGCCTCATCCCCACACCTGGCTGAAACAAGAATAACTTCCTTGGAGTCATTTGGGCTCCAAAAGTGTGAAAAACCATAAAAATGAAGGAAAAAATTTTCCAGTGGGGTTGGTGAGAGTTTATCAAGCAGAAGCCAGAGCAGAGGCTTCAGGGATACTCCAGCTCCTAGCTGAGCCCCACGGCCAGAGGGGCTTTTTCCATCTCAACGTTTTGTTTAAAGATAACAATAAGAGGTGTCAACTAAGCTTTTAAATTGAGATTTATAAACAGGTTTTTTTTTCTTCTGATAAAAATTCTGACAACTTCTTTTTCATTCATGTTAATAAGGCAAAATATATGAGTTGGGGTGGCCTTGGCTTGGATTTGAATCGTTAATTTAAGGTAATTTTTGTGGGGGGAAAAAAAATTCCTTTTAAATTAGAATATAAAATTAGGGAGTAGACAAGAAGCATGTTGCTGTGGGCTTCAAGTGACCCCTGGCTTCCTTGGCACCCTGATTTTACCTCTGACACCTCTGCAATATTTTTTTTTTCAAGTGCTATTTATGTCTACCCAGCAAATTCATTTTTTTTTTCTTGTAATACAGGCTGGATCTTGGCAGAATAAATTGCTTCACACTTATAATTATAAAAACAAAAGGAAAACAAGTGAAAATGAATATTTTGCATAATGTATGTAGATTTAATTCACACCGTGAAGTGTAGAACCACGGCCCCGTGCTCCACTTTGGTTTTAAATGTCACTGTAAGTGAGAAAGGGAAAGATTGTTATTCATGAGTCTGAAAATTATCCTCTGCGAGTGTCTCAGACGCCTCACCTGTCTGCGAACAAAAATCAGTGCTAACGAGAAGGCTTGCATGAGACTATTTCAGAAAACAGGCGTGTGCTTAGGCGCCCTGGAAATCTGGAAAAATATTATCTTAATTTTCGTCTTTATTTAAGCAGAAGTCTGTTCTCCAAAGAAGTCAGTTGTCTGCAGCCTTCCCAACCCTTTTATAGTGTTTGGAGCAGGTGTAAAAGACAAAAAAAATCCCTTTGGGTTACCATTTCATCTTCCTATTTCTGGGTCTGCCTGAAATCACGAAGGCACGAAGAAAAGCAGCCAAAGAGCTCTAGCAAGAGCCTGGCTTTGGTTGAGCCTTGGCGAAGGTGGCAGTGGTCCCAGCTGTCCCGTGGCTGAGAAGGAAAGGAGGGAATGGAGAGGTCAATTCTACAGCATCAAAACTTTCTGCAATTTCTTCTTTTATGGTGCCTTTCCTAGGGTTAAGGCTCTTTCTGCTAGAGGATGCACAATGAAACAGCAAGAAATAGCTTGTGTACAGGCAAGCTCCCAGCCTACGGACAGACAAAGACATGTAAACCATCCTTTTTTATAGGCGAGAGATAAAGGATGGAGAAAGCGTGGAATTGCCGTATCCACATCTGGGATTTGGGCAGACTTCATTCCTGTGTCCCCTGCCACCACCCTCCCTGTGGAGGAGAGTGGCTCCCCAGGCTCCCGTGCTGGTTTGAAACAGAAGAAAATGTTAAAAATGGGAGAAAAGTCTTGAAGATTGGCCTCTCTTGCCTATTGTAGCAATGACAAGATCATTTTTAAGTCTGCCTGCCTCTGAAGTGTGTGCGTGCTTGAGCAGGTTCTTTTTTCCACGCCAATTCTCTGCTGTATAGCATATGACAGTTGTGCAAAAAAAAATAAAAAATCTGTATTATTAGTTCCTGCAGGTTTATAGGCAGAAATTTTCCGTGGAGCTCTGGGATGTAATCTATAGTCCGAGACACGCACCCCAATCAAAGGGATTTAGCGTGGCATCTCTGTCCGCAGGACCCCAGACAGCATTCACCAGCTCAAGGAACATGCTGTGTCTTTAATGCTTTATTTTCAGTTTAAAATACATCTCAGGTAATATTTGGCCAAGCCACGTGCCATCTCAGAAGTGCTTTGAGCTTTCGTGCCCGTGAATTTATCAAAACGCATTTAATCCCAGCGACTGGCAGACAGTCTTATTTCATGCTTCCTGAGTACTTGATTTAAATATAATTTATATCCATAATTATAATATGAATGCTTTTTTTTTCTTTTTTTTTTTTTGCTCTAAGTCAAAATTGAAGTTCAGATTGACAGAGAGACAGCCTAGGAGGTTTTTCAGATGTCAGCGGCTGTCCCTGTGTTTTCAGAAGAGCTGGGAGCAGGTTGAGAGCGATCAAAGCCCATCGCTCTGAGCCACAAATGTGGATTTACCGGAGATGAATGGTGTTGTGGCTGTGATCCTGCTGGTGACCAAGTCCCTTATTGTCCGACCCTGGTAGCCCAGCCTCTTGGTGAAGTGAATTCTCCCCAGATTATCCAATCCATCTTGATCTGCTTGGAAAAAGAATTTAGACCCTCCTCTTCCTCCTCATTCCTTCTGGACATTTCTACTTTACAACTAAAGAACAACAACCAAACAGCAAAACCACAACAGGGATGGATTCATCTGATGGGCAGCTGGAAAAAAAAATAAATTAAATGTTACTAGATAGAAAAGAAAAAAAAAATTAACAACAACAAAACTGCATACCTTGCCGTATGAACCTTGACCCCATCAGTAGGTCTGGAGCAGTGAGGCTCATCTCGCCTGTCTTTAGGCACCTGGTCCAAGGTGTCTTTGAGGCTTCCTCCATGTCTGAGTCACCCCAGGCTCAGATAAAGCTCCAGAGTAATCCCTGGATGCATCTGTCTCTGTTCATTGCTTCTTGCCCAGCCAACGCTGGGTTAAATGAGTTCTGCTCTAATTTCTAATGGTGTTGTTAAGCTGTGAATAAACAAAAAACAAATTTTGCCAGGTGCATCCAATTTCTTTATTTGATCAAGACTAAAAAAAAAAAAAAGGGAGGAAATAATAGTAAATCTCGCAGGCACTGGGTTTGCCGGGGGAGCTCCCTAATTGTTATGCAACCCAAGATATTAAATCGGGGTGTCTGATTTGGTAATGTAAAACGTCTCCTTGAGTTAACAGCGAGTGAAGAATAAAGACACACAGTATTGCTGGGGACATGATTGAGTTCAATGCCTGGTCAGGTCTGGATTTATTTCTCGTTGTGATTGAAGGTCTAGAAGAAAAGATAAGGGGTGCATCGATTGTGTTCATGCATGCAACGAAACTGGAAAATATGACAAGCGTTCAGCCAAGAGAAATAATCAAAATAATAGATAAATAGTAAAAAAAAAAAAAAGAGAGAGAGAGAAGTTTCAGAAGCATCCAAAGATATCTCACTTTTCTTTTTCCCTGCAATACCAAGTAGATCACCAAGACAGTTTTCTGCCTGATACTTTTTAAGATGAGAGGAGTGTGAGCAGCACCATCTCCTTCATGTTAGGATAGATGAAATGTTTCACATACTGTTTGTGCTGCTGGTACTTGCAGCAGCAACGCCTGAGATCAAATTTGTGTTGTCATGGGCAGTATGGAAACAAATAAATAGTGCCTGCAACAGAGGAACCAACTAGTTTCTAAAGCTGGACAGAGGAACCAACTAGTTTCCTCTGGAGAGAGGAAAAAGAGACACAGAACAGGGAAACACTTCCCGTGTGGAGCCCTGGGCAGAGCTGAGGAGGGGGCTCAGGTCCCCCAGCCAAGGATGCTCCTGCGCCCCAGCCAAGGATGCTTATGTACCCCAGCTGAGGATGCTCAGGGAGCACAGCTGAGAATGCTCGTGTGCCCCAGCCAAGGATGCTTGTGTCCCCCAGCCTGGACCACTCCACTCAGATGGAGAGGCAGATCTGGGTGGTTAAAATCCGTGATGTCCAGTTAGTTTTGAACATTCCTTGAACACACAACTTCCAATCATGCTAACGCAGGATTATCAGAACAGTACAGAGACTCAGCTGCTGTTCTCAGGAGCTCTCGGCTGACTCAGGCTGATGCTTGCCTTGGATCTTTTCCAACAGTGAATCTCTGTGACTTGGGATCCCCAGGCTGAGGAAGAATTTCTGTATTCCTTGTCACTCACCTTGCTGTACCTCTGCTTCCAAACAATCTGAGTTTTCAGATTATTTTGACTCAAATGCAATTTTTTTTCTTTTTTTTTTTTTCTTTTTAACTTGTTATGCTCCGTAGAGGCTTCATGAAGGGCAACGATATTACAGTGGGACTTTGCTGCCAATGGGACCCTCCTGGTTAGCTATTGTTACTTTTGCCGGTTTTAAACCACTCTTTTCTTGTTAGCGCTGATAATGACTTGTCTCTGACTGACTTAAATCCTTAAGCAGCGGTGTGTGTTGAGGATGCTATGAAGTGCTGCACTTTGGGGATTTGTTCATTGACCGTAGACGTGACCAGACAGAGTCCGGCAGCGGAGCTGTCTGACCAGCCTGGCTTCAAACTGTCTGGGGAAAGCATCATTTGTACAACTTGCTGTGATCCCTGCATTTAGTGACTGTGTAGGGACGCTCTTATCATATAGAGACACTGTAGACAGCAGCCCCCACTATGTCCACCTCTATGCAGTATGTAGAATTTCACCGGGTCATTCTGGTGAAAGGTTTGGCCAGAAAAAGTGATTTACAGAAATACTTCTGTATCTATTTTGCTTGGTGATGTACACCCCATGCTCCTAGATGGCAATTTTCGATGAAACTGAAGAAGTTGAAAAGATAGATATGGCCGATTTCTAGTGTAGATGGATTCCAGCTCCTGGCTCTTTGCCTGTTAAAAAAGTGGTGGAGTCACCATCCTTGGAGGTGTTCAGGAAACGTGTAGACGTGGTGCTCAGGGACATGGTTTAGTGAGTTAGGTGGTGTGGCGTTGATGGGTGAACTTGATGATCCTTGAGATCTTTTCCAACCTTCATGATTCTATGATTTTCTACAGCCAGAAGCCTTTTCCCTGTTCACATAACCATATATAATAATCCAAGCATTTCTTAACACCGCAATTGTTTAAATTAATTTGGTCTCTGAGATGTTTCAGGTCTGGGATCATTCTTGTAGATCTTTGTTGACCTAATTCAAACGTATGGACAACTGCAACGGGAATGATTTTGCCCTTGTGTTCTTGTTAACACCATATAAAAATGGTTTAAACAACTTTGCTTTGGCTTGATATATTGTACACTGAAAAATCATTTTCTTTAATTTTACTTAATATATCCCATTGCAAACTATTCTTAAATTGGGTATTCACCATGATCCTTTTTCAGCTCTTTTTTCAGAGCCACCTCCCTGTAAGTGCAAACTCTATCTCTGCTTTTCCGGTGTTCAGTAGCTTGGGTTAGCAGGCAGGCATTATTTCTCTGAAAGGAAAATAAAGCTTTAGGTTCACGTCAGGCAGTTGAGGCATCACCAACTACAAACTTATTCTTAAAGCTTTTGGCTCCTGAGTGGTGAAATTAATATTTGCCATCAGCTGGAGGAATATACATCTGAACTGACATTGCACAAGCATGTTGGAAATACAAATGCACAGATAGATGGTATGGTAATAGCCAGCATTAATTAAAAAATAAAAAAATTGAAGGAATTTTTAAAAATGAAAAAAAAAAGCCTTGAGTCAGAAGCATCTGTTTTATTCTAAGCTATGGGTGCCAGACCACCTCATGAAGCATCTTTGTAAGACCGTGAGTGGAATAGCTATTAGTGCTATTTAAGGATTAAAATATGTTTATCAGAATGGATGTAACAAGGTTTAGGAGTATAACATGAGGGATGGATTATAGTATGTGTGACAAGCAGACCTGTAATGTAAAACATTATTTTTTAAATAATCTCTAAAGACAAAATTCCTTTTCTTCTTCTTCTTAGGTATCCTTGTCAAAAGGTGCCCCTGAGAGAGGAATACCCAGCTCTCTCTGCGTATAATAGATGTTCTGAAATGTGCTTTAATACATAAAAGCCAGAGAAATTGTGGCATATTCTTGTTTTTGTCTAGGTTTCTAACAAATAACTGAATTGAAGTAGCTGGTCTGACTGCGGGGAGCCTGCTGCCGGGCTCTTTAGAGGACTTCCTAATAAGTCTATCCAAAATGGGAAGAAATGAACAGATGTGTTTGGTTTTTCCTCTCTCTGGGAGACCTCTGAAGTGCCACCTGGATTAGCCGCATGCTTGTGATCAGCTTATAAACGAGGTGGAAAAGCTGCGCTCCTCTCTTTCCCAACAGAGAAATATTTGCTGTAACCTAGTCTGACTCAGACACTGATGGCAATATTTTTTGTTTTTGTTTTTCTTCCCTTCTAGTGCCCAGCGCCATGCCGCAGAACGTCTCCTTGGAAGTGGTGAACTCCAGGGTAAGTCTGCCGCGTGCTCAGCACCTCGTGGGGTATTTATTTACGTGGGTATTTATTTTCATGGGTATTTATTTGCGTGGATATTCCTACGTTGTGTGTCTTTTTCATATGCAAAAAAATCCAAGTTGCCCCTTGCAGAAAGTTCCCTTCACTTGTTTGGGAGATTTGGGAGAATTGAAACACCCCCCCCAAAAAAGATATTTTAGAGAGCAGCATTGATTTTTCCACAGTGGCTTCAGCACCGATGGTATCACTTAAACTTGGGTGAACGAGCAGAAGCTGCTCCCTGATTGCAAATTAACATCTGCAATAAATGTAACTGCGCTTTGATTAAATGGAACAATCTCGGGGAATAATGAGAAGCAGAGCTGCTCCTGGGGGAAAGGAGCTGTGGGTTAAAGGAATACTTTATTGCTAGGTTGTATGCGCCACGTGCAGGTAGGTCTGTTGTCGTGTTGCTTATTCCAACAGATATAATTTTTTTTTTCTGAAAGGTGGATTTCTTTCTCTTGAATCCAGTACCTGCTGCTTAAAAAAGTCTTAACATTTCTATATCACAGATTAAACAGGTTAATATTATTTCATAATATAATGTTGTATATAATCAGTGTTAATTATGTTTACTACTTGAGTGTTATTTCTGAATATATTCTGAAAAATATTTTGAGAGTTTTTATTTTCTTTTTATTTATTCTTTCCGTTTAGTGGAAGCACATAAGCTTTTATTCTGTACCTGATTTCAATGACAGGTCCATTTGGACATGTGTCATGTCAGGTTGTCCCCTTGGACATGATTTCTGGAGATTTCCTTTTGCACAGCTCCCAAGATGCAGGAGCCCCAAGTTCCCTGATGAGGATAAACTGCCATTTAAGGAACATTTATACAATCCCTGATGTGCTGTGAACACCAAGTACTTGTCAGTTTGATATTTCTCTTCCACTGTTCATTTTCATGACATCAGACATATATTCTGATTTATTTTTATTTTTTGTTAATATACCCAGCTCCAGTTACTTTTAAATTCCCCAAAGGGCACGGATGTCTCAGCATATCTTGTTCCAAACCTCGGTGTTTACTTTTTCTTGCTTATTCTCCAGGTAAAATGTCACAGAGCAGTTGATCACATTTGGTGACCTTTTGCGGTGATCATTTACATTTAAAGCACTTAGAATAAAAACAGAAAACAAGCTGTAGGGTAGGACGCTGAGCGGGATGGTGTGCGGATGCTCCTGCTCTAAGATGCGTGATGGCATTATTGGTACTTAGATGGAGATGGTTTGTACAGATGGAATAAGGGAGGAAATCTCATCCCTGTCCCCCATCATTAGGGCTCGTCAGTGTGTTCCCAATCAGAGCACTAAATGTTGGAAGTCTTGATGAGATGTAGATTTGACAATATAAGTGCTGTATTGGCCAAAGATAAAAATTTTTTGCTGGATAAAAAACTGTCTGGATGGCCGAGCCCAGAGAGTCGTGGTGAATGGAGTGAAATCCAGGTGGCGGCCGGTCACCAGTGGTGTTCCCCAGGGATCGGTTTTGGGGCCTGTCCTGTTCAACATCTTTATCAATGACCTGGATGAGGGGGTTGAATGCTCCCTCAGTAAGTTTGCTGATGACTCCAAACTGAGCAGGTGTGTTGATCTCTTTGAGGGTCAGGAGGCTTTGCAGAGGGATCTGGACAGGCTGGACCCATGGGCTGAGGCCAGTTGTCTGAGGTTCAATAAAGCCAAGTGCCGGGTCCTGCACTTTGGTCACAACAACCCCCTGCAACGCTCCCGGCTTGGGGCAGAGTGGCTGGAAAGCTGCCCAGCAGAGAGGGACCTGGTTGTGCTGGTTGACAGCCAGCTGAACATGAGCCAGCAGTGTGCCCAGGTGGCCAAGAAGGCCAATGGCATCCTGGCCTGCATCAGCAATAGTGTGGCCAGCAGGACTAGGGCAGGGATTGTGCCCCTGGACTTGGCACTGGTGAGGCCGCACCTTGAATCCTGGGGTCAGTTTTGGGCCCCTCACCACAAGAAGGACATTGAGGGGCTGGAGCAGGTCCAGAGAAGAGCAACGAAACTGGGGAAGGGTCTAGAGCAAAGGTCTGACGAGGAGCGGCTGAGGGAGCTGGGGGTGTTCAGACTGGAGAAGAGGAGGCTGAGAGGAGACCTTATCACTCTCTACAACTGCCTGAAAGGAGGGTGCAGTGAGGTGCTGGGCTCTTCTCTAAAGTAACAACTGATGGGACAAGAGGAAATGGCCTCAAGTTGCACCAGGGGAGGTTTAGGCTGGATATTAGAAAAAATGTCTTCACTGAAAGAGTGATCCGGCACTGGAACAGGGAACCACCCAGGGAAGTGGTAGAGGGGTTCAAGAAATGTGTGGATGTGGTGCTTCGGGACATGGTTTAGTGGGTTGGGTGGTGTGGTGTTGATGGTTGGACTTGATGATCCTTGAGGTCTTTTCCAACCTTAATGATTCCGTGATTCTGTGATTCGATGAAAGATGGATTTCTGTGTTAATCCGAGGGTGTGGCAGGGTATCTGTTTCCAAGCCCTTCAGCTGGCACCGTGTGCGACACGGTAACTGTGAAAAGGTGTTTTGACGGTGTATGTATGAAATGAGGAGAGAAAAAGACACGTGGGACCATTTGGGACTCTTTTGGGCTGTATCCTACAGGTAACGTGGGTGTAGGAGAGAAGAGATGCCAATGTGTTCTAGCACATCTTGATAAAGCTTGAATAGAATTTAAATATTTACAGAGAGGTGATTTGGAACAGCAAATATAGCAATGATACTAGTTATATCTTAATGAATGAAAAAGTTTTTCAGATAGAAGAATCGACTCAAAAGTCCTTTGCCCATTCTTTTCCAGTACCACTCCTATGGCATCTGTGGGTAAGACACAAGTAAACCGTTCAAGTTGTAAAGAACTATACATGTTCTCCCACTCTTTTAAAAGGCTGCAATAACCCAGAATATTGTATTTCTGCAGTCTATTTTTTATCATGTTCTTGCTTTTCTTCTTTCTTGGCAGCAGTTGGAATTAATTTGATTAAACAGTTATAATTCCCAAACTGATTAAATCAAAGCAAATAACTAAATAGCGCTCGTAGTTGGCTAACTGGGTTTGAGTGGTGCACAGAAGAGCCCAAAGGCTGGCTTTGGCAGTTCTCGAATTGTTTAAAATTTTATCTCTAGTTTAATAAGATTTCTCCCTTTCTGCTATTTTTCTTTGGCGGTGGCAGCTCTATTAATTTAATAACACAGCAGAGATGGCCAAGCAAATGGAAGATGCTTGTTATGAATTACTGTTATCATTATTATTGCTTAATATTGATGGTGTTCTGGGACCGGAGACCTCGGTCGGATCAGAATTGATAGTGGTGAGGACTGCAACAGAAATCCGGCTCCCTGCCTGAAGAGATTTCACTACAAAATGCAACAAAAAAGGGGTTTAGACAAGGCAGCAGTTTGGAATCAGAAGCTGGCAAAGGACTTTGGGACACTTGCATGGGCTTTTAATGAGAGAGATGATCTAATAAGAAATAAGATATTTATTTGGGATTTTTTTTTGGTTGAAAATATCTTTCTTTGCTTAAGGAAAAGGCCATGTGTGATGCTTAACAGTTGAACAGAGTTTCATCCAAGAAATATCCACATCACCGGCTTTTCCTTCTGGCAGAACGTGTGGCAGTGACCACATTTTAACCAGCAGAGGAGGTCAAAAAGGGGAAATATTTTTATCACAGGCTTTTAGAAAACAAAATAAAAAAGTAGAAGACCTGCAGCTCTATGCTAAACAAATTATTTTTTCCTACTTTCATTTGAGATTTCTTCCTTTAAGCTCGTTTCTTCCACCCTTTTGTAAGCACCAGTGTGAAGGCAACTGATTGTGGCTATTTGTGCATTTGTTTGCTCCTTTACTTCTTTGCTTTAAATATTGGTGGGTCTACTTTCTGTAAAATTTTTAGATTTAAATTTTTTTTTTAGTTGAATATTACTGGTTAGCAAATCTGAAGTGCATAAATGGCTATCGGATTTATCTAATTAAAACTTTATACAACTTTATTTATTCTTCCCGTTTTCAAATACAGAGAAAAGTGAATAAATAATTGTGACTAAGTGTAGAAGCAGAATTCCTTTGGTCACATGTAGCAGTGATCTAATCCAGGCTTGTAGTTCCACTTTGATGGATAGAGATTTCTTCTAGGATAAGATTTTCATAGGATATTTAAGGGTCTGAGAATATGACTTTCCCCAGAGAATGTAACTGGTTAAGAGTCATGTAATGAATCTGTTTTTTTTTTTTTGTAATTCCTTTGGAGTGTGTGTGTTTGTATGTATAAATAAAAAAACCTTCCTGGTCATTGTGCCAGATTGTGGAATCATACCGCAGTGTGCTGGTTATGTGATTTTTAAAATACCTGCAGATATACAGCAGGAAGGGTTATTAGTTCACATTAATAAAATACAGGGTTTTGTATCAAATTGAACAGAGGAGGAGGTGGAGGTGGCTTAAGCTAGCGATAGGTGGGGATCGTAGACTTTAATTCTATATTTGCCGCACTTTGCTGAATATTATCCATAGCTGAATATTATCCGTATCTCTTTTTTGTCTTCAAACTTCTTAACGTTTTGTAATGGAGAAGAGTACCTAAGGTAATGAGTGCTGGAGAAGATCTTAGGTCCTTTGGAACTAGCTATCCTTTTTAAAAATCAATTTTTCTGTTGTTTCTCCATCCTATTTCTAAATTATTTTCTACAAAGGACTTAGGCACTTGTGGTTAGGCATCTGGCTGCCTGCTCTCGTAGGCACTCACCTACAGGACATTTTATCTTAACCCATATTTACCCATCTCTGGCCAGTTAGATTCTGCTGATGGGACTGAAAGGAAGCAAACATCTTGTCAAGAGCTTTACATCATCTGCACATAGGTCTGCCACTCCACTGGAAAATGTTTAGCAGTCTCCAAATTAAAGTTATCACCCAACTACCAGCTCTTTGACAGTCTGTGGAATAAATCTTTCCAAGACAAATAAATAACATTTCCAAGTTGTCAAAGTAAAATGTTGTTAAGTTTCTCCTCCTCTCCCTCTGATTTTGGTGCCCGCGTTCATTTGTGCTGTTGAGAAGGATGCCGACACGAGGAGACATGCCTTGGGATGCTCTGTGACAGACGTGAGCCATGCAGGAGCCAGATGTTGCCACTGCAAAAAAAATTTATTTTTTTTTTAATTTCTTGGCATCTGGGTCTGGAGGCTGCTTTGCACTGACAGCAAGTGATAGACTCCAGCGCAGCCAGAGAGATCAACCATCCTGTCAGCCTGCATTTAGCTCAGCTGCTTAAAATCACTCTGCTACTAAATGTACATTAAAAAGTGCTATAAATGCATCCTCAGCCTTCGGAGGAATTGTTGCTGAGCTGTACATCATCCCCGTGTAGTGCCACGGGCTCACTGGAGGATGAGGATGGATTGGGCCCTTTATGATAAAGCAATATCAAGAGAGAACGTTGCTTTTAAGGTTGGACAGGCTGTTTGAAGTAGGTGCGATATATTCTGTTTTAGCATCTTTTATCACATGTGAAACATTTGGTTGGCATGTGAAGTATTTTTCCCTTGAATGAGCTTTATCTATAATGCTCAGACTTAACATTAGGAAGCATTTCTTCACTCAGAGAGTGGTCAGACCCTGGAACAGGCTTCCTAAAGAGGTCATTGATGCCCCAAGCCTGTCTGTGTTTAAGAGGCATTTGGACAAGGTCCTTGATTAGGGTTGGGAGGGATCTTAAAGGTCATTGAGTTCCAACCCCCTGCCATGGGCAGGGACACCTCCCACTAGGTCAGGTTTGTCAACATGCTTTAAATTGTGGTCGGGCAGTTCGACTAGATGATTGTTATAGGTCCCTTCCAAATGGAAATGTTATAATTCTATTCCTATTCTAATTCTATTCCTATTCTGATTCTGTTTCCATTCTAATTCTATTTCTATTCAATTCTATTTCTGTTCTATTTCTGTTCTATAATTATCCCTTATCTTGCCAATGAATTTTAAAACTGCCTAAGAAGGCAGCGAGGCATGCAACGATCTGTCCCAGGATAGAGGATCTGTCTCCCGTCCCACTGATGAGGAGCCCCTGTGTGCCTCACCTTTGGCCCTGTGGGCAAGGTTCACAAAGCACCGATCTATCCCTCAGCTCTGGCCATGTTGGGTGCTGAGTGCCTTCCACAGCCTCAGACTTGCCAGGAGCAGAGCCCATTCCGGACCTGAAGCACAGCAGTTTTCCAGCCTGCTGGCAGGAGCAGTGGTCCCATTTTACAGACAGAAAGACTGAGACCTGAGAATTTATTTCAAGGTGAGAAATATTAACAAAATTACTAATTGATGAGACACGGGTAATGAAACAGTCCTGCTGGTGGTAGAGTTCCTTTGGGAAAGAATTGAAGTAATGGAGCTGGTAGGTTATACTGTCAAACAAACTGCATCTTCAGTACCAAAAAACACCTTCCAGCAGGGAAGGTGAGTCGATAAGTGTGAAGAAGCCAGGAGAGCTCAGCAGCGATGACAGCTGAGGAATAAGTTGAAGCGCTTGCCTGGGTTAACCCTATGCACAATGCCACTATGGCATTTTGTGGCAAGGATGGGGGAAGTTAAGCTGGATTTTAACATGATATTTGGAAAGTGTGAAAAGCATAGTAGTGTATTTAATTAGCTAATGTTTGTATAACGCTGTAGAGACTGGAAGTCTCAGATATACATAAGTATTGTGGCTGTAGGAGAAGAGGGACTGTGAACTGTAAATTGAGATTGGATTGCTTGTAAAGGAGTTGATATCGAAAAAGTAGTTTAAAAGAACCAAAAAGTAAAATCAAAGTGACGGTCATCGCTGTTTAGAGATGTGTCCTCTAGGAACAATTTATGTAACCTTTTGATGTATTGCTTACGGAGAAGACCAGAGAGAATGAGCTCTTTAACCTTTAAATCTATTACTTATAGGGGAAGGATAGAAATAAGCATCAAGCGTAACCTTTAAAAGGAGAAAAATTGCTGAAAAGCTTGTAAATCGATACCTTCTGCTTCTCAATTTTAATTATAAACAGAATTTCTGAGACCAAAAAGAGTTTGTGGGTCGTTCTCTTGGAAAATATCCCTTGAACTAAACTGGCAATCAAGACTGCATTGTAATTGTGTGCATGGCACAGTGCAAAGAGCTGTTTATCTGGACCAGTATGATAATTTTTTATTGCACTTCAAGGGTATCGTCCACGTCCAACACCTCGCTGCTGAGTACGTAGGAAGTCTCATAGGTTATGGTGTCAAAACCAGACGGATTCATTATGTTATGGGACTTGATTAAACCTTGTTCAAGGTGATGAATGCTCTGGCCACCTTTCCATTTAAGATAAATTTAGAGATACTATTAAGCCACTTAATGCTCCCAGGCACCACGCAGAGCAGGAGCTCCGGGCAGTTATTTCTTAATGATAAAGACTCGGGAGCTTCTCACCAGTGTAGCACGAGAGGTTTACCCAGAGACCAATAAAGCAAATTAATGAGCTATGACACTGATTAGCAGAGCTTATATGTTCCTGAATATCTCGGAGAGAAACGATAAAAAGACTTGGGGAAGGAGAAAGGCAAGGTCAGGAGGCATGGGCAGGGGAGCAGACGGCGCGTGTGGCTCTGCCCCTCTTCCTAGCATCTCCGACCCAAAGCCAAGAGGAAGGAGATGCTGAGTGAAGTGCTGGGATTTTATTTTTTTCATGCTCAGTACAACCCAATTTCTGCATGTCTTTGTAAATAAACAAAGCTACCAGGTTGAAGTTCCAATATCCCTTGTAGCGTGAGCAGCGTGGAAAGCTCTCAAGTCCAACTTTACAGGTTGTGAAGGGATATAAGCAGTAGCAAAAATATTCATCCTGCTGACCCTGGGAAGTGCTTGGAGCTGCTCTACCTAGAAGCTTGATATTAGCAGGAAAAAAAACTATTAAAATTGGCAACTAGCATGCCTTCAGGTGATTCTCCCTGGCTACAGTGATGGGCTGTACCACAGGGCAGCCAGAGGCATCCAGGTGCTGCTGAACCAGCAGTTTGACAACTTCTGGTGTTTCCCTCTGGACTCCCAGCCATCCCTTTTTCCAGAATTATTTTGGTATTTCTTTACATGTCCTCATGTGCAACTTTTGAATCTTTTCCTGGGAAAAGGCTGTTTTGACACAGTCCATATTTACTAAAAGTGCACAGTATCTTTACATTGCATTTTATATTTTTGTATTTTAATGTTACATCTGTGGATTAGATATAGTTAAGAGTCATGGTATCAAGAAAGCACTAAGTACTAAAAAGCAAGCAAGCAAACAAATATACCCTGAAGAATGGACTTTACTTCTAGATTACGAGTTAAAAACAAATCCCAGGATATTAAAAAAAAAAAAAAACAAAACCAAAAACAAAACAAAGCAGTTATTTTCCTGGATCACAAAAGTGTCATTTGTTCTTGGTTTTGTTTGGGTTTTGTTTTGGTTTGGTTTGGTTTTTTTGTTATTCTTGAGCACGGTTTGGTAAGGGACTGAGGACGGCTATTTGCAGTGCTCCATGCAGTTGTACCTAAAGTTAATGCAGCTCATCTGGTTGCAAACTCTCCCTTTGGCATCTGACGTACACACAGTAGTGCTTTCAGACAGAGTAGATTTGGGGTTTTGCATGCAATGTGTACAACAGAATTTTTGATCATGAGGCTGCTAATACTAATGAGAGGTTAAAAGCTTGTCATGCGTTCAGGATGATCCAAAAAAGTATTGTATGTGTATGATTTCATGATACGTTCAGACTGAATGTCCCTATTCTAGGGAGGCATTATATTTATACTTATGCTAAGGAAAATCTTTAATAGCAGCTTTCTTGATCCTTCTCATTTCACAGAATCACAGAATCACAGAATGTTAGGGATTGGAAGGGACCTCAAAAGATCATCTAGTCCAATCCCCCTGCCGGAGCAGGAACACCTAGATCAGATCACACAGGAACGCATCCAGGCAGGCTTTGAATGTCTCCAGAGAAGGAGACTCCACAACCTCTCTGGGCAGCCTGTTCCAGTGCTCTGTCACCCTCACTGTAAAGAAGTTTTTTCTCATATTCAAGTGGAACCTCCTATGTTCCAGCTTGAACCCATTGCCCCTTGTCCTATCACTGGATGTCACAGAGAAGAGCCTGGCTCCATCCTCCTGACACTCACCCTTTACATATTTATAAACATTAATTAGGTCACCCCTCAGTCTCCTCTTTTCCAAGCTGGAGACCCAGCTCCCTCAGCCTTTCCTCATAAGGGAGATGCTCCATTCCCTTCATCATCTTTGTGGCTCTGCGCTGGACTCTTTCCAGCAGTTCCCTGTCCCTCTTGAACTGAGGGGCCCAGAACTGGACACAATATTCCAGATGCGGTCTCACCAGGGCAGAGTAGAGGGGGAGGAGAACTTCTCTCGACCTACTGACCACCCCCCTTCTGATACAGCCCAGGATGCCATTGGCCTTCTTGGCCACAAGGGCACAGTGCTGGCTCATGGTCATCCTGCTGTCCACCAGGACCCCCAGGTCACTCTCCCCTACACTCTCCAACAGGTCAGTACCCAACTTGCACTGGTACCTGGAGTTGTTCTTGCCCAGATGCATTTCCTTGCATGTTTCTGCCTACTCTCAGTATTTTTCAATGTGAATAACTGTTACAGCTTCTATGACAGCTGAGAAAGAAGCTTTTGCAACAGTCCCTTAGGATAGATAAGGAATTGGTTGGCCAGTCGCATCCAAAGGGTTGTGGTCAATGGCTCTGTGTCTGGATGAAGGCTGGCCACCAGTGGTGTACGTCAAGGGTCTGTCTTGGGACCGGTGCTCTTCAACTTATCAATGACATAGATGAGGGAATCAAGTGCACCCTCAACAAATTTGCAGATGACACCAAGGTGAGTGGTGCAGTTGATACAGTAGAGGGAAGGGATGCCATCAAGAGGCACCTGGACAGGCTGGAGCAGTGGGCCTATGAGAACCTCATGAGGTTCAGCAAGGCCAAGTGCAAGGTGTTGCACTTGGGCTGGGGCAATCCCAGGTACTTGTATAGACTGGGAGAAGAACTCCTTGAGAGCAGCCCTCAACATCTGGACTCACTCGTCTGCCAGAGTTTAGTGCCAGCATCCCCAGGCTGGACAATCTGTCTTCCTTCCTCCTTTTCCTCTTCCTGCCTTTCAAACCTGCCTGGGACTTGAGGCGAAGCTGAAGAAGAGCTCTGCCAGCAACAGCAATGCTCATTGCACCAGCCCTCTGTCTCACGAACAGGCAAGTGATACTGGAGATTAGAGTCTTGCCGGTGTAGTTCCTCTGTTTCTTCTTCAGCTTTGGAGTTAGCCTGGCATTTGCAGCTATGGGTGCATGTATTGGAGCATCCTTTTGAAGTGTTGAGCCCTTTGTGAGGTGCACAGCCCTGTCCTGTCTGAAGTGCTTCTTCTGAGCGCAAGAGTTGGTGGCAAAGCCAGTTGGACAAGACTCTTGGGCCGGCTGGCAAGACTCCCTGGGGCAGGAGCATGGCAAGCAGTTGCTGCGAAGGAGATGAGCAAGTAGGAGCTTGTCCAATTTCCAATTTTGTGAAAAGAAGATCCAGAGAGGCAGGGCGAGTCAGCGTGCTAGCGACTTGGGAGAGCTGAAGTTGATGGGATGATCCTATGGGCCTTCAAGTCAAAGAGCCCCAAAGAAGAAAAAAAGTGTGCCAGACAAAAAAATAAATGAAAAAGGAAAAACCCTATTGAGCCTCCTCTCATCATCAGCAAGTATTCAAAATCCTCATAACATGCCAAAACAGCTGCCTGAAGTAGGTCTCCCCCCTCCTTAGAAACCGATGGAGCCCCAAGCCAGCCTGGAAACCAACCTGGAACCGCAGACTGATCTAGAACTTTCAAGCCAGCTAGAATGTTATCTAGAACCTTATCTAGAACTTTCAAGCAAGCTAGAAACATGATGTAGAATGTCACTTGGGCTAGGACCTGCCCTGGAACCAGGAAGCGTTCCTGAACTTGTTGATGTGAGCTAAAACCAGAAAGTGACCTGAAACAGAACTGACAAGGTGTGACCAAAAGTGATCTAGAACTTTCAGGAGAGCTAGAAGGTGATCTAGAATGTAGTCTAAAACCTGATCTAGAACTTTCAAGCAAGCTAGAAACTGATCCAGAACCATCTCCCTGCCAAAAAGCCAACTCCACAATTCATAAATACACAAACTGTATGAGCACCACCCCAGCTCTACCAACAACTGACCTTAAAGGTCTCACTCTCTGTCAAAGGCCTGAGATGAGAAGGCCTTGGATGTCTCAAACATCTTGGTTGTAAAAAGGCAACAGGCAATTGTCCTATTTCTTTCTGATAAGAAGAAGCCAAGAACGCAACAAAGACTTTACTCCACTCACTAAACAAGGACAAACTTTTGCTTCACAAGGTTGTCACCCCCAGCTTGAAGGTGCCAACAAGGTGTTCAAGAAACGTGTAGATGTGGTGCTTCGGGCCACGGTTGGGTGGTGCTGGGTTGGTGGTTGGACTTGATGATCCTTGAGGTCTTTTCCAGCCTTCATGATTTTGTGATTCTATACACTTGGCCCTCAGGGGCTCAATCCAAAGTGAGAAGAGGTAGGGTGTTTAATGCACATTGAAGTGGGAAGGCTGTCTGCTTTGGGGTTCTATTGGGGGAAACCAATATTTTTGGCCTGCAATATTTCCTCAATGGTCTTTTAAGGTCCCTTCCAACCCAAACCACTAGATGATTCTGAGTTCTTGTCCTTGTGAAAACCTCCAAGTTCACTCAGCTGGTTACTACTTGAGCTGGAAAGAAGGAGCAGAAAAAACAGTATCTTTAGAAATCTGCAGAGACAATGAAGAGCTTTTCTAGTACTATGGCCACCCTTCCGTCTGTCCCATGGCGATGTGTCTGTCTTGTGCTCTTCCAGGAGCGTGCAGTTGTCAGCTCTGGCTCTGCTCTGTATGCACACATAGAAGGATTTAGATCCTCCCAAAGAAAATCTTGACTTTATGAGGGTGTTTGCGTTGTCAGAAGTTCCCCAGAACCCGTCAGCAGGGTGGTACAGATGCCACCAGGAGACGCGTTTGGATGCTGCATGTCATTCAGTTGTTGTAGTATTGACTTTTGCTCCCTGAAGAGATCCTTATCCTTTTGCAATTAGGCAGTTAGACTGACAAACTAATTTATAATCATCACAACCAAAGCAGTGCACATCTTTTCCTAAATATATTTCTCCTTAATTTGATGTGTTGTGGTAAACAGTTTATTCATTTATAAACACGTTCCTTGAAAATTGCTGGCATAACATGAGTCCTGATAAGCACAATATTGTTTTTAACATCAGAAAAGTGACTGAACTTAGATTTGCCTCTCTTCCCGTAAAAAAAAAATAATAAAACTAATATAAAGAAGTGATGCTTTTAGTTGAGAACTGGGAGCTGGTAGGTCTGGGTTTTAATCCCAGCTGGTTTAGGAGGAAAGGTTTATTTCTTGGTTCCATCTGTCTATGGCAGCGCCCTACTTTCTCTCTCCAAAGTTTGGAGCTTGTTGAAGTCCTTTTGAATTTGGAAGTTATGTAAGGATCTGCAAAATATTTTTGTCAGGGTTAGCTCTGTGACCCCTGTTACAATTTGTCCTTGAATTAGGGCTTTAAGCGCCTTCCAGAATGGCATCGATCTTCCAAAGTGCCTGTTCTGTCCCAGGGCACAATGTTATTTATATTATTTGCTGTTATTTTGCACATGGCTTGCTCTTCCCGCTGTTCCAGGGCCACAGCATCTGACCGCAGACATTATCTGGTAGAAATTCCAGTGGTCACCATCAAAATGCTTCCACGCTTGCGAACAGAATGCTCGGTGACCTATAGAGCGAATTTCCATCAGCCTAGATATTGCATATAAGGGAATCAAGGGGAAACGTGTTTTTTTCACATTTCCTGAACATTATGGAAGAAACAACAAACTTTTCCTCATTTGCGAGCAGACAGGAGACAAATTACTCACTGTAAATAATACACTCATCTCTAATTCTGGTTGGCTCTGATTTAATTTTGCGATACAGACAGATTTTTATTCCATGTTCCTTTCTTTACTTCTCTTTGTTATTTAGTCTTCTGTGCTCTAATGACTCTCCTGTAATTGTTTTGACTAGGGAACATCTTGCAATTAAAAGGGAAAAAAAATCCCAACAAAACAGCAGGGTTGTAAAAGAGACTAACACTGCTACTACAGCTGGAGAGAGAAATAAACTGGGCATCCTCACTCAGGGAAGGCGAAATGGAAAAAACTCTGGCAGCAAATTAAAGGTTCTTTGGGGTTGTGGATTTTAGGTCTGATGGGCTGTGTGAACACTTTGAGATATAACATGAAGCCAGCAGCATCACCCCGGAGCCCTGGTCGGTGCCAGTGGCACTCTCGTAGCCTGGGTCTGGTCCCACTCACCAAGTTACAACTTGATTTGCTCCTTTATTAAATGAATCCAGGGTGTTGCCCACTTAGGGAGAAAAGGGAAATTAATAAAAGCAGTAAGGTTAATGAATATAAATTAAAATTCCTGGAGGGGTTCAAGAAATGTGTAGATGTGGTGCTTTGGGACATGGTTTAGTGAGTTAGGTGGTGTTGGGTTGACAGTTGGACTTGATGATCCTTGAGGTCTTTGCCAACCTTAATGATTCTATGACTCTAAAAAGCATTGAACCCCCATATGGATGCTCTCAGTCGGATGTAAAGTTATGGTTTCAGTGGAGCATGAGCCTCCTTGAAACACCGGCAAGCGAAGGCCAATTTATTTCTGAAGGAGGGCATCCACACCAAAGTTTTGCTCTTTAATTTACAAGTGATAACTTCACTCTTTAAAATAATTCCTTTGACTTTCTTTTGTTGTCAAGCCATAGAAAGGCAGCCTGTTGTTGCTAAAGCGGTCTCCCCTTTAATAAAGAAATATTTATCTTTCTAGAATGGCAGAATGTTGAAGTTTTGATGATGACATTCAGACCGTGGACTAGGACCCAACTTCACGCAGCTCTTTAGCACTGGATGTCAGCAGAGCTGGAGAGCCTGGTGCTTTCCCAGCATCCCAGATATTATTCTCTGCTCGGTCATACATGGGTTCAATCGATGGCTGTGAACAAATAAACATAGCAAGACATTATTGATAATAATTCAGCTGTGAGACAGATCTCCTTGAGCTGGTGTATCACCATGTCCCTGAACACCTCTTCTGCACATTGCCTTTCAGCATCCAGCCAGGGTTAACTTGCGCTGCCTTTGTGTGCTGCTTTTATATTTGGCCCTGTGGGGTTTTTTCAAAGGAGAAAGTTATAACATGCAAATTAATGTAATTTTTTTATAATCACATATATTTATGTAGATTTCTTTGGCTAAAGTCCAGCGAGTAAAATTGGTGGCCTTGAATGACCTTATTTAAGAAAAGAAAAGAAGAAAAATGCAGTCTCTTATTCAATGTGATTGGTTTGTGTGAGAAATTACTGTAATCTTCTCAAATTGTTATTCCTAGGAAGCATTCATAAGGTGAAAAAGGGGAGATTTAGACGAGATACTGGGAAGAAATATTTTCCTGTGCGGGGAGTGAGGCAGTGGCCCAACTTGCCCAGAGAAGCTGTGGATGCCCCATCCCTGGAGGGGTTCAAGGCCAGGCTGGATGAGGCTTTGGGCAACCTGGGCTAGTGGAAGGTGTCCCTGCCCATGGCAGGGGGGTGGAACTGGATGGGCTTTAAGGTCCCTTACAACCCAAACCATTCTGCAACATGTGGGTGGTTGCTGTCATGCATCTGGAAGGCAGCTGTTGGTCATGGATGCGCTCACGGTTTCTCTAGGCAGGTAGCAAGGATGGTGGAATGAATTGGCATGATTTGCCACTTTATTTCCGCAGGATGGCTGGAATATAAAAGAAAAAAAACAGAATGGTGGTTCTGTATGGGAAGCAAGGGTAGAGATGCTGTCGAAGTAACTTCTTGAGGTTACAGTGTGACTTCTGGTGGATGATGATCTGCAAAAATGTGAACAACAGGAGAGATTTTCCGCAGTATCAAACAACTTTCCTCTTCAGGCACGTTTATGTGTATATTGGAGCGGGGTGGTGGTTTGAAGTACAAAGGAGAGAAGCTGTGCTGGTAGAACACCCTGGCTTGGTGGAGAAAAAAATACCTGAGTAGTAACAGTTAACTTTCATGAAGTGTTTTTCATCTTCAAAGTGCTTAACAAATAGGAGCTAATTAATCCCTGCAGTTGCCTCATGGGATGTTAGCATGGTTGCATGCATGGGAAGCGATTAGCTTTGGAAAAGTGCTGCTTCAGCACCGAACAGCTTAAGCAGGATGATGCTATCTGCTGCTGCAGACACCAGCCCGGGTGGTGGCCAACAGCTGCTGTCCTGCTGCTGGTCTCAGAGGGATGATTTTTGAGGAGGAGTGTGAAAAACTTTTTGATGCCCAATCATCCATTTTCCCATGGATGCCTGCTCCATGCTGGGCACAGAGCGTGTCATCAGGGTTTGGAAACTTCCATGCCCATGTTTGCCCATGGCCACCAACTATCATCCTTTGCTCAGTCATGCCCCAACATGCGTAAAGAAATGGAGCCAGAGTGATATGATAATACCTAAAAAAGTCAAGTCCTCCGTCCCTGATGCTGTGGCTTAGACTTTCCTCCTGCTGCTGCATCTCTTTGAGGTATATTAATGTCAGGGTGGATTACAGGTTGCCTCCACATCTTGAAAGGAGGTAGTTGATCCCCTTGAGTTTCCTTGCACATGAAGAGCAGGGACCATTGCAGAGTCTGACCCTGTGGTCAGGAGCTGGTTTTATTCCTGCCCTTGGGCTGGTCAGTCTTTCAGATGTGACCACAGTAGTTTCCTTCTTCATTTTCTGGTGCCCAGTTTGGGCTGGGAGCTCTTTTTCAAGTATTGAGTAAATGGTGACATCAATAGAAGTGGTGGTTTGATTAAATAAAGGACTCCAGCGCAGCTAAAACTGGAGGAAAATTGTTAAAGAATTATATAATAAGCATCATAAAGCACCCCAAAGTCATGGAGCTTAATCCTTCCCAGTCAAATGGAAGAAAGGGATGATGCCATCCTTTCCACAGGAGTGCTGTGAAAATAAACTCATAAACGAACATATAAATTAAATTCATTAGTGTTTGCAAAGTGCTCACTCTATAGAAATCCCAGGAGGAATTTTCTCAAGCTGGTTCAGAGCAGAGATCAGGTATGAATACATCCAGTGGGGCTGAAATCTCATGGGGAAAAAAACCTAAAATTACATGTGTATATCTGTGTGGTTGTAATTCCTACGAGATTTAAAAATAGGTTGGGTTGTTTTTGGAGATTTCCAAGTTGGCAAAAATGTTGGATGGCTTTCCATCCAGCGTGGATGGAGTTGAGTGGGAACAGCAAAGGCACATCCCCTGTACAAAGGCAACCTCCTGCAACGTTTCCAGGTGCTGCTCACAGGGTCTACAAAAAAAACCCTTGTATCTGAATATATATATATATTTTTTTTTTTAACTAGAACAAAGTGATATTTTCCATACTTTAGTCTTAGAAGCAGTTGAAATTTCCTGCAGCAGTTGAGCCTGAGGCAGTTATCTTCTCAGTAATGAAGGTAATTCAGTCCTACAGGTTTCACCTGCTTCAAAATTCGCTGTTGCAGAGGTCTCACTGCCTTGTCTAAGGGAGTCGTTGCTCCTCCAATTATTCCATCATCAAACAGATTTCTTTTGATCTAAAAAGTCCCATTCTTCTGCTTGCTGTCTGTTTCTTTCCCTCCCATTTGAACATCGCTGCTCCCCTCCGTGATCCTGGCACAAACTTTGGCAAGCCTCATGCATATTCATGGGTTTATTTTCAGCGCGGATGTTCTGCAGCTCCCCTTACGTGGTAATTATACTCAGCATCTCGCTAGAAGTTCTCAGAAGTTTCCAGCTGTTTAAAAACCTCGTCAGAGCTCCTGTGTGCCGCAGTGGAGTGCAGAGCCTCAAGATGCTCTCACAGTTGTAAAAAAGAATCGAAACATCCTTGCTCTGAAGAACCAACATAGTGTCGCCTGTTTTGTTATTTGCTATAAAGAGGAACAGAACCCAAACCAGAGTGAGAGCACGGCAAAAATAAAAAATAAAAAAAATAAAATAAAATAAAATGAGTTTACCAAAGCAGTTACTGTGCTGAAAAAATATATTAGGAAAATGTTATTTTCTAAGTTATTGGTTGGAGCTATCTGTGCTTCCCAGGTAAAGATTAACACTGCCTGCAAATGAATCAGCATGCCGTGTCTTTCATTCCTATTTTATTTTTTTTTGAGATGGGATTGCTGTGACAGAGCGTGCTGGAGGCAGCAAAAGGATGCTTCATTTTCCACTCTGTGCTGCTCTGCATGGGCTGGGGATACCCCCGGGCACGGAGGGACCCCTTGCCGCAGCTGATGGTGCCAGGCATCTTTTGAGCTTAATAAGTTTTTAGAATTTATTGAGAATCAGGATTAATTGCAGGTAGAAATTATCTTGGCTGCTGGAAGAATGTTTGCTTTCAGACACGAATTAAGTTGGCTCAGCCAACTATGGGGACCTGTGACCTCCAGGCTGCTCAGAAGCTGATGGATAAGTTCAGTATTTTCTTCCTTTAGGTCTCCAAAGTCCTCCCAGGATACTGGGAGAGCTTCCCTGGCTGCAGGGAAACACCATGGGCCAAGGATGCTCAGAGAAAGGGCTTTTTAGAAAAACCTGACGCATCTCTTCCTTTGAGTTATAAAAATCTGTTTTTTTGGGTTTTTTTTTTAAATGCAAAACCTGATGCAACATGTTGACTGGTTGTGGTTTCCCCCCTGTGCTTTGCCCCCAGGAGGCTGGGTACCAGAATCCCTGCAAGAGATGCTCTGGGATGCCAGTACTGGTATTGGGGAGCTGCGTTTATAAAAGCAGCCCTGGGTTATTCTTTTTCAGTTTCTCATTTCCTATTTATTTTGAAAGATGTTATCTAAGCCTCTTATTGAATTTATTGCTAATTAAATTTTAAAAAAAAGTCAAACTGTATTAATACAGCCAAATTCAATGAAGACTGACAGGCGTGTTGCTTCTGAGGAGCTGTGATTTAATCACACCAGCGAGCAATTTGCCCGGTGCAGAGTTGGTTAGCTGCTGTTATTCAGCAGAGAATAGCTTTGAAAAAATGTTCATTAATTTCCTTTGATTGAGCTCAATAGTTTATGAATTTTTTTTTTTTCATCCAAACAGTGGAAGTTGGGGTGGTTTGATTGACTTCTAGTTAAAAAACTATTTGAGATAAGGAAAAAAACTAGTGGAGAAATAGAAGTAGAAAATCAATTGTATTTTGTTTGGAGGAAGTTCCGTTCAAAACTGAATTTCGCACATCTCCCTGCTCCCCAAACTGCTATAGATCTGGGATTAAATGTACCCTGTTTGTGATGGTTGGATGGGAGGGTCCATGAGGAGCCGGTGTACCACAGGGAGAGGGCGGCACAGCATAAACATATATTCCTGGCGCTAACCTGTGTGCTATACCACTAGCAAATTTTTCCTTTTTTTTCCTGTTCATATCAGGAGATGAAACATATGGAACAAGCTCAGCCTAAATGATGCGTCCTTTCAAATAACTGTATGTGTACTGCCGCTTGAGTGTTTATTACGAGCAGCTATTTCTTTACTCGTTAGGACAAGGCTCCACCGAAGCACGATAAAATGAGCCATCGGAAATTTGGGAATGGCTTGTCATCAAAGTTTACTGAGTCAAAATCTGGCTGGCTGATCAAATAAACACAGAAGTAATTCATTCCGGGGCTCGGTCTGAGCACTCATGGTTGGAGATGTGAGATAATTTGGGTGTCTGTCTTCCTTTGATTTCCGATGGCTTGTAATGAGTCATAAGATTTCTGCAGCATTGGCAGAGTTTTTTAATTGGATTTTATTTTTATTGTATTATTTAGTATACAAAAAAAAAAAAAAAGAGACAGCAAGTGCTTGCGCTTCCCTCATTTTCTTTGGCATTTCTTTACATCATATTTTAATTGCCTTTTGTGCAGAGATACACGCTGGTAATATGTTCTTTTATCACCCCCAAATATATTGGCCTGGTGCCATTTATAAAAGAAAATTTCCCTTCCGCAGTTTGACAGTAGAGTTGTATGGATTTATATGATTTTTGACGTATCCCGTAATTATTTTTTTTATTACCGTAAAAGGTGATGCATGCAAAATAAAAAAAAAAAAATAAAAGTGAAATTCCTCCTGTCCTTCAGGATGGGAATATCGTCGTTAGAGGCACTTAGGAGTGTTTGGTACCGTTTACCCTGAGTGTTCTCTCTTGTCTCCAGCTCCTTACATGTAATTTAATTGCTTAGAAGAACATATGATGAAAGGTCGTGAGATATGCCAAATGGTTTTGTTTTCTTGCCCGTCTCATCAGCGATGAGTAGGAAATAGTATGGTAACATAGGAGAAAATTATTTTAGAAATTGCCTTGAATGCTGGCAATCCTTTTCTTTTGCAAACACTGAACAAACACTCTTGAGATGCGGGTACCGTGCTGTTAAGCAGGGCGTTGCACATATCACGCACACCTTTCCGAGGTTGGACAGGCGTGTTTGTTGATCTGAGTTTTCATTTCTTAATGTCTGGGGTGCTCACAGAAGCAGGCAAAGTTATTTTAGTGATCAAAGCTGTTGCGGAGGGATGGATGGACACAGAGATGTGATGTGTCATTGATGTCAACAGCTCTGAATGGGTAAGACAGTTGAAACCCATCTTGTTTTCCCTAAAGCTAGTAGATGTACAAAGCAAATATCTGCTGTCAAAATCTTCAGTGGCACCAGAAGCACCCGCTGCTGCAGGCAGGGCTCTTGCTGCCTACCCAGGGCTCCTCCTTTGGGTCGCAGGGCGATTCATCAGCGTTGCTGAATGATAGCAGAGGATGGCTGCATACTTCATAATTTGTAATGGAAATGGTTTCGTACACCTTTCTTCAAAAATATTTGGCACGTCTCGCAGAAGAGAACAATCAGGGAAGCATCTTGGACATAATTACTTGAGTAGTGGCTGCATCCACCCAAGCTGCAAAGAAGATACGCTGGGTTCAGAAAGCTCTGGATTCACGAATTCAGGTTATTTGCAGGAGCAAATTTCATTAGGCTGCAGCATCCAAGCTGATGGGGATGTCTGGACACACGGATTTCCAAGGGAAAATGAGCTTCAAGTGTGCGTAAAAGTGGGAGTTGTCTGCTTTATTTCCTAGTTTTGCTTTTTCATGTGTTCCTTCCAGCTGAAAGGAAAGAGCCCTGGAAGGCTGTTTGTAAAAATTCTGTTAAAACTGCTTTTTTTTTTTTCTTTTTTTTTCCTGGAAACTTAATTAAGGGAATAAGAAAGGTCCAATCCTAGGGGACCAATTGCTGCTCCAAGGTTGGAGGTGGCCTCGGATGTCTTCTGCACACCCCAGTGCATCCTCAGTGCTTGCCGATAGGAATGGCCGATACAAAATAAAACTGAAAAGTGCAATACCCGCATAGAAAAGAAAATCAGAAGAAATTCCAATTTACTGGTTGCGTTGACTTGTCCCATAGCTCCAGTTCTCTGACTGAGCTCCTTGGAAGAACGTTTCTTAAAGTCACTATAAAGATGGTTGAAATATCGAAGCAATAAAGAGTGGTTGCATTGAATAAGTGGCTCTTGGCTTGTAGCAACATACAAACCAAGAGTCGAGTGGAAATTATAACTCTGAAGCTGACAGATACCCTGTTTTTACTATGCGTCTTTTTTACAATTAAATTTCAATGCTTCCCATCACATTTTCAGCTGAGCTCTGAGCCTGGGGGGTTTGCAGTGTGGCCACAGCACATGGTTACACGTGCACAACCATCTGGTGAGGTGGTTTTACTCACCAAAAGTAGATATTTCTTGAAAAATAGATCTATATTCACAGAGACTTGTCCTTTGCTGGTTTATATGTTGTTTTTTCTCTAATTTATAAACTAAGCAAGTTTAGGAGAGTTTAATGTTTGGAGGAATGTTCATACATCACACAGAACGAAGAGATGCCGAAATGCAGCTGAGAATTGTGAGGTGAGCCGAGTTCCTTTGTAGGTCTTCTGTTTGCTCCCATTCAGACTAAAGCTGGGACGTTCCTATTGTATTTTTGGGTAATATTTGGTTTGGTAATTTAAGTATTATTTCTCTCTTAAGTATATTTGTCCCTTCAGTCAGGCACTACCAGCCCCTGATGATGACGTGTCGTGTCTTTAATAAGAGAGATTGGTAGAATCTGGACGAAGACTTGGAGATATCAGACAAGTTAAAGTAAAAAAAGCAGGAAGTGAGTCGAAAATTAGCGCAAAGATGGAAAAATTGTAGATTAATGCAAGACAACCTTCTCTACCCAGAATGGGCTAGTCGATGCAATGGCCATGGTTGCCCACTTTGCATAACTCCTGCCTAGGCTTCCCCTTGGATGCACAAATGTTTGGGAGGATGGGGTGACCGTAGCTCATTGGTGGCACAGGGAGGTCCCTCCAGGCACAGTCACAGCTCTGCCTGCCCTCTCCTCCATAGGTAATGTCCCAGCACCATTAACTCCATATTGATTTTGCATTCAAGAGGAAAACTGTAATTAAGTACGGGTCTTCTGTCTACTCTCATAAGCTGCATTTTGTATGGCTTATATCTCTATTCCAGGCCAGCTCTTCGACCAGGTTCTGTGCCCATGATTAAAAATTATAGCTTTGTTCTGCTGGTACAGTAGAAAACACCGAGTAACAGTATTCTCTCATTCACCCTTGGCTGCACATGTGGCTGTAAGGAATGGTCCATGTTCCCAGCTCCGAACTGGGGTCACTGGTGACCTGACTCAGCTGTTGCTATTAATTTAAGAAAGATTACGATAGCCACTGCCTTGGACTGGGGTGAAGGAGGCACTCTCCCCTCCTGCCCCTTTGGTAATAAACTAATTGTCATGTGGCTCTGCTTAGAAGCTCAATAATTTTATTAGTTTTTTCAGCACAAACCAGGAGGCCAGAAATGAAACGACCGCATCTTGCAGTGCAATGTGTGCCCAGGACAGTTAACAAAATGGGAACATTCGTTCCAATGCTGGAACGATTGCAAAAGATTGGGCAGCGTCGGTAAAAATGTGGCTGTATTGGTTTATTGTCTTTCATGTGTTTTCCATTTTAATTGGCAGTATTCAAGATAATTTTTCCATTTATATTGGCCTTTAAAAGAAGAAGATTGTAATCTGCGGTAATAAAAAAAATCAGGAATAAACTTGGCAGGGAGGTTTTTATTTGTCATTTTGGGGATGGAGTTATTCGCTTGTCTGAACCTGGCTGTAACAGAGGAGAAGGGAACACGTGTCCGAGGTTAACTGAGTCCCTGCAGAGGGTTGTTTGGACGGTCGTGGTGAATGAGCATATAATTTCTGGGTCAAGGTTTCCCCTTCAAAATGACTGAAATGAGAGTTGGAAGGAGTTTTTGTGTCCTCTGGTACCGCTGCTAATGCACTGCTAGTCCCAGCAGTCAGCTTTATGGGGGGTTTTTTGGGGTTATTTTTTTGTTTGGTTGGTTTTATTTTTTATTTTCTCCTCCTTTACCTCTCTTCCCCCACTATGTAATGGTGAAACATTTGAGTGCTGGTGTTTTCCCACCACGTTAGCTGGGGGTGGCTTGAGCATCAGTGTCAAACATCTCAGTGGATATCCCTATTTGTTTTTCCTGAAACACCCTAGATTTTCCCTTTCTTAATGTTATTCTGCTGCTTCTGGTTATACCCCTGGGTACCGTCATGAGCGATGCCTTCCCGTTGACATTTATAGTTTGTATACACTTTATGCTCTTCTCTTCCCCCGGTACTCATGTGTTGAGTTCCTTGAGGGACAGATTTTCATTAAAATGGGGAAAAAAAACCAACCTTACACTACTGCATGCAACTACTATAGTTGCTGTTATTATTACCTGAATTAATTTAATATATATGTGTATATATATACACACACCTTAGGCATGTGCAAATACAGGCTCACTGTGCTAGACAACATGACAAAACAACAAAATAACTGCCTTTGCCCCAAAATTGAGAGTCAGAGGGATTGCTGGTAGTTCAGGATTCTTTTCTGCATGGCTGTTTTTAAGATATTTGCAAATAAGCATGAATTTTATTCCAGTAATAATTGCTGCCATAGTCATTCTTTCCCTTCTGTTGCATCCACCTCCTTCCCAGCTTTTCCGTATCTTGAATCATACACAATATTATACACTTTCTTCTGCTGTAGAGCTCGGTAAATAGCATCACTGGTGCTTGAACTTTACATAAAGTCTCCAGGTAGCGAGCAGGTTGGTCGGGGAGGATATTTTACTGATCCTCTCAGGAAACGTGTAGCAATTGAGTCCGTCTGGGGTTCTGTAGGTGTGATGGAAGGGAGCAAAGAAAGATGAAATATGATGGGGTGTTTGTAGCTTTCTGGTGAAAGAAACAATAATTTTGGGGATGGATAAGAAGGGCATCTGTGCTTCCCTGTTGTTGAAGCCAAGCCTCCTCCCAGGTGAAATATAAGTATCATCGTTCGGATTTCTGTTTTCGAAAATCTGGTTTTAAGCTAAACTTATGGCTTAGACCAAATTCTCCAGAGATGGGGAGGGAACCCCTGAGAACACATATGAAGGTGATGTTGCCGGATGTGTCTGGACTTGTCAAATCCAATGACAAACAAATTGAGATATTTCCATACTTGCTTGGCAATATTCCAAGAGACGATGCTCTAACAGCACCTCTCCTAGAGATGCTTGAACCTTGAGGAGATTTGTTTTATTTGGAGAAGGCTCCTTTTGTGTTTCAGCCACAGAAATCCTCGTTTCCAAGTGATGAAAACGAGGTACCTGGAGCTGGGGTACCCACCTGAGAAGTGCTGTAGCAGCCTTGTTGTTTTGTCCTGACTGAGAGCTCCTGCTGTATCCATAGAAAAATATTTCTTCTTGAACACAGGCAGTAAGTACCTGAAAGGTCTCTAAGGTAAATTTACCCAGGAACAAGATTTATATTAAGAACTATCTGTAGCTTTCTTCAAGGTGGTTATTGGGGGAAAGTGAAAAATGAAATTTTATTTCCTACTTTTTTAAAGTTTTGGAACAAGATTCACAGAGTTCGTATTGAAAAGGAAAATCAGGTTTACACTAAAAATGAGAGATGGATGGATGGATGGATGGATGGATGGATGGATGGATGGATTACCATGCAGACAGGGTGCATAGCAAGCCTTGGTGTGACTTGTCTACCAGGGGCAATGTGTGATGCTGAAATGGAGAGCCGCGAGGCTGCTGGAGCATCCTGCTTGCCTCAAGTATTATTAAGAAAGAGGTTTTGTTAGAGAGCTCATGGGATAGTCTCAAAATCCTCCTTGGGATTCAATTTTTTCTGCATGGGAAATATTTCTAAAACCATCTAGTTTTTCATTCAGCCTAATATTTAAGAGACTAAATGGTGGGTATGGAGGCTCCTAAGAGATGTTCATCCCTAGAAAAAGTAATACAATGGGATTTTTTGGAAGCTAGCCAGAGAAAACTCTTAGTTTTCAGATTTTACAGGGCAATGCAGCTGGCCCTGGTGTCTTCTGAAGAAGCTCCAGAGTGTCAAGAATGGGAGTGAAATCACAGGCGTGGAAAAACTCAATTATCCCAGGATGTTAGTGCTTGTCGGCTCTGCTAGCCTGTGAAAGACTTTGTGTATTTTGGACGATATGTCACTTGGAATATTTTTTTGTAGTAGCTAAGAAGAAGCACTAGTGGAATGAAGATTTTCAGTAGTTTATGCTTACATGCGGTCTCAAGTAATCTTATGTCTTCATCACAGGCTAAAGTTAGAGTTCATTAGAGCAAAACTAAAGCAGTTCAGATATTTTGGGGTTTCTATCAAGTCCCTGCACTCCTCAGGGCAGATGGGGCTTGTCCCTGATTTCTTTAATTTTTTTTTCTTCTGTTCAAGGATGATTTGGGGAGAGACGGAGCCGTATTTAGGAATATTGGGGTGTGATTGCTCTGCAGCTGCAAGCACTGAGGTTTTTCCTTCCCATCACATCTCTTCTAGCAGCTGGCTGGATCATAAGGATGCCGTATCTGTTAGGGAATGTAAAATTTTTAAAGAAGTTAGGGTAAATACTAATAATTGTTTAAGTTTTCCCCGCATTTGTCACTATATTATTATACACTCGTGCTAGACCAGTCCTTAAAAAAAAAAGAAAAAAACACACAGAATTTTCTTATTTAAAAATATTAGATGCGAAAAATGGTACGATTATATTGTTAAATGTGCGCAGTCAAAGTCACGGGGAGGGAGGAGAAGTGTGTTTAAGACTTCAATAAATGTTAGCTTGGCTAAACTGCATATAATGGATGCTTTAAAAGAGGCATTTAAGGCATAAATAAATTAGCCAGTAAAGAAGGCTTTGTGCTGCGGAATAGAAGGGCTTTGTGATTGTTCTCAGGAACTTAATTTTTGCCTTTCCTTATTCTGTGAGATCTTATCTGGGCGGATTTAATGTTTCACTAGCTGCATTTATTTGATTTTGTAATAAAAAAGTCAGCTTACGTATTTTCTGTATAAATAGAAAAAAAATATAATTGTTGGCGTAATAATACCCTGCGTGCCTCCAGTTGTGGGGGGCAGCTGGGGTTTTTTAACTTTTTGTCAAACTTTATCACATTCATCCTCTTCATCTTGTCCTTTAGGGTTTTTGCTTACCAAAGTTCCTCCTTGCTTTCTGTAAAATGCAGCAATATTTCTCTGTTCTTAGGATCACAGTGAAATGAGGATGAATGAGCAGGCTGTGGGGATCACCTCGGGGGAAAAAAAAAGGGCAATTACCCTTTATGGACTCTTCTTCAAGTAATTTCTACTAGAAATGGATTTTTGGAGACAATAGAAAAGAATAGACTCCATTAATGAAGAGTTGGTCTCAGCAGAAATGTCATCTGCAGGACAAATGTCAGCTGGGATGGGGAATCAGAAGGAAAAAAAGATTCCTGCTTCTTGTGTTGATGCTTTGGGGCCATAGCCAGTAAGAAGCAGAGTCTGTGGTGTGACTGCAAAGCTGGCTCCAGAAATAGGATGAAAATAGTGAGCAAGCAGAACCAGAACATTTTGTTGGACACCCATGGAATGGAGCTGGTCTCCATCCCCCTCGGTGGTACCCAACGCTTGGGACGTGGGCAGACGGAGGTTTCCTGCTTCTTTGGGGTTCAGCTGGATGTTGGTGAGGAGGTGATAGGATGTTTCTGGAGCTGGGGCCCAACCTCAAAGTCCAGCGACGTTTTCACCTCGTTTGCCTGAAATTCCATTTTAGGTGCCTAGAAGATTGATGGCTTTGTCTCAGTGGTCATAATGTTAAGACAATATAATTATCTCCCAGATGGAGAAAATTATTTGGTACTAGTGTGACCATTGATATCGCTGTTAAGATATCTTCCCTTCACACGTCTTGACTCAGGCATTGGGGTTTTGCTGTTGGTGATGACCAGTCAAAGCCAAATGAAACCCATTGTCTGGGTCAGAGACACCATCCCTCCTGCAGCCCCCCATCCCTCCTACACCCCCCTTCTCTCCCATCTGCTCGTGTGGGTGCCCATGTGGGTGCAGACAAATAGTTATGGAATTTGGCCTGGATCTTGAGAGTAGTCAAGAGCTGTAGGCAGAATTTTTGGTGTGGTTTTGGCCGTCTTGGCAAAGATGAATATGTTTGGGGTTTTTCTTTGGGTTTTTGGAGGGTTTTGGGGTGGTGGGTTTTTTGGGGGGTTTTGGTTTGGGTTTTTTTGGGTTTTTTTTCAGTGGGTCTGTACATCTGACTACACGGGATTTCATTCTTGCAAGCCCAAAATCTGCATGGGTTTCTTGTAATGCTTGAAACCTGATAAAGTGCTAATAAAACCCCTGAGTTGGAAAAAAACCCTTTGCTGTCGGCACAAGGGTGGGAGAGGGGATGACCTGTCCCTGCTACAGGGTGCCCAGAGGTGTGGAGGTCTCACACCCAGCACCCACTGAGTGGCAGCAAGGACATCCCAGCTGCTCCTGTATCATGGAGCCTTCCTTCCCAGCACTGACCATTGCTCTGGAGGGTCCTATAAGACTGCCAAAATTTTGGAAAATAAAATAAAACTGTTTCTGGTAGATTTATTATTCAGTTTCGGTTCATGCAATTGCTGCTCACACCATTCTGGGAGGATGGAAGCACCTGAAAAGTGTTGCAAATTGACTCTTGTTTCCTTGAGGTCTTTTTTGCACAGCCGGAGTGGTCAGAAGATTTCTCAGTCTAAATGAAAATCAGGACCTGTGGTTTCTTTCTTTTTCTGTGTAATGACTTTTAAGACTTTTTGGTATAATTATATATAACTTCAGGGGTTTTTTTGCTTTTCTGTTGTTGTCTGTCTTGTTCCTTATTGTTAATGTGTATATAGGAGTGGGAATGCTGTTTCTTGTTAATTTATGTTGCAGAACCAATGAAAGGGAAGCCATAAAATTTTTTCGTATGTTACAAAAACAGCCTAGCTTAATGGGATTGGTGTGTAGAGGTGGTCGGAAACAAAAAGCTAAGGCCAAAATTGGCTCCCTAAAACCAAAGTTTGGATCCCATAGCTGTACTGAAGCTAAAAGGAATGTGCTCCCCTCTTTAAAATCCACAGAACAGTTTCCAGAGAATAAAACTATTATAAACCAGCCTATTTCTGGCCTTAAATTACACGTTATTTGTGGAATCATTCATGCCAGAATTAGCTTTGCTTCAGTATTTCCAGAGTAGCCTTAACTCCCAGAGTGTCCTTTTAGTGCATAATAACTCTTTTCACAAGCTTAATGTTATCTTTCACAAAGAATTTGGAAACTGTGTGATGAAAAGTCGTATTTATGCTCTAGTAATATTCTCCAGTGCTCTTCAGATTATTTTGGTGGGGTTTGTTTTTGTTGTTGTTGTTGTTTTTTAAACTAGCTGGTAGCAGGACAGAATTAGTTTTTATATATATATATATTTATTTATTTATTTCCATTCATTGGGGCTGAAGTTGTTGTAACAGTGAGTTATTTAAATAACTCTCCTCTGAGTAGTCTCCACTGAGTACAGGTGTTCAAGGCCAGGCTGGATGAGGCTTTGAGCAACCTGGGCTAGTGGGAGGTGTCCTTGCCCATGGCAGGGGGTTGGAACTCGATGGTCGTTAAGGTCCCTTCCAACCCAAACCGTTCTGGGATTCTGTGATCAATATTATATTATTTTTTTGAAATGTGAAGGCAAATCATGCTGAGTGTCTCCTGCCTCACCTGGAGGAAGGAGGAGGCTTCATCATCATCTGCAACAACATTTGAGATCCCTTCCAATCCTAACCATTCTATTATTCTGTGATTTGAAGCACTTTGATTCAGTAAGTCCCTTCTGAACTATGTGTTAAATGATGCTGGGCTGACTAAATATCTCCAGATCTTCTCCCATCCTTTGTATTGATTTATTAAACTGTTTCCTGTATTTCTGTGTGCACTCTAGCATAGTTACTTCTGATCTTTTCTGTGAATACTTAGTCTCCTGTGTTCTTTCTCTGCTACCTTTTTGTTTTCTCCTCAGTCAGGATTTCATTTGCATGCAGCAATATTCTTCATCTTGATGCTTTTGTCCAAGTTATTTGTTGAAATAGAATTCATAGAGAAAACACCAGGGGAAAAAAAAAAAAGGCATTTCTGTGGAGCAGGGCATATGCTGCACATCCTCATGTAAATCCTGAGCGTTTCCACAATAAGCTGCTGGCACCTTGGACATGCCAGAGGCACAAAAATAGACTGTGGGTTTTGGGTGGAAGGTGCTGACGGGTCACATGAGTATTTTAAAAGAAATACTCACATGGTATCAGAAAAATTGTTTACCCCAGTCCAACTGCTGACTGCTCTTGTTGCATCTCTGCTGGTTCATCTGGAGGGTATGAGTGACTTCACCTATGTGGCAAGACCTAGCTAGGCTCTTGAGTGACATTTCCAGTATTTTTTGGAAAAAGTTTTATTTTGTCTATTTATCTTCGCATATAGCTTGTTTTCCCATCAGATGAAAACAGGAGCAAAATACTTATTTATGACATAATAGTGACAGCCTGGAATTTCTCAGAGGTAACATCTGGTGTCATTTACTCTGAAATAACCTCTGAAATTATTTTTCCACAAGTGGCGTGCAACAAAGGTTTCTAATTTTTTCATGGTTGCTTTCTTCCTCCTGTAAAGTCAAATTAGCAATGTGATATGGTATTGAGAAGTGAGAACATCCCTCTTTACCTGCTGGATGGTACCCAAGCAATCATGTGCCTTTTGCAGATAAAATTATATGGTAAATATTTTTTTTAAAAAAAGGAACAATAGTGTTGACTCCAAATAAGACACTAATGTCAAATGTTATCTTTATTTATCTGCAATATCTGCTTCTTTTTCTCTGCCTTTTAGTAAAGCTACTAGAGGCTGGGATACACAGGTGCTGGTCCTGTGTCTTTCCTAAGAGGAAAATTCTATCGGTTGAAATATGATGGTGATGTTTATGGAGCAACGCTTTGCCTCCTCCAAAAAGAGGATGGTATGGCAGTCTGATGTCCTAAAACACACTTGCTTTGAAACCAGTCACTTAATTTACTCAATGTACAAATATGTTGTGCACATACTTGGTGAATTCTGAAAACTTTGAATTTTTGAGGATATTGACATTTCTCCCTCAAAATATTGTGCCCATGATAATGAGAGCGGGCAAGGCCCAAATAGATCACTGTCTTTATAATTCTTACGCTGCAACTTTTCTTTGAAAGAAAAATAGCCCTAAGGGTCAAAACTGCCAAAAATTGCTGGGTCTGCTCTTTGGAGACATTTCTTTTTAGCTATTTTCCCCACTGGGTGGTTAATTGTCACCATCAGGTGGGCATCCACCCCATTGTTAATGCAGCAGTTTCTTTTCTAAAATCTATTTTTGAAGGTTGCTGTATTTATTACCTGGTCAAAGAATAACAACCGGGTGCTAGGCTATTTAGGTCACTTTGCAGGGCTCTGTTTCGGGACTGTGGCTGAGATTATTTCTCATTTTTTCTTGACAACTCTATTGTACCTTCCTTTATTGGTAACATTACAACATTAAATCTTCTGAAAGGAAAATAAGTTTTTTAATGTAGTGGCACTGGGTGGCAGGGCAGTAATCAAAGTCCAGTCACTCATTCTGGTGATGTTGTGCAAGCCTATCGGTTCCTTGAAAACATGAGAAAACTTCCAAAATGTACCGAAACTAGCCATTTTTGTGTGTGTAACTGTCCCTTCTCCCAACATCAGGCAAAAGCAGGTTTCTCTTTTATCCTGTTCAGACAAGAATTAATCCAGGGGAGTCTTATCATAGAATAATATCATAGAATCATGAAGGTTGGAAAAGACCTCAAGGATCATCAAGTCCAACTGTCAACCCAGCACCACCCAACCCACTAACCTATGTCCCAAAGCACCACATCTACACGTTTCTTGACCCCCTCCAGGGATGGTGACTCCACCCCTTCCCTGGGCAGCCTGTTCCAATGCCTGATCACTCTTTCAGTGAAGATATTTTTTCTAATATCCAGCCTAAACCTCCCCTGGTGCAACTTGAGGCCATTTCCTCTTGTCCCATCACTTGTTACTCTTGTCTTAGAGATTCTGTTTTAAAGAAAAACATAATTAAAGAAAAAAATGTGGAGATAAAACCAGCAATAATTACTGAAGATTTTGTATTTTGATAGCTGTCTGGAGACAAAGTTATTTATAAGGCAATGTGTGGTACCTGGGCTACCCTTTTATTTCAGGTGGTGTTTTAGAGACTTGGACTTGCCCTTGGTCTCTGGGACAGGTTAAATATTCTGATTTATCATAGAATCATAGAATGGTTCATTTATCTTAGGGAAAATGGCAGTGCACCTTCATTTCTCATGAAATACCAGATTTTACTTTTTCATTGGGAGATGTGAACTGTGAGAATCACCTTCAGGTCCGTTTAGATAACCTTGTTATTTGTGCGAGATTGTTTCCAGGCTGTGTTTGATATTTGACAGCAGCGTTAGGAACCTTCCACCGGCACCTGCCTGGGACATTGGAGGAGTTGCTGTCCTGTAAGACACGGTTCTGGATGCACTACATTGAGTAAAAAAAAATTTGTAAAAGTTTTTTTGTAGCTGCCACAGAGCCATGCATGTGAGAGGTGAGAGCAGAGAGTCGCAAAATAGTTTTGATGAGTATTTATATGAATTCGAAAAGCTACCTGTGGGTCTTCGCTCTCTATTTCTGTTTTCAATTAAATTTTTACAGTCACCAACATATGGCCACTTGTTTGATAACTAATTTAAGAACGGGGCCAGAACCTGCCCTTCTCATTTCATTTGAACTTCTCCCAGTGCCTTAATTGGAGATGAGGTCAGTGTACATTCATCTTTCGGGTCTTCTCATGGTCATGAACTTCAGTGCTATGTGATCATTAAAACATCGTTTTACAAAACCACATTTTTTTTAGCATTCAGCCCCAAACTTGGTGATAGGAGTTAAATTCGTATAATCAAAAGGAAAAGTAACACGCGTCTGTGAATAAATGGATGTAGCAAAGCTTAGAAGTACTTCAAAGTGCCGGTTTCCAATGGGGCACAGCAAATGCATGCGATTCAGTTGTCAAAAAAATTTAAGAAATGAAGTTTTGTAAGCAGAACTTAAGGAGGTGTTTCACAGGGAATGCTTTTTGTTACAGAAAGAAAAGGAACGGAAATCAGTCAGTGTCACACTGACATGTAGCGATGTCCCTTCCCATAGCCACCATCTGCATTTCTGGAGAGGAGGCTTACCTTCCCTTGGTCCTAAGAGGTGGGATGGGCTGTCTCCTAGCTTAACCCAAAAAATGTAGAGGGGCAGAAGTTTTTATTTCTAAGATCCACAGCCTGGCTGGTTGTCCCTGCATTTTCTGATGTCTTGCGTGTGTTGGAAGCAGTGCTGGCTTTTCCCTCTTTCTCCCAAGGAGAGAAGTGACTATAAATGCACTTGAAGTTCTGCACCAGGAGGTTAAGAATCCCCTGGAGCCTCCTTGTCAGGATGAGAGCATCGTCTCACATTCAGATCTTGAGCTTAAAAAAAGTGTCCCTAATGCGTCTTTCATTCTTCTGCCTTTCATATCATTTATTCTCCAGAAATGGAAAGTGTGAAATTCTTTATTAATGCATTAAGCCAAGGAGAGGAGGAAGGAGGAGTAACTTCAGTCACTTTGAATCAGTTTAGACCTTGGCTGTAAAATGTGCAATCCAGAATATTCTTCTTTGGATATCAAAAGTTGCCAACCCCAGCAACCTCCGGCAGTTTGTCCCCTTCTTTCCGCAGATGTTTCAATACCTTCTTGTTTCCCTGGTCTTTTTATTTAGGATTATTCATCATCATCCTTGTTAATAAGATCATTCATCAAAGATCTTCGATCTTGGAACAATTAAACAAAAGCTTTAGGCCCATTTGTGGCATTTACCTCTTTTGAGCTGTTTTCTATCTTGTCCAAAGCCTTTCCCAGCCACTCTCAATGCATGTGATGGGGCTCAGGGAGCTGGTCCAGCACACAACGCTCGCTGAATAGCACCAGATGGTCCCTTTCTCTTCAGAAACTCACTAGCGATCCTCTATACCCAAAATAGTATATTTTCTGTTATCAAATTATGCTTTTAAATTCAAGAATTTCTACCAGGGAACTACAATTATGCATTTTACAGAAGAGTCCCAAAGAGATGCTCTCCAGGTTAACAGCACATCGCAAGAAGTGGGGACGCTTTGCGCTCCTCCACAATAACCTTCATGCACATTAAGACTCACAAACCTCTGTTGCAGTTAGTATTTCGGTAGCATTGTTATGCAAATGTGTAATTTGCAAAAAAAGATTTAGGGATGCATGATTTCATTGTGCTTTTTTGATTTCCTCATTTTTGTTTGTGGCGGTGATGGTGTTCAGTCGTTGGTGCTGGTGGGCAGATAACACCATGCTTGGAGAAGGAAGGATTTAATTGCCTTTGAAGGATTTTTGGGCAACTCCACAGCAAAATGACGGTGCATGCATTAACATTATTTAAAATAGAATATATTTTTAAATATTCTTGGTATTTTGATTTTAATGTGAATCTTAATAGTCTAATTATTTTGAAATTATTGTGCCCTTTGCCTTATAAACTCTTAATCACGAGGCTCTCAGGCAGATATCGTTGAAGTAATCAGCATCAGTACAATCAGTAATTAAAGTGATAGCCAACTACAGGTGCTGTTAAGTGCTAATCAATTAAGTGCCTTTGTAATTGAAAACTGGATGGAAGTATTGATAGTTGCTTTGATCCTTGGACCTGTGAAGTTCCAGTTGGTTTTTTTATAGTTGACTGAAGCTCTTTACAAGTTTGCCATGGTTTGTTTTTTTTTTCCTTAGTGAAAACTTTCCAGACCAACTCTGAATGAGAAGTCAAAAGCTGTGAAAATTTTAATGAATGCGATGTTCTTTAAAAATAAAGAGCATTTCAAGTTAATGGTATCTCTTGGTTACTTCAAAAAGTTTTGTTTTCAAACGTGCTCACCAAAATTAGTACAAGTTAGTTTTAATTGTATAATGAAATGTCTAAAAATGCCCTAAAATATCTAAAAATGCCTATAAAACCCAATAAAGAATCGTTAATAAAACGAGAAACTGAGAACAAGATTCACCAGTCCTAAAAAAATGACCATGCCAGGTAATTTTCTTTGGACATTCCTTTTTCTCACCATTCGCTAGAAAAAGAGCCGGTCTAAACTTATCTGGGAGGAATCTCACCAATTTTGAAATGTTAAAATTCTTTAAATGGTGGTTAAACAGTTCCTGTTACATAAGAGAAGAATTCTGCTCTGCATGCTATTTTGAAACGCTCATATCTCACCATATAAAAGCTCTCAGTTGCACTGTACGTGATGATTTCCCAACTCTTTTTTAAATATGTAGAACAAAATTTCAGAAGCAGTTGTGCCTCAGATGTTTCTACATTTGCAAAGAGAGAGGAAATGATGACTTTTTCCTTATTTCTTTTCAAGCCTCACTATTTTCTGTTTGTTTTGTTCATTCACCACCATAACTAAGTATCTGCCTGAGGTTCCTGACTCTTCTAAGCCTTGTATTTGGTTATGTTTCATCCTCTCTTCTTTTCAAGTTTGCAAAGACACCTAGAGGTGTTTTTATCCTGAAGTTTTTTTTTCCCCAGTATGTCATCATTATAACTTTTCTTTTTGTCCTTTTTTTCTTTTTTTTTTTTTAAGACTGTAGTGATCAAGTGCTTTGCAATTTTAATAGAATAGCTGTGGTTTTATGAAACACCATGCTTGGGGACTTCTAAATTGCGTGTATCCAAGGCAACTGCCAACACCTCGCCTTTGCAAGGCATTTCTGTGTCCATCACGGGTCTAAGCTAACGTGTCCACAGCTGGAGCCTGAACCCCATTGCACGCCGACGCAAAAATGTCAAACTGTTGATGGTCAAGATGCCATTAAAAAATAATGGATCTTCGTTTGTTCTCCCAGAGCTTTGAAAATAATGGCTTAAAGCTTTTCAAGACATCCTCATTTCGCAACAAAACATCATGCAGGATCTTCAGAGGCTGCATAGGTCTGACTTCTAAATAGTTCTGACTTTCCTTATAGCATTAGGGTAATAAGCTTCTGAGCCACATGCATAGTATAGAATATTTCCTGGGAATTCGTCTTCTCCTTCAGGAGAGAGCTCACACATAGCAAAACACTAATATGTTAAGCGCCCATTGCTTTATTCCAGGATGCTTAATTTCTTGCTAAAAATCTATGATTTTGCAGTTATGCCAGGCTTAGCACATTTTATTGCACAATTTACAGATTGATTTTCATATTTTCTCAAGCTCTATGTTATATGGATTATGTGTATTATTTAAAATACCATCTTTCTTTAAGTCCCTTATTGAGCCCTGCCTACATGTTTTCTAGAAACTGTTCAGGTGGTTTTGATTTAACTGGTAGCAGAACCAGAGCCTGAATGCCTCTGAACACACACTTCACCCAGAGGAGATTGCTGAGGCCAAGATTAATTAATCGCAGTTAAAAACACCACAGTTAGACATTCCCATGGATTTTGGCAGGCACAGGAAAGCTTGTTCTCAGAGGCACAGGACAACTTCTGAATGCTCTTAGAGGATCATTAGAGGGTTTTTTTAAAAATTAGAGATAAGCCAACTGGTTGTGAAACCTTCTATTCAGTGTCCTGGCTCCCAGATCTGCTGACTAGGAAATGAGATTCAAATCCCAGTTCACGGATGGGTCGTATATGGAATGAGAAATGTGCTGTTTCTTGCTGCTGGACATATATGGAGAGCAATAGCACATTGTTGTTGCATGAAATCATCAAGTTATTCCTTTTTTGAACTTTTCACAACTTTTTGCAAGGTAGGTGAGTGTGTTCTAGATGCTTAATCTGCATAATTTCACAACAGACTCTCTTATTCTGGCTTTATTTCCCTTCCCCTGCCTTGCAATCGCTCAGGCTTTGCTTTTTAACATGAGTTAACCTGGGTTACCTCAAGCATCCTGTTCACCATCAGTTGCTAGATGGGAAATTTTAACCCACAGGAATTTAGTTCAAAAATGTGAAATCTCTAATGGGCTTTGATCCTGGGTACCTCCTGTTGTACACTTCAAAGGTGCCAGGAGCAATGTGAGCCCCATCCCCTCCCCTCCTATCCCATCCCATCCCATCCCATCCCATCCCATCCCATCCCACCACAGCCCCTTGGCCAGCTCCCTGCCTCGCCCAGCCGGCAGAAAGGACACCACTCTCCCATAGCACGTGAAATAAACATTTATTTGGTGGCTGTACCCAGCAGACAGGCGCTGGCGCGGCCGGCAGTACCCCAGGAGCTGGTGCCCAGCGAGTGGATGTGGTGCAGGGCTCTGTCAGCACCATCCCTCAGCACCCGGGACCTTCGCGGGCAGTTCCCAGAGGATGACACAGGTTTAGAGTCATCTTTAGAGTCATCATTAGAGTCCTTCCCACGAGGATGTTGGGTAGCCTGAACCAGGGCACCCCCTCGCCATCACGGGGCATGAAGTCCTTCCTCTTTTTGAAGCGTCTCCATTATTTTCTCCACCCAAGACGCGTCTGGTTTTGCGCAGAGCTTGGTCCCGTTCCTGGTCTCAAACCTGCCGAGATGAAAGGCGAAGCTCGGTGAGAAATGGCAGCTGTGATCCCACCTGTGCCTGTGCCACCCTCCCTTCCTCCTTTCCCTGTGCTCCCCAGCGTCCTGCAAGTGGCTCACCCCGCAGCCCAGTGCCCCGCGCCCTGTGCAGAGCCTCCAGGAGCTGCGATGGGCTCATGTCCTTAACCCTGCCCGGCAGAACCGGCCAGAGAGTCACATCCTCCCCGATTCATGCTGGGAAACGACTCGTGGAGACCGTGCAGAGCCCTGTCTCCAGGTGGGACCGATGGACCGACCCCATGGCAGCCCAGCAGGCAGCACAGCAGTGGAGAAATCACCAGGACTTACACAATTGCGGAGTCAAAACACTCGTTGGAAGTCATGTAGAAACCCTTCAGGTTTTTCACCCGGGGTCTGGCCTTTATGTAACTGTAGCAGCACTCGAGTGGTGTGTAAGGGGCTGGAGAAGACAAAGAGACACAGTGAGCATTGGGAAGCAGCCTTTCAGACCTTCTCCCACAACAAGGCTGATGCACACAACATCCCCCGGGTTCTGCAGATGCTGCCCTGAGGAGCTCCCCGGGGCAGGAGGATGCTCCAGGTCACGGTCCAGCACCAGCTTTGCTGATGCCGCCCAGTCCCGGGAGCAGCCCCCATCCTCCCTGCCTCAACTGGGGGGTTTCTCCTCCCGCCACCAGCACCGGCCCCGCTCGCCGCTGGGGTTTCTTGCATGATGTCCCCAGTGGGACGACCCCGAGCCCCGACCCGCAGTGGTAGCCCGGGAGGTGCCTCACCTGCATCGTGGCGCAGGGAGAGGCTGAGGAGCATCGCCAGCACCAGGGCTGTCCTCGCGCCGAGCATGGCTCGTCCTCGCTGGGTGCTGCTCGGGCTCTTTGCAGAAGATCTGCTGTGAGCTCAGGCACGGAGATGCTGCAATTTATCCTCTTCCCCCACCTCCTCCCCACATTAGCCCCTTTTCCAAAGAATTGTGGCCACATTCGAGCGAAAGCCCTGTATGTTTTCTTTGGCTGAGGGGATTTCCGTGTCTCGTGGGATCTTCGAGTTACCTAGAAAGACTGAACAGACTTGGGCGCCTTCTGCGTTCGTCCAGGCAGGTCTGTGGGAAAGCCGCAGAGTCCACGAGGGAAGTGAAATCTCCCTCCACAGAGGCGTAAACGCAAGGGCTCCCAAACCTATGGAGCTGGGACTGGTGGCGGTAGGAAAGGCAAAGCCTGGCTTTCCGTGCAAAGTCACTTTTCAGCCCCAGAGCCAACATAAAGGTGCTGGAGAGGATGGGACGGTTTATAAGCTCCCCAGGGAGCGTTAAGCAGAAGTGCTGTGAAGTGTCCTCTGCGGTGCAAAAGCTGCGACATGTCAAATAATCCCAGAAACTGCGTCATGTTCTGGGCTGTTCCCGTGGAGAGGAACACAAGAGGAACACCCAAAATCCCTGTTTGTAGCTGGGAAGCTCAGGGTGGAAGGAGAAGGAGGTACAGCCAGGATGAGGCCGGCTCAGCCCCTCAGAAAAGTTGGTGTTCAAAGTTCTGGGGTGCTTCCCCACCATCTTCCTTCCCTTTGCAGCCTTGAGGCCTCCCAGCTCCTGCAGGGACCTGCAGAAAGGTGTTGCAGATGGGGGGGTCAGCCTTGACTCTCCCTTCCTCACCCAACCACTCGGACCACCTTCCGCAGGTCTTTGCTGCTCACGCCCAGCCCTCAAGCTCGTCCTTTCCCCATTCTCTCTTTTTTCCAGGCTGTCAGCAGATGCTTGGAGCAGCAGGGGCCCACGCAGATCCCTGGAGCACCATGGTCCCACCTCACCCACCATGAGCCATGGGGCCACCTCAAGCCCTTCTTCACCTCTGGCCACCCTCTGGAGCAGGACGTTGTGCCTGTGTCATGCCCAGGTGTCCTTTAAAAAACCTGGGGAAAACTACCTGATGCTGAGAGCCGCTCTGGTCATGCCCCAGTGCCCTCAACCCCAGCTGCAGAAGGAGACACATCTGCTGAGAAAGGCTCAAGGAGCCCAGGCGGGATACAGATTCACAGAAGGGCTTGGGCTGGAAGGGACCTTCAAGATCATCTACTTCCAACCCCCCTGCCATGGGCAGGGACACCTCCCACTAGCCCAGGTTGCCCAAAGCCTCATCCAGCCTGGCCTTGAACCCCTCCAGGGATGGGGCATCCACAGCTTCTCTGGGCAACCTGGGCCACTGCCTCACCCCCTGCACAGGAAAACATTTCTTCCTCACATCTCATCTCCATCTCCCCTCTT
>WKFP01015389.1:1361249-1409199 GCA_011057875.1 Pterocles orientalis
CCATCCCATCCCATCCCTGTGCTCTTTGGCAGCTTACCATGTGCCCTGGGTGTTTTTATACAAATGTTATTCCCAGTTTGGTTTAGTTTATTCCCAGTTTGATTTAGTTTGGCTCCACTTTTGAGGCAGACTAGCCCACACCCTTAAGGCATGTAATTGTCGCTACTTAAAATCTTAGTGAGTTTTGAGAGTCTTCTTCCAGCATATCACTTTGAGACTCTATGTCTACAGGACGGACTTGGTAAAGAAAAAAAACATAAGAAAAGCATATATGCAGAGACAAAGTGCAACAGAGTACAGGACAATACTAAAGTACTAGTTGTCTGCTACCATAACTGAATGAGTATTTGCAAATATCTGTTAATAAATATTTATGTCTGGAGAATTATTAACTAAAACTGACAAATGGTCTTTGCCCATCCAGAAACTTTGATCTGATGAGATTCATGAGATATCTGATGTTCCACATTTCTGATCAAAGCAGAGATAATGTTTCAGCTTTTTCTTATTCTGCTTTGACTTCTGAGTAAATAGCCATGAAAATGTGAAAACGAAAATATCTTGCAATACCTTTTCACATCATGTTCCAACAGGTTCCTAAAACCCCCTTGAAGCTGGCTTCATTTTGTAGTTTCCTCAGGAATCCTGCTATAACAGAAAGGAACTATTTTCTTTCTGACGGTTGCCCCTTGGATAAAGCGTGAAGGATTAGAGCAGCAGTCGTTACTGCTGCCTCTTAAGCAGAGAAAGGACAAGAAGCCTGTCAGAACCTCAGTCATTGATTTTTCCCGGAGCACAGGGTCACACGTTAAGTACTATTGATAAAAAGCATCGTTGTGGTGTCCATGGAGACCAGGTTGAGGTGAAAGTGAGCTGTTACCGTTACAGTGGCAGCTTTAGATGGATCTCTACAGAACCTTCTTTTCCCTCTAATCATAAGGAAGATCTTATTTATTCTGCCTTGAGCGTCAGATCAAACCCCTTGGTTCCGAGGAAGCTGCTGTGTGGGGAGATGCCGTCACTGGTGACTTTGAGGCAGAGGAAGGAATATTTGGGTCTTTGTCTCTTGGACACTATGTCCCTCATGCCAGCATGCCTTTTCTTTGAGAGCCTTCAGAGTTTTTTCTGCTCGGAAAGGTAGGACCCATGCTGGCTGGTCAGGGTCCCACATAAAGCACCCCAGGTCCTTCAACCTTGCAGTGAAATGGCTTGAGAGGGACTCCTGCTCCACTTCCGAAATGATTATTCCATCTCTAAGTCTGTTAAATGGTTGCTGACTGGCCCCATCGAGGGGTTAAACCCCCCCGGTGGCATATCTGTTGCTTGAATATTGTTCCATTTGCAGGAAACTGTTTTCTTTGTTTGGGTGGGCACTGGCCTGGAGAACCCTTCCTCTGAAGGAACCAACACAATTGCTGCCTCTCCTTGAGGACGACAAATTGTCCTGGAGGCTCCTGGCTGGTTTGAAATAGATTTACAAAATGGAGAGTGTGGTTTGGAAATGAAGGTGGACCACCCAAAGATCCACTCAAAAGTCTGGGTCGTGAGAAGGTCTTCCAAATTACGGGATTTCTTTCAAAATTCACTTGTGGTTTCTATCAGCCGATAGAAAGTGTTACTGCACTTTCCAAATGGAGAGGCCAGTGTGATTTCTCCCTCCTGGTGGGATTTTTTCAACGCATAAATCATTCCTGTAACCACCTACCTTCATGAGCTGTGCAACAGGTCCCTGAAAGGGTCCCTGTCCTTCTTCTTTATTGTTTCTTCTCCATATATATTTCTTTCTTCTCTCCAACCTCTCAGGATACTCCAACATTCATGGATAAATAACTTTATGGGCTCCTGTTTTGGCTCTTGCATCCTGTTTTTAGGTCAGTCCTGCAGGATGGGGGCAGCTGGGATTTTAGAAGAGTTTTTCTTGTTGCTCTTGGAAGGGACGTGAAAAGGAAGGAGTTGTTCTTTCCTCTGTTTCTCTGAGAAAATATCTAAATGCTCTACTTTCTCCTCTACCTGGAAAATGGGACAGTTCAAGTAGCTTCTCATAGCTGGGCTGGAAAATACACAAATGCTGAGGTCCCCATGGGAATGTTGAGAGCATGGCTCAATGTTGTACAGAGATGGGAAGAGCTGGGAGCGCACCGGTATCAAACAATGAGTTGCTTGTAGACGTCCTCAGAGCTGTCCACAGATATATGTTTTAAAGCCACTCTCTAGGTGTTTACATTCTCCTATAAATATTTTATACGTAGGCAATTTCAATATGCAAAGTGACCGAATCTGTTTTTAAAACAATCGTGCTCTGGTTTGAAAAATGGAGTTTGTTCCACCTGGGTGCAAAAAACTTGGCATTATTTCACTCAGCAATGAAAACTTGAAGTATTGATTTTGAAATGTATAATTGATTGTAACAATAAATCACTGGGCAGTATATGTGCAAAATTGATTTTTCTATTGCAGTAATTAAATTGATATGTGCTAGAACGTATTTATGCAGGAACTAAGCAACTCAATAATGGTAATAAATTGTGTTTAGTCAAAAACTATCCACTGTGATGTGGTCAATTTTTCCCTTTGTCTAAAAGTCTGTAATACAGTGCTGTAAAAGACGGCAAAGATACAATTGTGAGGTCTTGCTCCATGAGATATCCTTAATACCCTGAATACCTTAAATCACACTGAGTATAAACTCTGGAAGGACTGGAGGCTTGCAAGGGCCAGCTGGTGCCCAGATTGTTTTATCAGAGAAATGTTGATGTACGATATCAGCTCTCTTATCAGTCCAGCCCAGCAAATCTGGTGGTTTTCCTGGACAAATTGAAGGAAACTGTAATAAAGACGATAGAAAGAATAGACATGTGGATGAACACGATATGATGAGGAGGGATCAATCCAGCTTTTGTGGAGGAAAGTCCTGCTTCACGTGTCCATTAAAGTCCTTTGAAGGAATCATTGGGCACATGGGTGAGGAGATCAGGTGCTGTTGCTGGCTTGGATTTCCTCAAGCCTCTTGATAAGAGCTCTCACAAAGGCTCCCGGAAAAAAATGAAATTGCTGCAGTGTAAGGAAAAAAAGATCCCGTTGTGATAAGCAACCGATGTGATAGAGAACAAAGGGTGGGGAGAGGGATTGGCTTGGCTTGTCCTGGTCAAGGAGCACTGGAGGTGGGGGTCCACACTGGCTGATACACAGGATGGAGAGGGAGGACACAAGGGTTAGTGATTTCATGTCACAAAAGTGAAAGCTGGTGGCTGAAAATCCTTACAGTGCTGAGTGATGGGCTGATAAAAGAGAGGCTAGAACCCTTGTGCAATCTATCATTTGACATTTAGGAAAAATAAGCGATTGGTCTTGAGTGATGGCATTGCTGTGGACTGGCAAATGGCTCAATGAAAATTCTCTTGTGTGTTGGGATTGGCAAGAAGTTTATTCCCAAGAGGTTTGACTTTCTTTACATTGATGGAATGAGGGTGCAGTAACGTCTCTGAGAAGGTCTGCGGAGCTAAAACGGCACCAAAGTGTTAGAACTCGGTTGATATTTGTATCCCACAGTCAGAAGGAGGAGGCTTTGGTGCTTGGGGCTGGAAAGCGAAATGAGTTGTGGTGTCTGCTCAAGCCCAGAGCTGACATTTATAGTACTGTGGGTATTCTAGTGGCCTGTTGAAATGAGAAATTACTGAAAAGGGAGAAAAGTTACTTTATAAATCCATTTTCTGTAAATCCATTGTCTATATAGCCATCCACTGCTAGAGAAAGCTTAGGGTTTTTTATTCCAGTTTGTGTCTTTTTAGATTTGATTTGGTTTTCTTCTCAAAATAATAACTTGGTTGAATACGTGTTGTTGTTAGAGAAACATAGCCTGTTTTTTTTCCTTGTTTTTCATTCATTTTATGCACTTGATTTCTATTGTTTCTTTGCAAAAAACCCAAAAAAACCACAACAATAATATCTCTTCTTTTACAGAGCATCAAAGTTAGCTGGTTGCCTCCACCTCCAGGTACTCAAAATGGATTTATTACGGGCTATAAAATCCGACATAGAAAGACTACCCGCAGGGGTGAGATTGAAACACTGGAGCCAAACAACCTCTGGTACTTGTTCACAGGTCAGTGTTCACATGGTCCAGCCTTGCAAGGTTTTGATGAATTAAATGCTTTGGGAATAAAATATACTTTCACTTCAAGGGAACATTGATTTCCTTGCTGGCAGGTAGCATTTATTGCATTGTACAAAGACAGCCTTTATAGTCGTGTTTTTAAACCAATTTTTTTCCTTAATGCTTTTATCATATGTTTGTCTCCTGGATTTTATCATTAATGAATTTGAAGATGCGTGGCTTTTGTCCCATATCCTAAACCTCGGGTGGTTTTTTGGAGCACTCAGTCAACATCTCCTATTTTTTCCTGGGTGCAAAAAACCAAAAAAACCCAACAATTTCCCGAGTTTATTTTCCAAGATTTTCCATAGAAAGTATCTCCTCACTAAATAAAAAGTGCAACAGTAGATTGTAGCGAAACTATAATTGTGATGAATGTAAGTAGCCGTGTGAGTTTCGTTAAGGGGAAAGGTGAACTCCGGAAGGTGAAAATGAATTTCGCCGTTAAGCCCGACACATAACTGAGAAAGCAGCAAAGCATAAAGGGAGAAAATTAAACTTTGACAAAGTTTTGCCCCTGAATCAAGTGTAACTAGGGTTTCACCTTAGATGACCTGCGTTATGTTTACTTTCACATGGAAAGTGTAATCTGTGAGAATCAGAAGTAATTTGGATTTGCATATTTCAGAGTAAACGGTAATCATTTTCTAGTTTGGAAGGAAAAGTAGTATTTTATTTCAGAAGTAAATAAAAGTAAAACATTTTTTCTGAGGAAGACCTTAAATATTGAAATCTCAACTTGGTCACCTAGCCAAATCTCTTCACTAAAGTCCACGTGGGACCTCTGATGAAGGTTGTGTAACTAATACCTGCACAACCAACAACACCCTTCTGGGGGGTGATGGCATAGGAAGGATCTATTATCAGGCAGATAAAGTAAAAATAATGATAAAAGCCGCTCAACTGTTTGAGACGCTGGTGCTCTGGTGGTCTGAAGACAACAGTCCAAGAGAAGATGCAAAGTTCTAGAGTGAAGGCACATCCCTCCATAGCTCCACCACTCCCATCCCTGCAGAAGCAGAGTAGAATCATAGAATCATAGAATCACAGAATCAGAGACAGGTTTGAGTTGGAAGGGATCTTAGAGATCTTCCAGTTCCAACCCCCCTACTATGGGCAGGGACACCTTCCACTAGCCCAGGTTGGTCCAAACCTCAAAGATTAGCCTCTGTTGGGGTAGATTCCCGAAGAAGAAGTTGAACAAACTCTTTCTTTCACATGAATTATTCTGGGTTTGAAGAGCTACAGGAGTCCTGGTGGGATGGTGGGCTTGGCTCCATGCAGCCCCAAGGGAAGTGTGTTGTTTCCCAAAGCTTGGGAACATATCTCTTAGAAAGCAATTCAGGAAAATATCTACATTTTGTTATTACCTTCTGCATGCATATATTCCGATTGCTGGGGACAGAGCTATTTGGCTCTTTTAAATAGAATTTTAAAATATTAACGTATAGGCAGTTCAGCTCTTTGCTGCAGTTCAGCCGGGTAGGCGGGTGCTTTGCAGGGTAATGAGAACATCTGCAGTAGCAAAGGAATTCAGAGTTACTGTGCAGGTTTTTAAATAGCCGCTCGCAGTTTTGGAGTAGGCTCCCATGTCAGCGAAATGTTAACCTGCTCTTTTTAATTATGAGCGTTCCTCTCCGGAGAATGTTTGCAATTAAACGAAACAGTTTTTTTTTTTTCCTGTGCTTTGTGGTCTGTGTGGACTGAACAAAAAGATAAACTTATATCCACACCTCGGGGACTGGGAAATCGTGTGGCACATTCAGGAACGCTGCAGTAATTGTTTTCTGATGGCTTCAGCCACAGAGGAAAATGCCTGTTTCTGAATTCTGAATTGTCTGAATTATTTCACAATATTGCTAAGAATTTTTTTTTTCCTGAACTGTGTGCTCTGAAGTTAATCGGGAGCACTGCAGAGCAAAACGGTCCTCAGTCACTAACCTAGTTCCCAGCCTTGAAGATTTTATGCATGAGGAGAGTGTACCTGCGGTTCCCTGCGTCTTAAAAGCCATGAGCTGGTTTTGTGAAGTGTGCAATAAACGGCTTAGTTATGTAAAACAATTCTTCATTTTCCTCCTAATTGGATTGCCATTAATTTTGTATGTACAAATGCAACTGATGGGAATTACCACCCAAACTCCTCCTGGGCCAGCACAGCCCTCATTCAATTTTTGAAGCTTTTTCTTTGGGTCAAAAATCTCTTCTCCCACATGAATAACACCTTCTGCCAGTGCTGTCCTGCTGGACCCCTGCCCTGGCATTGCTCAGGGGGTGCTGCCAGTATGGGCTTCCCATGGACATGTGCTGGGTGGGCAAATCTATATATATTTTCTGTATATTCACTTATATATTTTCTATAAGTTTGCATATATGTTTTCTATATACTTTCATATGTATTTTCTCTATATTTTCATATGTATTTTCTGTGTATATATCTTTGTATATGCATTTCTATATGTTTCTTTCCATATGGCAAATCCAATGGACCATTATTAGATATTTCGTTTTATACAAAGTCTGATATTGTCATTAATTCATATTTATTTTATTCTTTCTGTATGATTTTTATTTGCCCTTGTTTTGTTTTGTTTTGTTTTGTTTTGTTTTTTAACCAGGGCTCGAGAAAGGAAGCCAGTACAGTTTCCAGGTGGCTGCCATGACAGTGAATGGAACGGGGCCCCCTTCGGACTGGTACACAGCAGAAACACCCGAGAACGATCTCGACGGTAAATTCATCTCTTTTCAAAGCTGTTTGTCTCTGAAAGCCTTCTACCATATAGCCAAGGGGTGGCACTGCCATTGTCACCCAGACCAGGGTTAGGGAGATATGCTTGGGGTCCGAGCATCCCCCCAACAGGTTTTTTTTCTTATATTACTGGATCCCATATGCTTTGGGGTGTTTCTTTGTCATCACCAGGACCAAGAAGTCAGAAACCTTTGCTAAAAAAATTCCCTGCCAGAATTTAGCTCCTGAGCACCACGGCCATTTGTAATAATAATAATAATAATAATAATAATAATAATAATAATAATAATAATAATAAAAATAAATGAGAAAGGGAATCTGTAACTTCGTAAATCATGAATGTAATCAATCAAAGGAACAATGAACATGGTGCCAACAATGCTCACAATTCACTAAGCAAATAGTCAGGTAGGTCAAAACCCTGTTTCCCAGCCTTTGTTTGCAGATGTTGGCAACGAAGCTGAATAATTAGTGAAAGATGACGGGATGCAGCTACCTGAAACCTGTGGGCTGTGGAAATCGGTGCAGAGGCTGACACAAAAGGGAAGAAAAACACTGAAATGAACGGGTTAGAGGAAATGGCTGGGGATATTTGAAGTAGTAAAGGAATAAAAGGAGAGTACTAAAAAAAAAATTAAGCAGAGTGCAAATCAAATGGAACAAAGAATCTGACAGATGGAAGTCACGGCAAAACTGCAGACAATCCGTAAGAAGCAAATAGGTAGTGGAAAGGAGATGAATGGGAAATAAAAGGAAACTGGTGAAAATTGCGGTGATTTTTAAAACAAAATAAGTACCTAAAAAGGATCAAAGGTAAACAGGATGAAAGAATAAATAAACAATCAGTTTAAATGCACTGTAGTGCTTGATGTTGCCTTTCTTGTGACTGGCCGGATTTCCCTATAATCTCAAAATCAACCCTTGCGAATCGGAGAATTTCTGCCTTGCCCTGTGTCCAAATGGAATTTTCCAGCAGAGCAGGAGCAACCACGGTGCATGGCCCCCGAAGTGGGAGAACCAGTAACCGGTGGTTTCTCATCAAGGTTTTAAGGAAGAGATGATGCTTGTAGGTGGCGTGTAACTATGCCACCAGATCGCAGAACGCCGTGCTGCATGATGATAGCATTTTAATTATGCTTTGGCTAGACAGCAATTTGCAAAGTGATGCTGTTAAGGTGTAAGCAGGTGACTTTTTATTGGAGAAAGTAAAAGATAAATTCTGAACACACCACAATATGAAAAAAAAATACATAACATGTCTGAGCACGTTCAGATTGATTTGCATTTCGCCCACGCTATGCTCCTTTGAAGGCTTTGTGCCCAAATACACGTGTGCATGCAAAGATGTTACTCACAGGAGATGTCCGATGGAAGTAGGTGCACGCGAATAAATTCGAGCCAAGCCCTTTTGTTGGTGTGTTGTATTTACATGCGTTTGCATTTTCAGTAGCCATGAATTATCCTCCTGAAGCCGCAGCAGCCCGGTGCTGGGGATGTGCCGTGTTGCATACTAGACCTAAATGTTCTGATAAACCCTGGGGGGAAAAAAAAAAATCTTATTAGTGTAATTCTGCAGAGTCCTGAAGGGCTGGAACATGGGCTGGTAACTGCTCTGCCCTCTCTGCTATGGCTAATGCAGTTTTTCCTGCTATAACTGGAAACCTGGTTGGCATCAACAACATGAAGATGAACAGTATCCTGGAGAACAGTGCCTGCTCCCAGTGGATATTCGTTTTAATTAGTGTGTTTTGTTCAAGTGATTAGAAATCCAAACATAGCTGCTCCTTCAAGGTTCCCTAGAAAGCTCGCGTGCCTTACTGACAGCTGGGAAGGTTTTAAATATTTATTTTAAGCCTCAAATTTTGTGCTTTAAAAAGGAAAAAAAAAATAGAAAGCTGTTTTAAATAGCTTGAGTGAGGATGCAGGAGAATCTCTGATTGACTTAGCAAAGGTATCCTCCAGGAAAAAGGGTTTGGGATGCAGGGTTTCTGATCACTGCATTGAACAGATGGAGGCTGTTGTACGTATTAGATGATGTAGTTTAGCTTCAGCTCTAAATTGGGGCTTTAAGAGCATGACGAGTCAGACTGCTATCAAGCTGTAATTTATGCTGAAATGTTTTTGGGGAAACACATGAACAAAAAGGGTTGAGTAAAAAGTACCCTGACTTTGTAAAATATACAGCTTTGAATGTCCAAAATTATTGCTGAAGTGACCCAAATGCAAAAAGCTTGATGGTGGAACTGGGGACCTTTAAGCAGCACCCATTGCATGGGAACGCCGGGAAGGACTTGGAGGGACGTGCGAGCAGATGTGGCATCCCAGGAGGAGGTGTCACACTCCAGGAGGAGATGTCACACCCCAGGAGATGTCACACCAGGCTGTGACATGGAACCAAATTTACTGGGAACCAAATAGTCCATAAGGGTAGAGAGTAAGAAATGTAGCACCAAGAAGTCTGCTTTAGTAGGCAAAATGCCAGGAAAGGGATAAAGTCTTGGTGCCATTAAGAGGGGGACTGTAAATTGGGCTCATTTGGGACCTAGGATGAAGAACTTGTTTGGTACTTCGTATAGGAGAATGGGATCTCAAGGTTGCTCCTCAGAATAGTTCGGGCATCATATTCAAACCCAGGAGAAATAAAAGTTAAACGTGTTGCTCCAGAACTGTGAGGAAACAGCCAAAGAAATCAGAATTGTGAGATACATGGTTCAATAAGAGTTTTTCTCCCTGGATATCTTAGTGCTGGGATGCTGAAAATGATCAGAGCCGTGCAAAGGCTGGAGGGTCCAGTTTCCTGAAGAACTGGTGGATTTAGATGTTTGTCAGGAGAGTTGTTATTGTGGAAAATGTGCTTTGCTGTAGAGAGAACCAAAAAATGTTATGTTGGAGGGGAAAAAAGATAGTTGATTCTGACATTTAACTTTGGGACGGGAACAACAGGACACAAGTTTTGAAATTCAGGGCTGTTCTGGAAGAAGAAAAATATTTTTCCAGAAAATGTTAGAAAGTAAAGCTAATTAAAATATAAATAAAATTGCTTTATACAGAACACTGAAGCAAAAAAAAATGCATCTTCAAAAAACAGCTGTGTCTATGAAACTTTGATATTAAAAAAAATGGTTCAAAAATGCTGCTCACCCCAGCTTCATTTCAGAGACTGAATTCACAAGAAGTTAAACTGCCTTTTGCTTTTTGAAGCAAGAAGTCATGGTTTTGCTCCGAAATGCATGAATCTCGTACTTGAATTGTTTGAAATAATACGAAGTGTTTGAATAAAGTAGTTTTAATGCAAACAGCTGCCTAGAGGTATCTGTACTGCCTTGTGTCAGATGTACAAATGATCATTTGAAGGCGATGGGTTCTTTGAATGCTCTGGTCTCCTTCGCCGCCCGAGAGTTGCTGCTTTTAGGAACTTTGAGGAATTGCAATGTTGCTACGTTATCCAACTTCTCATGTCAAGGCATTAAATTGTTATTTTATCTCTGGGGCTTTTAAGAAATGTTTCTGTTTTCTGGTTTTCAAACAGTGCCATTCGGGAATAGCTGCTCAAATAACTTTTTACTTCTGCGTTAAGACAATGTTTGTGAGCGGAGTGGGGGGAAATGGAAGTTAATGGGGCACTGCTGGTGCAATCTCTTTCTTCTTTTTGTGAGTAGATGCTTTACAGTGAATTTCCTTCAACCTTTAAACAAAGACTTTTTCAATTTTAAGGAGTTGAATGCAAAGGACATCTAAAGGCGATGGGTGTTCCAGACTGGGAATGGGTTAGTGGGATTTCCCTGAAGGTGCAACAGGTTTTCAGAGTGCTGTGTTCCTAAAAATTCATCTGAAAGCACGTAAAACACTGAGGACACGTGTATGACACTGGTTATTGAAAAGTGTTAATTTTTCTTTGGATTTCCTTTTCCAAGGTTTACAGTGGGAATGCTTCACAACTGAAAAGTGTCTTTTGTTGGAGTTTCCATCATTTTATATTATTATTGTGTTTTGATTTTGGCTTTTTTTCCTACCCTGTCCTTGTTGCCTTCCATATAAGCTTTCATCTATTATATTGCAAGCCTTTTTATGGGGGAAAAATAGTAACTTGTCTCTTTCTGCTCTCAAAAAGACAAGCTACTGTGCAGCTCCTCTGAAGAGACCTGTGATATGGTAGTTATCGGGGAAACTCCAACAAAAGGCATTTAGTCATCAAAATTTTGCGGTGAATTTAGGCTTGTAGAAGGCAGATTTACTCCTTAAAGTAATGAATTTTACCTGGGAATAAATGTAAATAAAATATCTTATTCTACTCTTTCATTTATTAAATGTTGGTGTATTATTTAAAGCAGATTCAAAGCAAGCACACGCATGTCCAAGAGTTAAAATTCACTTCTTGTTTTCATGGGAATGATACAGATTATTGCCAGAATACGCTAGTATAGCACTAACAAAGGAAACCTTTATGTTAAATAGTCTGTGGTCACAAAGGCAACTTATACAGCTAGCTGTCAGGATCCTGCTGAACTTGCAAATAGACCAGGGAAGAGAAACCTTGTCCTGCTGGAAATTCATTTGCAGGTCATCTTCATTTTGTCTGCATCATTCTAAATCTTTCTGGTACCCATATGCTAAAGGTGGAAAGCACCTAGAAGATGCTCTGTTCAAAGCAGGGTGAGGCGTATCAGTGTTTTTGGAAGGGAAGGATGTAGCTCAGAAATGAAATTGCATGGAAGCTCTGCATGTGACTCTGGGGAACCTGCTTGTGTTTTTTGGGGGTTTTTTGTGCAAATATTATAATCTAGGCTCAAACCTTCTGAATAGAAAAATTGAGTGAGTGGAATATTAATTGATACTTTTTTTTTATATCTCAGAATCTCAGGTTCCTGACCAGCCAAGCTCTCTCCACGTCAGGCCCTTGACAACAAGTATCGTCATGAGTTGGACCCCGCCGCTGAACCCCAACATTGTCGTCCGCGGGTACATCATTGGCTATGGCGTGGGCAGTCCCTATGCTGAGACTGTGCGGGTGGACAGCAAACAGCGGTATTATTCCATTGAAAATTTGGGTAAGTAGATTTTCACTCATTTCATTCCATGAAAAGAGGTTTCTCTGCGATTATGCTGGTTTCTTTTCAGGCTGTCACTGGTGCTTCCTTTATATGTTACTTTCTTAGGCTGTTTCTGCATTCCATTTTTCATTTGGTCTTAATTTCAAAACTCTGGATTCTCTCGAATGTGTCAAATCTCTGTGATCAAATACTCATTTTATTCAGTAGCTTTTACTGAGTCACGTGCTCCTCATACCAACTCCCACTTGTGCAGAGAGCTGGACCTACAGTTATTCCCTGAGCTGTTCCCCCCAACGTTTGACTTTAATTTAATCTCGAAACTCAGATTTTGTGTCTGTCAAAATGGTGCCGAGAGAGGGGTGGTAATTCATTATTCATGGCACAGCCTCTGTGACAGTTCATCTAAATTCTCAGTGTAGTACGGAGGGACATGAATCCTTCCCGTGGTGATGAAGTGTTCTCCTAGTGCTGGGAAAAGAGTTCAAAGTTTAAGAGTTTAATGATTTTCTTGTCATTTCTTCTTTAGCACTTTTATTCCAGGTAAAAAATGGTAAATTTTCTGCTTCATAATCTGGGAATGATCAAATGTTACAGGAAAATTAATTAACTCGGTGCATTAGAGGTGCACAGCTAGACTAGTTAGTTCTATAGGGCCAGAACTCTGTGATACCTGGGGATGCTTTTCTTTGGAATTTGTGTTTTATAGCACCTTGAAAATGCATCATCCAATCTTTCTGCTCTTTTCTTGGGGAAATGGGGAGAGTAGAATAAAATGTTTTTACTCTTACTTCATCAAACAGCTTCTCCATGTCCAGATGGGTATTTCCTGATGGAGGTGTTTGCAAAGAGCAATGCACAAATACTCCCAAATTTTCAGTGGGTTCTGCAGAAAAAGGCAGATTTGATAATGTTTTGTGCAATTGCAAGTTTATTACGCAAAATGGAAAGATGTCTGACTGGACTCCGGAAGGAATTTTGTGAAATACAAAGATAAAGCTATTACTAACAAATGTGTGTGTCTAATCACTAATGGTCAAGATTAAATGCAAAATATGTTGTTTTTTTTAAATTCCAAAAGGGATTTAAATTCTCCCAAGTCTATTTTAAGTTGTTTCATAGCTTTAATGAGTTTTCACTTGAGTCTTTCACCACTGTTGACCCAGAAGTAATAGAAAATAAAATTGTATGGACAGAGCTGTGTAAGCCAATGTGCTTTGGCAAAACCTAAGGAGATGTCTAAAAAACCCTAATTTGATAGAATTCCTAATGGTCAACTCTCGCTGAATGTGTCTTGATGAACAGCTGGAGAAATGTCTTTGGTTTTGGGAAGCTTTAGTGTGTTTTCCTTCATGTATTAAATGACCAGTGAATATATTTGCTCGTAGGACCTCTGGTAGCCACTACCATCGAGTGGAAAATATGTTAGAAAAAACTTGGAGATACAAAAACCTTCTTGTAGGTTAACTGCATTTGGAACTTGTGGAAAGCTGATGGTGTACCTCAGGTATTAAAACTGTTTCTGTGGATTAGAAGGATTTTCCTGTGTTTTTGGCTAGCCCAAAAGGCAGAAGTACTTATAAAGTCCAGCAAGTCAGGGAGAGTGTTTCGCTAATATTCTTTAATTACGGAAGTAACACTCATACTTCTGAAAAATGTCAAGAAACTGTTATGAGCATATCAAATACTTCATCACAAATAATTCGGTCACTGAAATCAGGGTTGGGTTTTTTTTTGCTGAGCATCTTCCAAAAGACTTGACGTTTCATAAGAGTTTTTAATTATTCAAATGGAAAGTATCTCTTCCAGCCCTCACCATTCTATGATTGTACTTCTTTTTATTTGATTGCAAATATTCAAAATGTGAGCAGTGTAACTTAATAGTCATTGTCCAGATAAGCTGCATGCGTCTGGTCCCTAAGTGGAGAAGGATGCAAGCACTTTGGTCACAAATCCTGACGGGTACAATTTAAATTCAACTTCTGTGAACATTCACATGTACAATTTTGAAAATCAATTTCCATTAATAATTGCACTAATTTAATTCCATCATTTAAATATCCAAAGAAAATGAACCCCAGAGGGATGTGACGACGGGCCCAGAGAAAGCTTTTAACATTTAGAGCAGTTGCCAAAGCTTCCTACGTTATTCACCTACTTTATTAAAAACTGTTACAGAAAAGATGATGAGACAAAATAATTTTCCTAATAGAAATGCAGTTTTCAATAAGGTTATCAATCAAAATATGCTGCTGACAGGATTAAAGGGGAAAAAAATATTTCCTAGATGTTATGTGGACTCATCCCAGCTGTTGTAAAACTTCCTTTGAGACCTGTGCATGAGGAATATACATTATCTTAAACATAACATGCAAAGGTGACGATGAACTCTGATACCTAAATAAATGATGAACTTAAGTGAGTTTTTCTGCCTCCTCCGAAGACCTCATCGCTTTTGATCCTTGTGCCTTTCGGCAATTGCTTCCTCTTGGCTCCCCAGCTCTCCTTGGTCTCATTAGACAGAGACTGCGGAGAGGTCACCCCACTTCTCCTTGACCCAGTCTCTGATGTATCTAGCTGAAAAACTGGGTTTTTGCAGCTTCCCGAGCTTCACCGCGGTGCTTTTTATTTTTCCTTTGTATGCTATTTTGAAGCAGGCTGCCAACCTTTATAGCATTTAGATTCGCGAGCAGTAGATACTTTCATTAAGGAGCAATCAGATTTGTTTGACATCACCCACCTCTCAGCAATCCCACCTGACTCTCATTTACAGCCACCGCTTTCTCACACAGATGCCCAAACCCAATAGCCCAGGTCCATGTCAGGCATTATTTTACTGCTGTTGTCCTGAGAGAAATGATAGTGAAGAACTCCTCCATTAAAACCAGTTCCATGCTGGGTTGAACAGGGATGTGCAATACCCCAACACCATACATGTGTGCATGATCTTGTTCCCAGGAAAAATTTTCCTCTTTCTCTGTTCAGACCTGCACAAAAGCACCTCCTGGGCGTTCTTCCAAAGACCTTACAGGTGAAAAATTGAGAAGAGGGATGCGCGTAGGTATTGAATATTCATAGCATCATGAAGGTTGGAAAAGACCTCAAGAATCATCAACCATCGACCCAGCACCACCTGACTCACTAACCCATGCCCCAAGGCACCACATCTACATGTTTCTTGAACCCCTCCAGGGATGGTGGCTCCACCACTTGCCTGGGCAGCCTGTTCCAATGCCTGATCACTCTTTCAGTAAATAAATTTTTTAATATATCTAATTATCTTTTTCTATTGAAGATAACAGCCCCCAGGCTGGGTCATTGGTTTTTATTCCCTCCCCAGCATCTATGATAGGGTTGACCTGGAAATTCCTGCCTTCAGATCCCCCTCTGGCTGGCGGTTCCTGCTGTAGATGTGTGATAGGGTTGCTGTAGCAATTCATGCTTGTTGGATGCGCAAGGCTGCATGCGCTGGCATTTGTATTGGTTTTGTTCCTCCTTCCCTAACTCATTTGTGCAGCCGCAGGTAATTGTTGGCCACCTGCACGCACCTCCTGTGAATACACACGGTTGGGTACCATTGTTATAAATCACAGAATCATAGAATCATGAAGGTTGGAAAAGACCTCAAGAATCATCAAGTCCAACCATCAACCCAACACCACAATGTCTGGAAATGTCTGGAAATACAGTAATTTGATGTAATTTGTATTTTTATGTGAAATTCTAAAATCTAATCCTAAATTACTTCCTACCACCATAAAATAAAGTTGAGGCAGAGTCAGAAACAAAAGGTAGCTCACAGTTTTTAAGCTCAGGACTATTTATCTTTGCAAACAGCTTGTAGAGAAGATGGTAGCTTCACTTGGGTCATGGTGTGTCAGTGTTTGGTGGTGAAACCTTTGTGATAAAACAGAACTTATGATAAACTCTTTGGCCTACTCACTAGACTGTTTATTGATTTTACCCAACTTCAGATGTTTAACTAAGTCGCCTGAGTTTGAGCCATAGCAACCCATGTTACTTCTCTAGTCCATCGAGCAGGAAAAGACAAAACAAGGATTGTCCAACCCATTCAACAGCTCCATCATCTGATTTTTTCTCCCCGTTGACCACGGTGGGTGTCCATACTAGTAACTTATCCATGGTGTGCATTGTTAAGTGTCAGGATTTGCCATTGCAGAGCTGATGATGAAATTCCAATGATCTTTACACTTTCAATATGCTGCTAATGATCGACTGAAAATGCTTTCTGTGCAGTGCTTACTGGGTTTGGATAGGAGTCAGATGTCAAAGTCTCTTTAGAAATCCCATCAGACACTTCACTGCACCTTCTTAATCCTAAATACTTTTAAAACTCTGCCTTGAAAGTACAGCACTTGAAAGTGATGGATGATCTCCTTAAGTAGATCACATGTAGGGGAAGGGTGGAGACCTTTTTAATGTTTTGGGTTTTTTTTAATTCGTTCTCTCTGGACAACGCACATGTAACATCAATGTGCACAAGTCATATGGCAGCTTTGTATTGCATTTCAGGTCCTTAATTAATTACCTCCTTCAAGCAAAACTTTTTTAATGCCTCAATCAACGTGCACCTGAGCTGTTACAGCACTTGTCCGAGTAGTACACTTCTGAATAAATACTGAATAAATCACTTCAAATACATGAAGAAATTTACTCAGTCTTACATAACAGCGATGGAGAACTTTATTCTGGGTGATGATCATCTCGAATACAACTATATAGAGGTAACACTTGTACCCTCACATGGATTAAAATGAGTGATTTTCTCATGACTGGGTGGCCACATTGCCTTGGAGACACTCCCCATGGGTGCAGAAGAATATAAGAATATCCAGAGACTTCAGCTTTGTCAGTGAAGAATTTGTCAGATTTTCTTTCTGCAGCGTATGAAAGATGTTTGATGTCAGTCTCATAAATTTCAGGAGCAAGCATCCCCTGCTCTCATTCAACCTTTTCTGTGACTAAGAAATCACTGCTTGAGTGACTCTCCAATGAATAATTCTAGCAAGGAGACCCACTTCTACTAAGCCACTTTATTTTTTTTTAAATATATTTTAATTCTTTGCTTGTGATTATAAATGGCAAGGTTATTGGCTGATTAATGGCGGTTTTAACAATATTGGAAGATTCACAGATGCCAATTCTAATCTTTTACGTGTAAGAAGTACCGATTTCTGCACAGATCCAACTCAGAAGGCATTAAGCGGAGTAATGAACTGGCTCGGCTCACATCCGAGCTTTGTGTTAAAGCTTACTCATGAAATACAGGTTTAAAAGAAAAGGGAAAAAGTATGCCAAGGAGATTTCCGTTTACCAATTATGCAAATGTAGACTCCAAAATATCTGCAGCACCACACTAGTGGTACTAATTTGCATAGAACTTTTAGTAGATCATAAAGGTGTATTTTTAATTAATATACTGGAAAAATGAGCCATGGTAACTCTACTATAGTGTGTTCCAGTATGCTAACAACAGGGTTATGTCATTCTGGGATATTTTGAGAACTCATTCTGGGATATTTTAATAATAATGGGAAAAGGTAGGAGCCTGACATGAGAGGGGTGGTAGGCTGGGCATAACTAGACCCAGAGGATGGCCAGTTGCCTCCTGATGCTGCACACTGGGGCCTCTGCCTTTGTTAGTGACATCCCAAGGGCAAAAATGCTTTAAAAAGCGTTTGAATAGGAAAAATTGAATAATTCTGCAGCTGATGACGGTGTTTGCACCGCATGAGAGAAAGCAGAGAGGTGCAGAAGACCCAAGACTCAGTTTTAAGCTGATGAGAAAAGGTCGTTCCTCTGGTGTCCACAATAGTGCCTCCATCTGTAAAAATGCCTCGAGTCTTTCCAGGAAAAAAAATTGTGTAAAAGTGACTATTTTGCAGATACCCAAACCATGTAAAAACTAAATATGATAGGAAAGCTGTGCAAAATTCCAGAGTCTTATAGAAATGTGGACTTTCTTCTTCAGAGCACTCCCTTCCTGCCCTCTTCCATATGTGAGAACAGAAGAACAAAGCTTAATTTTAGAAAGACTTTTTAAGTACAGTTGCCTTTATGTGACCTAAGAAAAAGCTTCATTCATTTCCCCAAGCGTGCAGGAATTCATATGCACCCTCCTGAAAGAGTCTGATTGGGAAGCTGGAGTGCACGTCTTGAAACATTATTTTCATCTTTCTTTTTAACTTGAACCTTTGATCCTCCTGGCCCTGCAATGAAAGCAAAGTGCATATATGTCGCAAAATCCAAGACTTTTCAAAGTTTTTCCCATTTCTCCCACAAAGCCTGAAGCCCCATGCATCTGAAACTTCTACGGTCCAAAGATGTGATTATTTCTGCGTAATTCGTAGTTTGAAGAATTGGAGCTACCATAAGTTGGTTTATAATGCTGGAGGGGGCTGCACAGTCTCCCCCAGTCATACAGACCGGCGCCAGGGGCTCTATAAGGCATGGCAGACATAGGGTGGTCTTGCCTTTGCAAACCCTGATGCAAATGGTACAGTTCAGGTGATGCTCTAGAGTTTTGGATGACATAAACGTTAAAATTTATGTATCCCTGTGTCATTCAAGGAACACAACTTTTTAAAAAAATTGACTATTGCAAGTGACAAGAAATGAAGATAAAGCTTTTAGATCTGAATTTATATTTCTAACAAACGTACCACTAGGAACACAAAGGGTTCCAGCAAATTCGCTTTCATCTTAACTGCAGATCAGATTAAATTTGACCCTTATGCGTAGATGAGGCAAAAAAACATTTCTTTTATTGTGAAGGGGAGAGAAAGAAGGTTCTTCATCTTCTTTAATCTTTGCAGATGACAGTTGTGGATTATAACAAAGGCATGAAAGGGAACAAAAAAGCTTTTTAATGTTGTTTTCTTCCCTTTGCATTTTTAATACAAAATGGAGCAATGAAAAAATCAAACAAAAATATGTTAAATTTTATGCATCTCGCTATTTCCCTCCTAGATCACATTAAAGCACAACACTAACAAGTAAAGGCACTTCAAGACTGCAGGGACTGTTCCTTTTCTTTCTTGCCTTTGAAAACTGACGGTCATTTAAAGATTGCTGCCATTTCTGCAAGTATCTGATGCAACAATTTTCTTACAGTTCTCCCTGACTTCACTTTCTTACAGAATACAGAGAAATTTCTCCCAAGTAAAGGGTCAACTTGTGCTCCGTGCATTATTTACAGGATGAACAGTTCTTGCGTAACTCCCCCAAATCCGATATTAGGTGGATTTTAAGAGTGTCCTCATGTTAAAGTGAATTTTAGCCTGCCCGTATACCTTCATGCAGGAATCCTCTCATACGCTTCACTCTGGCTGACTTTCTGTATTTGTTTATGACTCAGTTCCCCAGCTGTAAAAAACCAGCTAAACAGGCTTCCCTGACAAAATGTTTGATATCTGTTGGCAACAGATGGAACACATGAGCTGAATATTTCCTTTCTTTGTTGCTAAAGAACAGAATGCCCAAGAATAACTCTTAATCCCAAATTAAAATAGAGATAATACAGATAGCCAAGAATATTTTTTTCTTCATACTCATTCATCAGCCAAAAAGAAAAAAAAAAAAAAGAAAAAAAAAGCTTTGTTGCAAGGCTTAGTTCGCAGGGAAAAGGACAGATACAACACACAATGCTTTGCCTTCTGGAGCGTCACTGATCTCTCAGCCACGGATGCCAAGGAGATCAAACCAGCTAAGTGACCCAGGCTTACAGATGTCCATTTGCTTGGATGAAAGACTTGTTTTTTGCAAAGGAAATCACAACCTGGTGCAACTTTCATTGTTATTTTTTGCGTAGAGTGCCTCAGGAAACCTTGCCTATACACAAGTTGACCCTCCTGGTACGTTAATGGCATTTTCTCCAATGCCGGGAAGCGTCTCGAGTCATGGCTGTTCATTTTTTATTCATTTGTCCATATGTCTTACACTTCATTTTCTGTTACGCTCCTTTACTTTTCCTGGGTTCGGCTGCATTTGTAACATCAATAACAAATGTCTGTGATACGCACAGGGATTTTTTTGTTGTTTCATGTCCCTCCCGACACGGAGTGCACTGAGCTTGCAATGCACCCCGGGAGTTGTAAAGGTTCATAGCTCCGCAGGAGACAAGACCTATTTCAAAGCGTGTTCAAATTACAGTCTTTGCTTAAAAAAAAAAAGCCCGGTGCACTTTGTTATAATGCACACAGGACATAGCTCACCAGAGAAATCAGCAAGTGGGCATAATACATGATGAGATGACATCTTAAAAACAACAGCAAATATGGACTTGCTGTTCATCTCCTGAATGACATTAAAATAAAAGCACTTAACAGGTTCTCATTATGAATTCTCTTTGCTCCGTTAAACACTGTCCCTAGTGTTTGAGAAGTTCAATGTTTCCAGAATCAGCCCAAGTACCTATAAATATACAGGCAGAATAGTGAGGCACATCGTTGTCATCCAGCTGCGGCAACCTGTTGGCATGCTGTGACCTTCGCTGGTTCCTGGCAAGGTCAACATCCTCCCTATGCTCACCCAAAGGCACCACAGCTCCACGGTAGGTCTGTGTTGACTTCTCGGGATGGTTCACTGAAAGATGTCTTGCCAAGGACACAGCCTGCGAGAAGACATGGAGGTCCAAGATGAGGAGGTCCAAGACGTGGAGGTCCAGTTGCTGGAGGATGCTGCTGGAGCTCACACTATGGCGGACTAAGGCAAAGCCCCAGGTGTTGGTACCTAACCAAATTTTTGGAAGATGACCAGAGTCCTAGCTTTTCATCCAGAGAGGTAGGACATGCCTTCAATAGGTGTAACAGATTCAATGGTAAGATTGGACTGAAAAATACAGGTTCGGTTGTATTTCATTGAATCATAGAATCATAGGATCATTAAGGTTGGAAAAGACCTCAAGGATCATCAAGTCCAACCCAACACCACCTAACTCACTAAACCAGTGCAGAACACACCTCTGTCCCTCAGATCTCTGGGAAGCACATACGCAGAGCTGTGCTCCTCAGGGACAATTTTCAATTAACTTGAGGAGATACTTTAAGCATGTCTACATATTGACATATCTTTACTATTTGTGCCACAGTAGTGCCCGGAGGTTTGAGGTGGGATCGGGGTTTCATTGTCTGGTTAACATAGAAACGTGTTGTAAGACTGCTTCAAAGAGTTTATAGGTGAAAGACAAAAGAAAATAGTAAAAAAAAAAAAAAAAGTTTATACCATAAGGACTGAAGAGACATGAAAAATAGTGACTTGTCCATCAGTTTTTGAGAAGTTTGTGACATACTGTGGATGTGAAGCCAAGTTTTCACTCTCAAAACATTTTTTTTTTCTAAAGAGGTTTTTAACACTGGGGAATTTTCACAGGACAAAAGTTTCAGGTTTGGATGCCTCAATCAGGAATCTACAGCATTCTTCTGGATCCTGAACTGAAGGAATTGATTTTCAGGAGATACTAGTGCTTCTGATGCTTGAAAAACATGGTATTTGGCTGTCTTTGTTTAAACACTGGAGATAACCTTTTGGCATGGAAAAATGTGACAAATTTCTAAAACGCGTTTTGTGCTTTCCATTCGCAAAGAAGATATTAGACATAACTTTTGTAACCTTGGAAAATGCATTCTTGAGTTTTGCAGCATTGAGGAAGTTTAACTTAAGCGAAGAAAGTTCCACTCTGTTATCCTGGATTGCTCCATTTGCCAGAAGATGTAAATATATGCTGATTCTGTTGTGTTAGAGAAACGATAATTCACTGATAGGTCTCTTATTTTATTGAAAGCCATCATGAGCTCTTTAGTGCTCATTTTAGCCTTTCTGGTAGTGACTCCTTTCCAAATTACTCAGTACAACCAATGAAATAACATCACAGAAATTATCTCCTCGTCCACCCCTGAAATGCAGCCGCTGCTGACACACAAAGTGCCCAGAAGGAATAAAATGAAACTCATTTTTCTCTAGCTGACAATGTAGGAAAAACTCATTTGGAGAATTTCACCATGATAATAGTCTATTCTACTGGAATATTTATAGTTAAATTTATGAAGATGGGGTTTTTTTTTTAAATGTGGATGTAAATTCACTAGATTGTGCTAAAATCTGCTCCTGAACTTTGCTCTCCAAGGGAAGCCTATGTTGTCCAAGAAGTGGCCAAGATGTGCATCCTCGATGCATGGAGGGTGGTTTGCATTTTCCTGGGAGCATTCCCAAGCCTGGGCAGCCCCAGCCCTGTCTCCAACCCTGCATTGTGGGTGTAGGTTACAGAATAGGCTACATCTGACTGTAATGTTGGAAGTGCTTTTCTCTCCCAGTTTCTCTGAATTCAATAACCCTTGCCCCCAGATTTTATACTTCAATTTGACATTTGTCCTATAGATGGATTCCCTTTTCCTGGTGATCAACTGATGTTATGCAGTCTCGGAGCTGATACTGGTGCTATTGATTCCGAGGTGGAATGTTTTCATGGAGCCTGACAGGAGTAAACGAGGCTGTGCTCTGGCTGCTTTTTGAGATAATGGTGCCTGACTGCTTTGCTGCCCTTTAGCGGGGATTTCAGTGTCAGTGTCACTGGCAGGACATGCAGGGCATAGACACAATTCTCTTGAAGACCTTTTCTCCTTCAAAAGGGCATTTCCTGTAGGAGATACTATTCGTACAACAAAATCTAGTGTCTGTGTTTCCAGTGCTTTCATTGCTGATTAAGGATGTTGGTTTGCTTTTGGTGAAGCAAAGAGTGAGAGCAACTCAGAGGACAGAAGGGTCCAATGTCGGCATCTGGCTGAGAACTGCCTCCTCGGCTCAATGTCAAAGCCAGCTTCCTGCTCTCATCATGTTTACATGAGCAGGTATTTATAATCATAAAATCACAGAATGGGTTGAGTTGGAAGGGACCTTAAAGATCATCAAGTTCCACCCCCCTGCCATGGGCAGGGACACCTCCCACCAGCCCAGGTTGCTCAAAGCCTCGTCCTCATCTTATCACAGAATTACTTAGGCTGGAAGGAATCTCTCACATCATATGGTCCAGGTCTTTGTTCAAACCAGGATCGGCTTTGAAGGTAGCGCTGGGTCACACCAGTGTCATCTGCAGCTGACTTCTGAGGACCATCAGGGATAGGTGTTTCACAGCTTCTCTGGACCCCTGCCTCAGTGCTTGACAACCCTCTTTTTTTCTTTTTTTCCTACTAACTTATAAGAATTTCTCTTGCTGCCATTTCCACCTGGTCCTTTTCCTGCAGGATATTGTCAAGATATCTTTGTTTCTACCTTGTCCTCATGATGTCTCTGCCATCCCAAGGTCAGAATCCTGTAGCTTCCAGTTAAAACCAGCTTAGTAATGTGGGAAAAAATAAAGAAACAAAAAAGAAAAAAGGAAAAAAGATGTCAGTGTTCCTCCTTAGCAAGCTCTGGCAGCACGAGCATGTCGTGCTGTACTCAGAGGCACAAGGTGATGCTCAAGCAGAGAAGAAGGGATCAGATCCCAATGATCTGCTTCACTTTTGGTTAGGAACAGGAAGGGCACTGATGAAGACGTAGGGAGAAGATTACTGAACTTCAAGATAACTTGTATTTATTGCTATTTTATTGCCAAGATGGCATTAGAAGAAATTCAGATGGTTTTAAATACAAGACATTAGCTCTGAATGTTGTGATGGGATGAGGAGCGTTTCCGTGATGAGCAGGAGACCCCATCTTGGCTTTGCCTCTCCCAGGGTACTGATCATGAGAGCACTCTCCAGGTCCCTTGTGTCAGGTAATTGTTCAGGTGGGAAATGAGAAGAGGACTTCAGAATGAATTTTTATTGGAGAGAGAAAAAGGATGATGTGGAAAATCAGCCGAGTGCGCTACCCTCTTTCCAACAGTGTTGTTTTAGGTGAGGAGTTTTCCTTGGATTGGAGTTTACATCTAGTTTTCAAGCATTTATTTTACATTTATAGTTCAAAGAGTAAGTGAAATTGTACATGAAAGCCCAACATTTGTCAAAAGACCCCGTGTAGAGATGTCACAATTTTACCTTCTTAAAGAAGAAAATAACTGTGCTATCTTGAATGAGTTGGTGTTTGTTGATTGTTTTTCTTCTACTAACAAGATCTGTCAGTAGAAGAAATCGATTTTGTTCATGCTTAGTTTGAACTTCTCATCTTTTTTTTTTTTTTCCACAAGTTGAACTGCAGAACACAACTTTATTTCCAGAGTATGTTCCATGCCAACACTGACACGGGCATTCTTGGCTGATGCTCTAATTAAAGCTGAATTATTTGCTCAGCCTCTTCAAAGGCAAGAAGAGATTTCTTCTGCCAGGAAAAAAAAAAAACAAAAAAAAAACAACAACAACAGCAACATATAATTCTCCTCTTCTTCTCCAGAATAGCAAATAGAAATGATAACATAATTGTTATAAAGTTGTATTGCTCACTGGGATTAACGGGAGTTGGTGAAGAAAAAATCATAATTTTCCTCTGAATTCTTGCAACTGCATTGCCATCAGCATCTCTACAGCCCCCATTCCTTTGTTTCTTTGCGATGTTTCTCCCAGGACCGCCAACAACCCTTCTGTTCCATTAGCTGCTGCACTTATTAGTAGGTTTACACTAAAAAGCTTTCCTTGTTTGAACTCCCACTCCAGCCAGTGGCATTCTACCAAAAAAAGAGCACCAGAATGACCCCGTAAATATAATTAATATACACTGCAGTTCAAAAACAAACTGTCTGCCACGTCATAATGGGTTTTTTTCACTTTTTCATTGTATTGGGCTAAACCAACATCTAATGCTGTGTTCAAGCCCTGTACCATGGCAAATTGCCTTTTTCCCCTCCTAGATAAGAGGAGACTCAAGCAATTATTTATTGCTCCAGTTAGCAGCAGCTCAAATTAGCCAACCTGAATTTTTCTCGGTTTTAACAGAAAGCTGCAGATCACATCCTCATCCCAATCTTAGCTCGTTTTTGCAAATGTAACCTCACCCAACATAGTTATAAACATAAATCCTGTGTCAGTCTGTTCAATTTATAAGATTTGATGGACCATACATTGTGCTATATGGGCAGTTGTGATGAAGGATGTGCTATAGAGTCTTCATTTTTAAATCTTACGTGTACTTATCACATTCTTCCTCCTAATCTATCAGTTTCTGTGAGTATATTTTTCACAATCAAAGTCATAGTAAATCACTCATTTTGCTTGTTCATTATTGGGGATTCCCAATGGATTTTGATTAGACATGACAGTTCTGTTGGGTTCGGGTGATTTCTAGAATCAGGTTTCTTGAGTAATCTTTCACATTTAAAGATACCAGTGTTCAGGGTGACATTCTTTTCTGACTAATGTCTCGTTATTTAAAATTTAAGCCAAGTGAAGCCTAGTTCTGGCCATAATCAGTGGAGATACATATGATTCATCATATATTTCATCAGTACCTATCTTAGCATGGGATGAATTGTTCTATGAGATGTTTGTCTCATCAGTCGCTATAGGAACAGCCCTTTGAAACTGAAACACATACTTGTAGAAAGTAACAGTGTGAATACACTGTCCATCTCTTCGTGTCTGCTTCAGTGGAGTCACCAAGTTCACCATGGGCAATAGCAAATACCTGGTACAACTCAAAATCCTAAAACTTCATATTCTGATATCCTTCCTTGTGTTTCCCAAAGTTTACCCAATTTCCCAAAGTTTACCCTAGTGAATGGTCTGTATTAACCCCTTGCTTCACTCTGCCAGATGTCTTTTAAAAGTCCAAAATGGGCACAACAGCTGGGACATGGGTAGAAGGAAGTGATGGAGTGGGTCTAGACGGTGCCCGTAATTTCTTTTTCTTCTGCAGAAACTACTGAATGTGACATTATTAAACTTTCAGCAAAATAATGACTTCACGTCTCAATGAATAAATCTTCGTGTGGAACTGGAGGGTTACAACACTTAGTTAAATTAGAAATTAAAAGTAGTATGCTAATATACAGTGGAAATAATATGAAAATATATACTGCATCTCTGTGAATACAAAATAATTTCCTTTTGACTAATGATATTACAGTGAGTACCAACTGAATTAATAACTGTACAATACTTAGCGTGGGGAGTTATTAATGCACCAGTCATTCATCTGGCAATTTTTAAAATTTGGCTCTTTTGCAATAGAAGCACAGAAGTCACCGGAATATTAAACAAATGTGTCACTGTTTTTTTCTGGACGTAAAATGAAGTACAAAATATGTGGGTGGAAAGGGTATTAGTAACAATGTGCAATAAGTACTTAAAGATTATTTACTCATTTCAGGTTCGCTGTAATAGTATTAATCATGCTGAGCTGATTTGGTGTTAATGTAGATGAAATATGTAATTCTGTAGCAGGTCTTTTGCAATGTCATGTTAATAAATGCCTCCTCACATAGAAAGATTTGTTATTTTTCAGTGAAGAACTTTTGAGGAGGCAGTTCCCATCTTTGGCAGGTGTATGAATGCCCAGATTAGTCAGCTACAATTTTCTGTACAAATAGAATTAGCAGCTAAAAAAAAAAAAAAAAAAAAAAAGAGAGGAGATGAAGCAATTCACGTGGGAAAAAAAGAGGAAAATGGATTGCTGCCTTCTCCTCCAAAAACAGCAGCAAAAAGCAACGTGGAACTGACCTGCTCATTTAAATTTGTTTGCATTTAGGGATATATTTAGAGTCGACCCGTGATGAAGTAGGACACACAAACGAGGGCAGCAAAACCATGCACACAGAAGTTAATTCCCATGTGATATTTGTTGTCTGCCACATCCTTCATATTTACAGTGTAGTGCGAGGACTTCTCGGTGAGGTACACGGTGGCTAAATGTCTGTTACCAATGTAATTCTGACGTTACAAAATTAGAGCAAGCCGTTTTTGCTCAGTGCCCATAAAGCAATTACTGGGGTGCAAGAACTGGGTTGGGTTGGGGAGTACAAGTTCCACCTGAGCAGCGCAGTACTGGAAATCTGGATGCCGGTGGTTCACTAATGGTAATTTTGGGATCTCAAGGCAACGCATCACTGGTGACTGTCAACCATCTCTTCCAACATCATCCCCAGGCAGCAGCATGGCCTTGAGATGGGCTGGGAAGGCACCGGCACCCTGCAGCATCCCTCACCTCTGGGTACCACTGACCATAGCCCTGCATCTGAGGCTTCCCCTGCTCTGAACGATGGATCAGGAGTTATGGACGATGCACAGAGCTGGTTCCAGATGACTTAAAGAACTTCAGCTCATTATTGATGAGTAAACCACCAAGAGATATCTCAATATCTCAAAAGAGGTGTCTCAAATAAAGCCTTTGGGGAAAAAAAAAAAAACAACAAACCAGATTGGCAGTAGTTGTGCTCATCACTTCTGTTGCACAGGTGTTTCTTTAAATTAATATTTTATTTTTTCTTGTTTTTCAGGAAAGTGGTCATCCATTCTCCATCCCCGACTTTAACAGTCTGTGCTTTGTTTTGCCTTATTTGTTTCCTCCTGCAGAGCCAAGCTCCCATTACGTGATTTCCTTAAAGGCCTTCAACAACGCAGGCGAAGGGGTGCCTCTGTACGAAAGCGCGACCACCAGGTCCATGACAGGTGAGTTGCAAATGCTCGTTCATATTCTGCTCCCCATCAGCAAATGTTAGCCTGACAAAGGTGCACGCTAGGCAAAACATTTTGGTCAAGGCAATGGAAGAAAAGAGCTCTGCTAGAATAAAGGTCTCGGCTAGAATAAATCAGCTTCATTTTCCACTTTATTTGTAACTCCACAGCTAGGATGAATTATTTACCCTTTCCAGAAATTGGCTGTATATCAATGCAATGGGATGCTCACAGGTGCTTGCTCTTTGGTGTGGCTTGGCGTGGGAGAAGCATGACTCCCAAACAATTTAAATATTTAAAGATCAGGGTAGAATAGCTTTGCTGAATTAAGCCCATATGAAATTATTTTTTTTCCTTCATTTTTTAAGCAGTTTAAATTAAAATGAATTAGTTAAAAACACACTGGCACCATGCACATCTACATAGAGGAGTTGCAAAAGGTGAAGGAACATAATGATAAAATTTTGCTGGCAGTTTTTCCTCTGGAGTGCCACCGTCGTTTGGTAAAGCTTTTTTCCTCGTGTTTCACCCATGGTGTTGAGCTGTGTCACTGAGAGCAAACCCCATCACTGACGCTGGCTTGGGTGGACCACAAGGAGTAAATCAACCAAATGGCACTTCTGTGGCTCTACAAGGAAAAAACGGCTTTTATCCATATGGTTTTGTGAAGTATTCCCATAAGAAATCTTGGAAAGTCAGAAAGAGGGGAAAAAAAAAAAAGATATTAATTACAGAATCAAGGGCATCTGTAACAAGCTACATTAGATATAATAAATGTCAGCGAAATTCTGTTTCAAAATTATTAATATTTCTGTCTGGGGTATATAAAGGTCATTCCTGCTAAGTGTGAGTCTTGTAAAATCTTTTTTTTCAATAAGTTTGTCTCAGGATCCATATCTACTTTTATTTTTAAGGTTTTTTTAATTCTGTGTCAATTCTATTTAAAAATCACCCAGCTGGCCTGTGGGATTTGGTTTTCTGTCTGTGTATAAACTCTTGTAAACAAAACAATTTCCAGGTGTGAAAAAGGTAATTCAGGCTCTGAACTGAATGATCATCTGCGGGACAATTGCTGAGAGATGTTGGTACCCGGTGCTTCCCACCACCTCCCAGCCATGGGATGCAGCCTTCGAAAGGAGCTGGTGGCTCGGGTGGCTCATGGAGGAGCATCTCCAAAAATGCTTTTTAGCAAAGGAGGAAGGCATGGAAGCTGCATTCCCTGAGCAGCAGCCAAGCTGGTGCATAAAAAAAAAAAAACCCCAAAACTGTGTCTTTGTACATCTCTTTAGCATATACATAGACATACTTTGGTGTCTGCTGGTGTGGATACGGCATGCAAACTGAAGTTGTATAACGTGCAATATTCACATAATAACTCCAGAGAGAGCAAGAAACTATTTTTCTGTCAAGAGATTGCAATTTCCAAGTGACAGATGTCCACGCGCAAATAATAACAAATGAAACTTTGGTGGGAAAAGGAGGATGTATTTAGGGGATCTATTTTCAGCCAGCGTTGGATTAGAGACATTTCCCTCTTCCTCAGGTCAGTGGTGGCGTGTCTCAGAAACTGAATTATCTTGACGGATAGAGTCCGACCATTTATTTTGCTAAACGCAGCCTCTTTTTCGTAATCTTCTCTACAGCAGGACTTCAGTTCTCTGTATGGAAAGTTAAAATACCAACTCCGCTCCAGACATGTTAACTTCCGTCATTAATTTGTTAAAAAAAAAAAAAAACCAGAAACAGGTATTGCTCACCTTCCAAAGTTTGCACCTAATTATTATTTGAAAACTTCAGGAAAAAGAAACTGTTACCTTTCAACTTGCAGGAGCTCCATTCAGCAGGATTGGGCAAAAAAAAGGTCTTCAGATGCCCATCCCTCCCCATGTGGAAAGTATGTTTGACTTTTGGATTGCTCCTACATCAATTGTGTTCCTTCGTTTCCTTCAGCGCTCATATTCCATCTCATAAAGCAGGTTTTGACAAAAGAAGCAGCAAATGAAGCAGGTGGAACCTAATGGCTTATCATACATTTTAAACATCCTTGTCTCCTCTGGTTTTCCTTCGGAAGGCTGTGACCTCCCAAAGTGCTGAATAATGCATTACAGAACCGTAAACCAGGAGTGATCAAAGAGAGTCAGGAGCTGGAGCTGTACATGGAGCAGGCAAACTGTAGCAGCTGTCAGTGAGGATTTAGAGTCCTTTGTGCTGTGATTAATTAATTAGGAAATTATTTTATGGGAAAAAACCTCAACATTTTGGCATGCTTTTGTTGCACTTTATCCACTGCATTGTGAAATTGTGTTTAGAAAAATCACAACTGGTAAATAGTGAGTCATAAGTATAGTTTTAAAAGATAAGCCAGAAGTTCAGCAAAGTCAGAGGTATTTAAATCTAGTAGAAACCATCTCTGGTTCCCATGTGGGTGCCATCGCCGTGCAGCCCCAAGGGGCAGGGACTGAGCCCCAGAGAAGCCAAGAGTGTGAACATCTTGGGAGAGGAATTCTTTATGATGGTGGTTTGGCCACTTGGCAAAGAGAGGTGAGATCTGAGATAGGGTTTAGATGATGGTGGTGGGCTTTTCCCATAACAACCATAATTGGCCACTGACCCAACATCTGGTTCCTCTCTCACACCGTTGTAACTCAGAGAAACCTTTGCTGCAGCAAAGTGGAAGGAGAAGCATGGCCATGGTAGTCTGACAGCCTCCATTAACTGGGTGTGTCAGCATGCCACTCCAATCTGAACTTTGGGAAGTGAAATGAAATGTGCCACTGCCACCATAATTAAGCCAGACAGAATGTTCCTCTGCCGTCACACAGCACACCACCACGACATGAGCATGGTGCTCAACATCTTGTTCCCCAAAGACTACCCGCTCACAGACGCCTGGGAGAGGAACTGTGCATGTTCCTGGAGGAAGAAGCCCACTTGAAGATAGTCCATGCCTCCACGCCTGGATGCGCACCTTTATCGTGCTGATAGTATTAAACCATGTTATGTTCTGTTATGTTCTGTTTTGCCTCACAAACCTTCAGGCAGATGCAGGATATGTTCCTTTCAAGAGCCTAAAAGCACAGAAGAGCCTGAAAGAGGCTGCCAAGAGAGAAAAGCATAGGTAACTCCTCCATGTGTGAGAGTATGTCGTGTCTATAAATCGGGTTGGCAGATGACATCCTCTACAGTTTGCAGATGTTTCCAATAATGCATCATTTAGGTGATTCAATATTTTTTTTTTAAGAAACTAAATCGTTTTAAGGAGAGACCATGCACTGAGTTCATCTCTTGTGAAGGAAACACAGCATATACCTGGAAGTGTTTAAACAAGTCATAAAAAAAACCACGTAGCGCTGGTTGGTTTTGTTGTAGTGATGTAACTGAAATGTTGCCGATGCGCTCTCATTTTGCATTAATGCCTTTCTTTCTGTTCTCCTCATGTTCCTCCTCCTCATTAATGCCATGCATTTAACCCATTGTGACGTGTGCCCCTTGGTGGCTGTTTATGTTTTGGTTTGTTTTTTTTTTCTGTTTAACTTACCTATTCATTTATTTTGGAATGCTCATTTGGTGATGTATGGACCCAGACCCCATTGATCCATTAGAAGTTGATTTTTATCCTTTGCTTGATGATTTCCCTACCTCAGTCCCAGATATCTCCACCCCCATGCTCCCACCAGTAGGTGTCCAGGCTGTTGCACTTACACATGATGCAGTGAGGGTCATCTGGGCAGACAACTCTGTCCCAAAGAACCAAAAGACTACGGAGGTTCGCTTCTACACGGTCCGATGGAGAACGAGCTATTCGACAAGTGCTAAGTACAAGGTGAAATTTTAAACACATTATGAATTGATGAGCTGGTCATATTTTATTTGCAAAGATTCGGAATTGGCTTTTATGAACTTCCCTCAACCAAAATTCCCATTGCAATCAAAAGGAAATTGCCAGAGTAACTACTGCTTCCTAGAAACTTATATGTTTAGTTGGATGAAAATGTCGTATTTTAATTCCACGTTCCAGTTGTTGAAAGTTTTGATCTTTAATCTTACCGATCGGATATAAATTAGTCACGGATCGGGTAGCACAATAGCGTGGTGTGAATAGGAAGAAATACCAATTGCAAACCAACCCACATCATATGGCAATTCCACCCACCCATGTTACACATTTGCAAACAGCAAAAAAAGGTTAGTTTATGAGCAAACTTCTAAATTTTAATGGATATGGCAGCAGCAGGGGTATGCTACTATCTGGAGAAGAGGTTTTTTTTTCAAATCCGAACGAAAGCAGAACTGAAACACATGTGGTGCAGCAAAGAGATATGGTGGGACGGGGAATGGGAAGGAACAAACAGCCTTTAGGCTTCTTTGTTTGCTTGGTTTTGAACAATAAGCTCTCTTTCCCACTATTGTCAGCTTATATATTGCATCTCATATAACCCCCACCTTCTGCGAGATGCGCATGTCCTTCCTCCCATGCCCTGCCATAATAGTTAGTTTTGCTTGCCTAAAGGATTGTACAGATCCCTAGTGAGCCGGTTACTATGGATGAATTTTTATCCATCCAAAGGGATGCCTCGTTCTGTCCTAACAAAGTAGCCTCAGAGAAGTCATTTTTACAAGGACATGTCTAAGTGTAGGTTGATGTTTCTAAACCCCAGAGGATGGCTCTCCACGTCTTTAAGTTTGGGATACACCAGTCTTCCAGACTCAAGATCGCTCCCAGGTAATTTCTGGAAGAAGTGGGAATGATGGTGGAGAAGCTCTTGTCTTCAATCTTTTTTTCTGACCCATCCCCATCAGAATTTGGCTCATTGGCACTTGGCTGAGTTGAGCTATTGATTTCAGGTGTGTTACCCATGATTTGCCTTGAGAAGAGACTCAGGTCATCTGGCTTTTTGCCGCAGGTGCTGACCCACTGTAAATAATAGCAATAAATAGAAATAAATGTCAATAATAGCACATCTTTGCAAGGTATAAAGCCCATACTTTGCTTTGACATCTACTGCCATGCTTCTGACAACCTCAGATGATGATGATCTTAGACCTGAATTTTGTATGCTCATGCAATGGTACCAAGCTCTTAGGTAATTAAGGATGCCAAAATTAAATAATTAAGTAGTCCTTGAGTAATTAAGGATACATTGTAATGTTTCAAACGCTATGACCTTGATCTGGCTCCTATTTAGAGGTGGATTTCCACGCCCAACACAATGAGGAGTGTAGCACAGTATAGCACACTGTCATTGGCATTGAATTTCCAATTCTTTGTGAAGGTTTTCCCGTTAAAGTCCCTCATAGCTTCAAAAATGTATATCAGACCTAATATAATGAAGGGTTTAGCCTTTCCCATTGAAGTTGGAAGTTTATAAATTTAGCTTGGCCCTGCCAGCTTCACTTTGTACAGGCCATCCCAAGCAGGCATGACACAGTGTCACTAAAGGCATCCTTCGCAGTTGCACCCCTTCATCTCAATGGGATGTTAACTTCAAGGATTTTTGCAACTATTGAAATGCTAATATTTGGTATTGAGTGAATCAGTCAAAGGAAAACACTCGGCTGGAGACAAATAACTTCCTTTTTACAAAAAAAAAGAACCCCACCTCTTTATGTTCCACTAAAGACTATTTTGTCCAGCAATAGGTTCAAACCTTATTTTTTTCTTTACACATGCGTTTTTCCTGATCATGTGTAATATCTGAGCACTTCTTACCCTCAGGCATGCTGTGGAGTATTTTATGCCACAAATAATTTCATTTCTTCCAAATTTTCTTCTGACAGAGAAAATTATTATTCCCCATGTTAGCATCGAGCCTTTAGTCAAAGAATAATTTGTGTAAATTTTAGCAGGTAAGGTTTTGCCGTCTACTTAGTAAGTGGCTGAGTAGTTTGGTTGAGTAGTTTATTAACATGTAGTTCATCTTACTCAGCAAGTGGTTGAGTAGTTTATGCACGCGTAGATTTTAAGTAAGCTTCAGTAAGATTTTTTTAAAGAGGGAAATTCTCTGCTGGAGCATACCCTTAGTACAGATGAGTTGTAAAAACGGCTAATTTCCAAGAACTAGGAATTTTAATTGAGGTTGAAGAAGATAAAATCTGGAATTGCATTAAGTCGTCCTATTAAGTAGCATGCAAAGCATCTGTTGGAGCACTTAGGATATAACAGCATGCCATGTAGGCATATATAGCCCATTCATTAATGTCTCTGCAAAATAAATTTTTCCCACTCCGCCTTGAATATTACTGCTTTATTCAGTGGTGTGCTGGAAACTCGATGTCCCGTTTTTAGTAAAAGTCGAATATTTTAGACCTATTGGTATATAAATGTGTAAAAGTGCAGAGCACTTGTAATTCGCTGCTTTATAAGTTGGTGATGCTGGAGCATTGCACACCAGGCTCTGGAGCTCGAACAGCGTGGGAATTTATTTTATTCAGTTGTCACCAATTTGTCCGATAATTTTCTTCTCACTTGTCTCCTTCGATACCAGCACAGTTTGGCTGAAATCGTTCCTTACTGCAGGCTGAGGTAAAAAGCGAAATCAGCTAAAAATAAATGAACCATTTAATATTCACATCAACGTCGATATGTTTAGTTGTTCATAACGTATCACAGTGAGGCGGATCAATAATATGTTTCAAACATAATCTAATATCTAAACATATTTAGCCAAGCAGAAGTGTGGTTTCTGAATACAAAAAGCCATCTTTATGCAAGGGTCCCGGGTCATGTTTCGATCTCTGTCATAAATACTTGTTAACCCTAGGAACTGGCAAGCCTTAGTCAGAACCATTCTAGCAGTAAAAGTGCTTGCTGAATCTCCACTAAAAATTGGTAGATATTAAAGACTTTATTGTTTTTAGAAGGAACGCATCAAAGAGGCTGGAAAGGAGTGTTTAAGCAATGGAAAAAATTTTTTTTCTTCATATGAATATTGATGAAGGACATAGGGCTAGCTTCCAATTTACATTTGAAAAAAAAAAAAAAAAAAGCATGGCGAATTGCTTTGTCTGGGAAAAGAGAAAACATCACAATAACTTATTACCTGCCTAAATTATAGGCAGCAAGCTTAGTATCTCATTTATGGTACTAAAAATACTCCCACTCAGGTGTGCAATGGCAATGGAGTTATTTTACTCAAAAAAGGAACCCACTGTAGCTGCGTTTTGCTTGGCTGCCAGCAAAAGGAGTGGCTTTAACGATGTTCTCCGATCCATCCCTTTGCAGTCAGCAGACACAACGGCTCTGAGTCACACAGTGATCGGTCTGAAGCCAAACACCATGTACGAGTTCTCCGTCATGGTCACCAAAGGCCGGAGGTCCAGTACCTGGAGCATGACGGCACACGCCACCACCTATGAAGCAGGTATGGACAGGCTTGCTTTGGGTTTTATTTATTGTCAAAAGCCTTGTTTGAGTTCATCCCAACTGCATAAACCAACAGTGAATGTACAAAATTTACTGTATTCCTTCACTTTTTTTTTTATGGGTAGGAAGAGTAGTCATTCTGCTGAGCTCTGGTGTCATTTTAAGAAGCTAGATAATGTTAGGACATGTGTGTTAATACTTTGCCCCATAATATAATGCGTATGGGTGACTTTCAATGCAAATAATTTAAAATAGTTTTTCCCTTTTCAAGGAAACTCAAAATCAGGTGAGAACAATTATTCTCTTATTATTAGATAATTGTTTTGCTACTTTAAAATTTTGACTAATGAAGTTCTGCGTGGTTTTGTCTCAAGTTCATGACTTCCCATTTTACCTACTTAGTAAAAAAGACTCAGCGACTGCTTCTACCTAATGCACATTCTTGACTCAAGGGCTAAGGGGATGCGTTTGAAACAAAGAAACAGCCACGGGTCTGTTCATACTACTCCGTGGCCACATTTTAGCTGGTGACCAGTGCGTGAGTCCAGCCAAGCTCCAGAGGTACAGCGAATGAAACTGTGTGTGCAAAACTAGAGACAAAAATGGGGAAAAAAAATTCAAGTGGGCAGTCTTTTCAGCTTGCACGTAACATAATATAAAGAAACAATTATCTACCCTGTGAGAAGTGTTGAGCTGTATAAATGACAGTTGGGTAAGGTATCTCTCAGTGTTTTCATACACCTGTAGTTCATTTCCAGTAAGCAGCTGTTGTTAATATTAATAATATGCTTGTAATAAACAAATACACTCTGAAGGTTTAATTCAGCTGCTCTTCTCAAGCGTTTGAGTGGTGTTTTCCAAGCAGGAAGCTATGACCTGAAAGGTACTTCAGATGGTGAAGGGGACTAAATGCAGTTTTGATAACAGACACCGGATGCGTGTTGTACGTAACCCTAGTTCAGGGGGGTAAAAATGTTTGAAAAAGGCTGGAGACGCAATGATCTCTGCAGATAAGAACATCCTCTCCAAAACATAATTGTTTCTTTCTCTTTTATGTGCCTTCAATTATGTGCCATAGGGAAATAGAGTGCCTAGGCTTTGCTTCTAGTTATCATATAGGCATTAATGGAAGGACATATCCTGATCCCTAGGCTGTCTTTGAACAAGGGAAGGGTCTTCCACTAAATTTGTGTTGGCTTTTTTTTCAGAATAAGCTTTTGAGCACCACTTTTGAAAATCCAGACCAGCACGTCTATGGTTTTGCTTAAAGTATTTTTCTTCTTCATCTGTTGCAGACAGCAATATGTACATCTGGGCACCAATGTCATATAGTCCATGCTCTATTTTCCTCAAGGTGACTTGAAAACACTCTCAGTGCCATTAAGTTCCTACCAGCAAATCCCAAATGAAGTCTGCTGTTAACATTGATCTGTTGGGGCTTTTTTTAAATGAAAACCACAGTACGCGCCAGTTAATTAACAAAGGGAAAATAAGAAGGAATATACGTGTTCTTAGATTTTCCCGTGTGATTGCGAGGCAATTATCGGAGCTTGATGGAGCAGCTCTGTTAATTAAGGGCATCCTGCACCGCTGATCTTTATTGCTGGTTTTGTACCCATTCTGCATGTTGAATTTCCTGTATGGATATGAAAGAACATACATACCAGCACAGATACTGAATTCCCTAGGGATTCCTACCACAGCTAGGGAGACCTGTCATGCCCATAATTCCAAAGCAGCTCTCAGAGCCAAGTCCCATCCCCAGATCTGCCAACACAAGTTGAAAGGATACAAAGGGTGTTAATGAGTGTTAAGGGAAGCATCTAAAGTTTGGCTTTCTCTTACGTTCACAATCTGGTGAAAGCAGAGCTCAACTTCAGCCGCTCAGCGGGACTCAGGCGGTAATCAGGCTTCCAGGCTTCTCTAGATTAACCTTACAAAAGACAAAGCCTAGGAAGGGAAAGGGTTGGGTCATGAAAACATGTCCAAAGGCTTAATAGCAGAGAACGGAAAAAAATATTTAAGATAAAGATACTGCTTGGATAGATGCACTTTGGTACACATACAATCATTATGTGAAGTTGGAGAATATTGCAGGGGAGGTTTAGCAAAAGTAAAGAGAAGGAGTATTTTAAAACCAAGTGTGATTCATTTATGGAAAGGGTAGTCTCTTGCAGCTCCCTGAAGCAGCAAGGCAGTCCAAGATTTTTCTTCTAGTGCACTGGTTTTAAACTGGTCAGCTGGTGTCCCAGGCAGGCTATGAGCTGAGCAGCTTTCAAATGTAACACAACCCTCTTGAAAAAAAAAAAAAAATAAGTGTTTATGATCATCGAATGTTCATCATCCTGAAGATTTGTGTCTGTGCTTTAGGTCGGCCTGATTTAGCTCAGGATGATCCAAGAGGTTTTTAAAGCTTTACTTCCTCAAGTGACTTTGAAGCAGTTCTTTGAACATTCAAAAAAGTTGTTTAGTGGCTGTAGGGGTAGGACACAGATGATGTGATGCTCCTACATGATGTTCTCCACGCTCTTATGTTATCTATACGCTCCTAAGTCATCAACAGCCTGTATCCAAAAAATGAACATTGAGTTCAGTGCCAATGTATTATTCCTCTCTCAACTATTTTTTAATAATTGCCTGTTTTTCCTTTCTTCTCCATGGTCTTATGGTATGGTTTTAAAATACCTGAGGCACTGTGCAAGACCTCCTGGCCAGCCTTAGTAAAGCAGGGTGCGAAGCAGACGTTGCAGGCTCAGAAATCCAACCTTCCCTCTTTAATACAGTGGGAATAAAAAAGCAAAGAATTTTCTATCATGACTAAAATCTAAAAGCTAAGAATTTTCTATCAATGTCCCAAACTGAGCATATATTTAATGAATATACATAATTATGTTTGTTTTATACTGGTACATGCCTACAAATATTCCTAATAGAGAAGCTACATTATTATTATTATTGTTATTAAATATATCAGGCTCCCAGAGTACAGTAGATGTTCTTGGGTAGGTTGGTGGTTGTTCAGCTATAAGGACCAATATTAACTGTAGGATAAGAGCTATCCACCAAATCCTAATGTATCCCCACACGGTGTTTTGCACAATTGCCACTATTAAATAACCACTTCCAGACAAATCATGGGTTCCGTGTTTTAAATGCATCTCAGGACACTTGTGTTTAAAAGGATCTAAGGAAGCTGTAACTGCCTACTGAGTCATTCCTTCCTGCCATGGTCTGTAAGGAAGTCAAAAGAAGGTGAATACCCTAAGGTTCCAATTCTTGTCATTATTTTCAGCTCCCACCTCTGCTCCCAAGGATCTGACAGTCATCACACGGGAAGGGAAGCCCCGGGCCGTCATTGTCAGCTGGCAACCACCCTTGGAAGCCAACGGAAAAATTACTGGTAAACATCTACATTACCCTGTATTCTCCGTTTATTTGCTGTTCTGATCATTTGATGCGCTCACTCTCTATTTTTTTCCTTGGGATGCTATTTGATCTGACATTATTTTGGTTTTTTCTTCCTTTCATCAGCCAGCTTGGTCCAGAATGTTAGGCAATGTTAGGGAGACTGCAAGATCTAGAACTCGGGGGATGTAAATCTTTTATTTTTAAATGCTAAGAGCAGTGATAGAAGTTAAAAAACGCAGCAATCAAAGTGAAGGTTTTGTGGTACATGCTGCTCTGTGGTTAATTGGAAATGAGTAATAATAAGTACTTTGTTTGGCAATAATGCAATACATAATATACATAATGATAGGTTGCTCGGTGCAGCACATCATGGGAGAGTTTACTGGTAGATATTTAGCTTTGCAATAACAATTGAAAGCAATGACGATCAGGAAAAAAAACAACACCCTAATATTGACTGACAAGACCTGAATTTAATGGATGCTTCACAATGACAGATTTTATTTTCCAAAATACTGCATCTAACCTTAGTGCCTAATTAAGAAATCCATTACAAACCTTTGATGTTAGTTTAGTTTAAAAATATAATAGAGTTCTGTCTGAGATTTTGCATTTCAATGATCATTTTAAGCTGTTCATAGAATCTCAAAGATGTATAATTCTTAGGAGAAATATTGCTCACCTTCAAAAACATGAATATTATGGTCACGTTGCTACAAACAGTTGGGTTAGGCCAGTTCTACAAATTTTTTTTCTGTGTGAGAAGCATGAGTATGTCACATATTTCCATGCAGACATCACCCAGCAATACCAATTCCTGGGTCAGACTTGCATAACCGTGTATAATTTCCCTCTGTGTTATCATCAGCACTTTACCATCCGTGACCGTGTCCGAAAGGAGGATGTTTTGATGAAAAGCTTCTGTTTACACTAACCTAATTTAGCTGTTAGAGCGAAAAAAAAAAATCATCGTTCTGATGGACAACACACTGAAAGACAAGTGGCTAAAAGACAAAATGAAATAAAAGCTTTTCTGACATCCAAGGCTTGAGATAACTCCAACTTTCGTAGATTTTTTCCGTCGACAGCAGCTTTCAGAGCCTGGCTCCCCCGGCGTCCATGCACAAACTTCTTTCTTGTAGCACTTGGTTGAAGAATGGCTCTCACAGGGATTTTTTACTGCATATGTGGTCAAATATTTCTTAAAGGTATCGAGCAGAGTAAAGCTCCTTGTGGAGAGTAGAAATGTCCCTAACAGCCAAACCTTCATTCCTACAAATGCTTTGAGTGTATTTGTCTTAATTTGAGAAACATATAGATATTTTAATAACTTTATATGTAATAATCCAAATGTCATGGTCAGAGAAACTTTAGTAATCCTAAACTACAAGCCTCTAAATAAAATGCCATATAGAAAACAAGGAAAAAAAACCCACACAGAAGTGTGTTACTTCCATCGTAACACCTCTTGTCCATGACGAGTGTAACCGTTCGTGTGGAATGGGTTTTGAAAAGCATCTTTGCTTCAGAAGAGAATAGGGAAACAGCAATAAGGTGTGCCCCAATTTTGTAGTAACTTTGGATGCCCAAAGGTGAAGTCCAGAAGATCTGCTCAGCCTCTGTCTGCTCCAGTACAGCACTTAAGACCGGACTTAGAGTGGGATTTTTTGATATGACTGATTTACCATGGAGCCTTTCAGGAAAAAAAAAAAAAAAGATATTTTCAAGGTTAGGCAGAGGATGGTGTTGCAGGGTGTGTTGGACTGCTCAGCCTTGCTTGCAGGCTTTTTTCTTCTTCCCAAAATTCCATTTGCTGGCAAGGTGATTCCTACAAACTATTATTGTTTCCTAATAATCCTACTTCTGCTCTCTAAGTTCTAAACATTTCAAGTGTTAATCGGTGGTAAGTAGTTACTATAGTACCCCAAGTTACCAAAATTCTGAGTTACCAAAATTTTTAATTCTTCATTCTTTTCCCCAAAATATTTTCCTCTCTAATTGCCAAGAAATATTGCATGGCTTCCCATCGGTACCCAATAACTGATGTGTATCATTAATGCCGTTTAGTTTTATTTTGGCACTGAAACACTAAAGACCTGTATTGTATGGTTTATGGCAGCCATCAGGCTAAATGGTGCACCTCAATTTGAGAAACGTACTTGTAGCAACATTTTAATGTGTGCCACCTATTTTGGTATTTGTTCAAGCTGTATTTCTCGCAGTAAATCCGTGTTATTGTGGCTTTGTTCTAAAAATAGAAAAATGTGTATTTTCATAACATTCTTCAAAGCTCTTTTGATTGGAGACCTACCCTCCCTGCTTCTAGAAAACAAAGAAGAAAAAAAAGAAAACACTGATTTTTAAGAAATCTGAATTTTATGTTTATTTTGTAACGCAAGCACATTAAAATTTGGTTGCAGTACTAACCAAGACTGTGTTTCTCCAGCTTACATCCTCTTCTATACTCTGGACAAGAACGCTCCGATCGACGACTGGATGATGGAGTCCATCAGCGGCGAGCGCCTCACCCACCAGATCCTGGACCTCAACCTTGACACTGTCTACTACTTCCGAATCCAAGCTCGCAACGCCAAAGGAGTGGGGCCCCTCTCCGATCCCATTTTCTTCCGGACGCTGAAAGGTTTGGATCTGTGTCATCTGGGATATGAATGATCTGTAGAATTTTTCTCATGCCTCTGTGGGAGCTTTTGCAATTAATCCCATGTCAGCCAGAAGAGATCCTGCTGCTTGAAACTGGTATGGAGAGATAAAAGCAAAATGCTGCATAAGGTAGCTGGCAAAAGTAAACCACATAATGAGGCAGTAACTGTATTTTTAAATTCAATCAACAGGGGGGAAAGCACTCTGACACCTCCTAACTTTCTGCCATCCCTAATAAAGCTAATTGGGTTTGACTGGGTTTCTCTAGGGAGGTCCCTTCTCGTTTCGGATCCTCCGCTGACGGTAGGAACCTGGAATGACTCACTCCTATCACAAGTAGGCATGCGAAATTATGATTAAAAAAAAATATCAGCAAACTGAGATGCAACATGCCTTTTCATGGGGAAAGTTGTTGCAGATGTTTTTCAGTATCTGTCATTAACAGACTAATTAACAGCTGATCCCTCTCCCTTAGTGGCCAGTGATGAGTGGGCAAAACAGGGACACCCTTTTTTTTTTTTTTGGCTGGTATTTCAGCACCAGTGTGTTTATGAGAGTAAAGGACTGCACTTGTGTCGGACTCGATTTCAAATTAACTTGGGGAGATATTCCTCTTCTCTCTTCCCTGTGCGAAGGCCTGACATGATCTCCCCAGAAATTATTAGTTAGGAAGACGTAAGCAATACTACCGCAAGTGGGGAGCAAGATGCTCGCTGCAACTCTGCTCCTTCTATTCTGACACTCCTGCATTTGCACAAAGGTATGAAATTGCTCTTTAAAAGATGGGTAATTGATGAGAAACTCGACTGACATAAACAGCGAACCTCTTTCAGCGAACCGCTTTCTGGGAAGAAGCATGGCGTATGAGAGAGCACGGTACCGCTGGCTCCACTCTAGAGAAAATCCAGGGATTTGTAGATAAAGATAACATCTTGGCAAAAGGTGATCAAAACTGGACACAGTCATGACTGGGGCGAAATTGGGGAAGTTCAGACTTAAACCTATGCCTGAGAGGCTTGGAATAAGTGTTCATACTTGAGCCTTGTTTTAATCAGTAGTAAGTTACTTTGTTGAACGTGAGCTGCACAAAAGCCGCGCAAAATGACTGTGGAGAAGGGGAGACCCACGATCCAATATTGTTGCCTTTGGGAGGACTCCTTTGTTTGGCAAGAGCTTGTGTTTGGGTTCATCTTTCATCAAACCTTTATGTGAATAGCAAATTCCCTTTTCCTGCTGCCTCAGAAGGAAGGGAATTCCAATTTCAGCCATTGAGGAAGGCTTGTGACGGATGAGCCATCATCCTTGGCAGCACCGGTGGAGAGCTCGCCCTCTTTGGTCCCCCAGTATCCATGTCTCTAAAACACACTACTGACTGTTCAGGGAGTGAAAAGCCTTGTACAACAGTTTTCATGAATTATCAAGAGTCAAGGGGAAAAAAAAAAAAAAAAGGAAAATGGTACCAATTTGTACTGAGCTTATCACCTCCTGCCCAGGCTTTTGCAGGACAGACTTGTCCAAGTCATGTTTCCCTTTGAATGAATTATTGGTGAGATCCTGATTATTCATTCTCCAGCGGCGTGAACTGTGAAGAGATAGCACTTTGCGGGTGCTCCATCTCTATCCAGCGGATGGTGCCAACTTAATTTCATGCTCACACTTTGCGGCAAGCAGAAGAAGTCTATTAGACCGAATTTAAAACGAGTCAAGGCATCAAAACATAATAAGTGCAGACTAATGAGATATGAAAAGATCTAGAGACACAGATCCCTGACTAAACCGAAAGATTAATGCACTTGATATCCACTACTTTGTAATGTTTACACAAAGTACCATAAAACTCATTTGGGAAATGAATTCTAGATCAGACAGCATCAACAGATACCAGAAAGATGAATTTATACATTTCTTACATCTTGTAATAGCCTACAAGGACTATGTCTAATACCCTGCCGTGAATACTTAATGATATCCACCCTAAATATGTCATGTTCAATAACATTCAACTGTTCTTTTTGACAAATCTATCCCTACACTCGAGGTGAAAAGACTTTCTGGAGCCTTGAGTGCATTCTGATTTATGCACAAATGTTGGTTTCCTGCTCTTAATGATTATTAGCAGGAGATGTTTATGTGCTGTGTGGTAACATGTGCTCCAGCGGCAAATCTGTGTCCTGATCAGAGGAGGTTTTACACCACGAGTGACTAAACAAGCATCAAAGATCCACCAAGTTCATCCACTGTCTCGTTTCATGTGTTATAGCACATAAACCTCCTCCAAGGAAACCGAGCCATTACTCGTGGTGTAATTGCCATGTGAGTATGCATAGTGACTTTCCTTTGCTAATGAAAATGTAGTGAGCTGTGAGAAAGAGATATGTTTAGTAGTAAATAACGCTGCCACAGAGCACTGAGTTTATATTCTTCCGCCTCAGCTCCGCTGGTGATAATATACAGGCAACTGGGCAAATCCTCAGCTTATGTAAATTGTCGTTACACTGGGAGCTTCCATCAATCTACGACACTTTACATCAGTTGAGGATCTGCTTTTTTTTCTGCTCTGGCTGGTTGAATTTATCACTTGAAGCATGAAGAGTCTGATACACACACTCTTAGGGACCTGGGATAGAAGGATAAAATGTGATTTCACATCTCACCTTTTTTCATATATATATATATATGTATGTATATATATATATACACACATACATAATTTGGGCCAAAATTTGAGGTTGTTACTAGGATTTTTTTTACTCCTTACTGAGCCTGGATGACTTCAGTAAATATCATGTGTACCTATATATGTATATGCGGAAGACAAGCAGAAAGCACCCAAACATGTATTTTGCAGCCTTTTGCAGTGTATTTTTTGCAGGTTTCCCCTGAAGTTAAATTCCAACTCCCAATGTCACATTACTTTTATGGCACATAAATTTTCAGAAATTCATTAAGTTGCAGCAGGAAATAAATAGTCTGAAATTTATTTGCAACTGCCCGTTGAAACATGACAGCCAAAGAGTGAATGAATGAACCGGTGACAGGAAGGAGGATTTCCTCAATCTTTTAAATAACTTGTCAGTGATTTTTCTTTTTGTCTATTAATGAAAAAAGTAAATCTCAGAACTGAATGTGCTTCTGCTTCCTTCTGCTCAGCCATGTACCTATTCTGGGTTTGAGCCAGCATGTACAAAGAGACCTTCCTTGTGCGCTGAGCCCCTTTATTTACAGAAAATCAAAGAATAGTTTATCAGAATCACACCAAACACTATATCAATGTATATAGACTGGGAAAAGTTGTTAATGCACCTATAGATGTAATGTCAAGCATGAATAAAGTGCTGGATCAGATGTAGATTGAAAGGGAAGAGGGGAAAGAGGAAGGATGAGGGCGTGGGCTGAGCTTTATAAGGCTCAGCTCTTCCCATCACCAAGGAAAACTTTATTCCTGGCCTTCCTGCAGGACACCAGATTAAAAGTTGTCACTGTACCATTTTGAAATGAGCCCAGCAATGGCAGGTGTTGCCGGTCCTCCCCCTTCCCCCCCCCCATTTTAGGCAGGGCTGACATGGGGCAGCATTCCTAGCCCTGCAGTGCCCTCTAATGCTGCCTTGGTGCTGTGGTCCAGCATCACATCCCAGTTCACAGCCGGCACCCAACAGGAACCCCCGCGTCCTGCCAGAAGCAGATATCACCCACCATTGTGTGGCATTGGAGATGTCCTGGGCTGGCATGATGGAGCTCATGGATGTGTCTGTAAATTGCGGCTCGTTAGGTACCTCCATTTGTGATGCCACGATCTCAAGGAGGTTTTGGAGTGATTGTAGCAGCCAGGGGGGCAGCAGGCTCTGCACCTGCATGCAAGGGTTATTTGACTTCCAGATTCGTGTGCCAAATCACTCTTTTTTCCCCCCAATTTCCTGTACTTAAGATTCTTGCATAATTTATTAAGCAGAAGACTGGTTAATGCTCTACTTCTGAATCCGAGGGAAGTTTAATTCCCTCATCCGGATCATAAAGAGTCAGAAGCTGTAGGAGTGCAGGAAAGATTTTAGTATATCTATTGAATTCTGAAGGCTTCTCTGGTGCACTTCAGATTGCACTATCTTGGCTGGTTATTATGCAAAAACATGTAAATAGTTTTAAACCCCTTTGTAAAAAAAACCTGAAACAATGATAATATAACTCAAGCTGAGTTTTCAACTTGTCGGTGAATTGAATGTCATTATTTAAAGCAGCACTGTCTCTCTTTCTGTCCCTTCTTGCTTAATTAAACTTCCCAGATCATACCAAAAAAAAAACAAAAAACAAAAAACAAGGGAATGGAAAAATGTGGCAGTTTCGTGTTGGGAAGAACTTGGTGAAAATATCTGATGTAAGGCACGGTTCAACATGTGTTCAGAGTTTGATAAGCGTCCAGACTATGCTCTTGGTCTGGTTTAGCTTTAGGAAACCCTGCAAGGAGCCATCAGCTTCTAATGACTTTGTCTTTTTCTTGCAGTGGAGCATCCTGACAAGATGGCAAACGACCAAGGTAGGGTGCCCACAATCTGTCACCTTTCCTTGGGGAGGGGGCTGTGTGGTTCACCTGGGCTGCACACCTGATGAGGGAGATGCCGGCAGCATAATTAGTCTTGTTAATGAAGTTCTGCTCGGCTGAGGCTGCTGCTTTGATGGGGAAAATGTAAATATTCGGGAGAGGAAATTGTTTTGTCTCTTTTCTGAAGGACCAATTAAAATGTCAAGCTTCTTTGTATGAAATACATTTTCAGTCTCTCTGCTGCACTTCTGAATAATTCACATTAAGTATAATTAAGCTCAGCATCATTTCCAGGCTCCTCTTGCACCCTTTCGTGGGTTATAGATTAAAGTTCAAAAGCATCACAGTGAGAAATCATAAATCATCTTTTGTCTTAAACCAGCATCTCCTGTTTCATAATAGCAAAGTTTCATCAAATTTTCAAGGCATTATCATTATGTTTTCCAAATATGAATATACGCCTGATGAGTTCCTCTGCTCCTATCTCCTTTTTCATACCTATAAAGTCTGTGGCTAGGATATTTTTTTCCTTTTTTTTACTTTACACCTATTTATTCCTAAGCATTTATTTCAATTGCAACTGGAGCATCGTACCTTTATGTGACATCTGCCCAAGGGAACAGTCATGGTGACATTTGAAAAACTCGCACCTCATCTTGGGAGGTTTATTTGGATTTGAGTTCTCACTTCACACTTGTTTCAACAGCCAAGTGAAGTGTAAACCTCAAATCCCTGCCTTCCCTTAACAGCTACCATATTGCCCCAATTTACCGAGTTAACCTGCAATAGGTAATTCCTGGGGAAGAAGGAATTATTAGAAGTTATTATAGAAGGAGTTATTATAGAAAGAGTTATATATATTATAGAAGGAGTTATTTAGAAGATCAAAGTCAACTCTAGGTCCTTTCGTAGGCTTTTCTTCAACCTGGAGCATCCCTGGAAGTAAACCAGAGCAGTGGGATTTTTTGGAAATCTGCCCTCTGGCTTCAGCATATGATTCACTGAAAGAAGTAGAAATTATAAAATTAATCGCTGTGATTTTTTGCACTACAGTCACACACAAATTGAAAATGGCAGGTTTGGATAGATTAAAAACTATTTTTAAAGGGTAAAAGTGGTAGGTTACAGAGAAGCCTGAAGGTAAATTGTCAGTTTATTTTTTTCTCAAAGTTGCATTTGGAATGTTTTCAGGCAGGTTTGGAAAACCTAGGAGAGGCTTCAGCACAAGGTAGCACCTGGTAAGCAGAACTGGAAATGTGTCACATTCAGTTTAAAAGAAAAAAAAAAAAAAAAAAAAAAGGAAAAAAGTAATTTATATCTCTTGTTGATATCTCTATTTAATTTCATTTTTTTTCATGACCTCAGTGATTAATTTTATTAATTCTGAGGTCTTCTCTTGCATTTGCTTGATCTTTAGGCAACTCTTAAAGTTGACAGAGCCAGGTCTCACGATAAATGTACTCCGAGCACAAGTGTTAAGGCAAACAAAGTCAAAGATTCTAACAGCTCATTTGCCTTAGAAATCATCAAAGCTAATTCTTTAATCATGCTGAACCAATGCCTACTGAAGTCAGCAGGAGCCTTTTAAACTACTCTGTGCTTTGGACAAAGCCCTTAGGGCTGTATCTGCCATGGATGCAATTCTTATTGAGTGACATGAATTAAGTCTGCTAGGTCATTTTGTCTCTGATGCTGGCTCACAGTACCTTAGTGGAGGAAGGAAAATTCACTTTAGTAGCAGCAAAGCCCTGTTGGAGCGTGTGGGATGAGTGTTTGGGCAGAAACACCAAGGTTTCAGAGAATGACGTGATAGACCTTTGAAGATCTCAGATGTGGGATCTGCCAGAAAGGATGGTCCAATGGAGAAGAGTAGAGTTTAGTGAGAATTTGGTTAATCAACCTGGTCTAGTGGAAGGTGTCCCTGTCTGTGGCAGGGGGGTTGGAACTCGATGATCTTTAGGGTCCTTTCCAACCCTCACCATTCTGTGATTCTATGAACTTCAAAGGTTTCTTGGTCATGGCAACTGTCTGACAGAGAATGAGAAATGCTGTTGGTAGAATGCCAATAGTGCTCCCAGGGTGCAAACAGCATTACCCCAAGGGCAAAGAGAGGAGTGTCGGCATCCAGAGAATCAAATCACACATTTCACAAGAGTCTTCTTAAATCTTAAGTGGGTGCCAAGCCCATAAATCTGTCAGCTTCCCTTCAGATTTTTATTTTGCCTGGATGCAACAGCTAGAGCAGGGCATATGCAAAGGTAGTAAAAATGGTAATATAAAAGGAAGACTAAAATTACAGTTTCAGATATTCATACAGAATTTTTGTCATAAACCTTCTGTATGCGGGACAGGGCCAGCTGTTTTCAGACGAGCTGTGGTAGAGGCTTCCTGAGTCTAAAAAACTATTTATGATTTTCGAATATAGAGGCAAACTG
>WKFP01015389.1:1409219-1426595 GCA_011057875.1 Pterocles orientalis
CCAGTTGAATTGTTTATTTCATATAATGGCGCCTGAGTTACAGCTGTGGGAAAAGGATATGCTTTTTCAGAGAGAGGCTCGAGTTACTGAAACATTTGAAAGACAGACCTGGGGGAAACAGAAGCTAAACATAGAAGTGAGAGGTGAGAAATGGTATGTAGGTTCATATGGATGCAGAGTTTGGTACCTCTTTAATACAACTCATTAAAAAGTAGGAAAATCAAGTTTAAACACTGTTTAGCCTCCATTAGAAAAAAAAAAAAACAGTTCTAGCAGTTCTCAAAGAAACAACTGGTTAATCAAGATTTTTTAGTAGTTTGTTCTAAAAGATGGAATAATATAAAGAACAAAAAGATCCACTGGAAACTGGTGGAAGTTGAAGAGAGAGTCCATTGTCTGACCCAAGATCTGGACCTATCTGTTGAATTCTGCTCACCTTGTAGGTGACTTTTTGGCTGACACTGAGGGTTTGTACCTCAATTGAGTGGGACAGGAGTTTGGTTCTTGGCTTCTGTAAGACAAGACACCCAGAGGTGGCATGAGGAGGGGGTGGAGAGCAACAGCAATAGTGAGTACGGTGCTATAAAGTTACCGAACGTGAAGTGGAAACATGCAGGTTAGCTTACTTTTTAAATTAGATTATTATGAAGGTAGTCAAAACCCAAGGTCTTGAAACTAAGTGAAGCAAAAGCCTCAAAGTAGCAGTGCTCTTGCACATCATTTGAGTTTTTGAAAGGGAAATATCAGCTAAACTGTTGCCAAATGAAAGCTGGAGATAGAAATGATTCGTGGAGGTGTGTTGTCTTGGAAAAAATTGCAGATTATCTTTAGGGGTTTAAGCCCTACCTACCCTATAATGTATAAAACCTTACAATGCATCAGAGGTTTGCCTCCCACCTCCAGGTGCCAACCTCTCTATTAAAGCCATAAATGAAATGGGCAACTGTTTACACAAATAATTTTACAATGAAAATGTCATGTGTAATGCCTTGAAAAGTGCTCTTACACTAATCCAGAAAGTACTAAACTTCAGAGGCAGGCACGCAGGGTTGGGTGGTTTAAGTCTCCAATATCCCAACTAAATTTTCCATCCCGCTGGGATAGAAATATAAAAATAAATAAAATAGTAATGTTTAGAAATTTCCCATGGAGATATCCAGTTTCCTAAGCACAATATAACCCTAGGATCACAGCACATTCACGCGCTGCAGTGTAGTCCTACAAATAGGATGCTTTAGCGTGTCGTTCTGGTAAACGCAATTACTGTGTGCTTTACATTTGTCTCTATTTTGTCTGCTTTCTCGGCTAAACATTTTGCAACCTTGTTTTCTTGGGATCAAGTTGTTGTAGCTGTGCAATTACGCTGATTGAAAAGATAATTACGGCGAAGTCTCTTCTGATGATAATCATCTCCCATTGATTTAGGGCCATTCATCACAAAATACTTCCCAAATTGGTAGACAAAGTTATGCACATGAATTTCTTCACAATCCACAGAAATACAAGTACCTCTGTAGAGCGATATGGCAGTTGTTTAACAGTGCGCAGCAGCAACAAATAACTGCAGGACAGTGAGAAAATTGATTTTTTTTTTGCTTAATCTGCCAAGAGATATGATGTAGACAGTGGTTGGCTCATGTTGATGTTATTTGGAATAATCCCTGCTAATTCCCTAAGTTTTTCAGAATTTTTGCATAGTTCCTTCACCAACCAAAACCCACCCTCAGGTGTTATTTCTCTGACCTAAGGGATGGCAGAGCCAAAAACATAGTGCCCAGGGGTCTTACGGTGTCAATGCTGATGTGATGCTCCAGCAGCCTCAGCCCAGCTCAGGGGAAGATGTCCTTTCCCTGAGCCACCATCCCAGCAGAGCATGACTGGGACTGTGCCACCTGGGAGGGCCCATTTGTCTTAAATGAAGAAGTAATTAGCTTTGGAGGAATGAGATAAGCTTGGTCTTTGGCAGGAGAGAGGCTTTTACCCCAAACTGCTTGTGCTGAGGACTTTGCTGACTCTGGTAGAGACAAAGAGGAGCTTGGTAGGACTTGACCAACATTTGCAATTCTTCTTCTGCTGGACATGGGGAAGCAGAGATGCTGGTCTTGGCAGGAACATGGACCATCATGGCCATTTAGCCCAAAGCTTATAAACAAGACAAAATACAGGAGGAGAAAAGGTCAACACCTCAAATTTTACTGTATTAATTTGGAGTGCAAATATTTCCTTAGCAGCCAGAACATTTTTGGAATAATGATCATAACCATTTTTTTTTTTTCTGTCTTTCTTTCTTTCTTTCTTTCTTTCTTTTTTAAGTCAGGGTTAGAGAAGAGGCAATCTTTTTGTAACAACCAAGCAGCTGGGGAGTTGTGTTTCCACAAGCAGAAAAATAAATTAAAGACAGCTTGCTTAATAATGGTGGAAAGCCACCTGGCAGGGGGACAACATGCCCATGATTTTCTGTCCATGTCCCTCTGCCACAGCTCCAGCTGCAGCTGTCTGAATTATTCCCATCACCTGCAGAGGGGGCACAGACGGATGCTGCCATCACACCTCAGTTTGTCACTCTAACGAGCACATCTGCAGGAGGGGGGAATAAAAAAACCCAACAAGAACAAGGCAAGCTGCTCAAAGGGCTGAACTTCAGCTGGCTCTTCAAAGCCTGCTTGGATGACAGATTTTCCCCAGCATGTATGGGATAACTTTTTCCATTTAATGGTTTAAACGTCGTCAGATGGGCACTGCCTCAAGCAACACACTTGATTTTGACAGTTTAGTTGTCATGCCATATCTGATGCGTTTTTCTCCCAACAGGTCGTCATGGGGATGGCTCCTACTGGCCCGTGGACACCAACCTGATCGACCGGAGCAGTCTGAACGGTAAATACAGGCTCCAGCCAACCAAGCTCTATGATTAAGTGCAGTTTTGGTGATAACCTCCTACTTCTCTTTATTTCTCTCTCATTCCTCTCTTTCTTGGTTGGAGGCAACCCAATGTGCCCACAGGTCGCATGTGCAAGGAGGAGTTATCTCAGCCTACGAAAATCCCATCCTTTATGCAAAATACCTGCTGCAAACCAAACAGGGAGTTTAACCAGAAAGATTAACAAAAAATAGGGTCAGGGCACCATATGTTCTGGTTTGGCTTTCATAAAGCTGATCCTCAAACTGCCCATCAGATTTCCAGCCGATGCAGTGCTCCCAAAAGTGTGTTGCTGGGCATGATAATCCCATGGCAAGATGTTTTAAATATACATCAGGCCACGGGAATGACTCTAAAAAAATAACAGAATTAAAACAAATTGTAAAGTGCATTTCATGTTGTTATATTTCAGTTTAAGCTTTCTGCAGAAAAAAATCATTTTTTAATTATTTAGTCCAGCCCTAAAATAGAAAGACATGAGAGGAAACCCCACAGATTAGCAAAAATTAACTGAACCTAATCAGTGCCAGCTGGGGTGTAGGTACGCTATTAATAACTTCTTATTTAGAGTTGTGTGTTTCAGGCTTTCCTCCTATTCTTTGTGGTAGTTCATCAGAATTATAGGGAAATTGACTTTTGAGAAGCAAAGAGAGCTTCCAGGGCCTGCAATAAAGGGTTGGGCAAGAAAAATTTTTGGTTTGCTTGATAGTCACTGTATTTTATGTGGCACATTCCTTCAATGCCTTTTACTCAGCATGGAAATGAAAAAGAAACCAAACCCCCATATCTCTGGGATTTCTGTAGCAGACCATTGTAATGCCGAAAGGATAACACTCACAGCTGCTTGTCTTACTCAATTGTTTAAAAAAATATGGGAAAAGGGCAGTTTATTTAAATAGCTTAATTAAGTAAGTAAAGAAAGGATATTAGGGCAGAAAATCAAGGCAGAATATTACAATTAAATTACATCTATTACTAACTAAAGTTGTTATTTGGAAGGATGTGTCTTTTTTTTTTCTTTTTGCATCCCAGTGCACCTAGTATTTAGTTTTTCTCCAAGCTTAAGTGGAAAGATATTTCAAGGTTTGTGAGTCTGTGATATTACAGGATGCCTATAGGGTTGCCTTAGCAGACAGAGCAAAAGGATTCCTCACTGTTTTCTGCCGGTGTCTGCAAAATATGACCAACACTGTGTGAATAGAGTCGTTATCCAACAAGATTATGAAAAATATAAACTGTGGTATATCCCCAACGCAATGGGAAAAAATTGTCAGAAGCAAAGGACCAGTGAATTTGACTTGGAGTTGACAACAGGACTGATGCTCTTTACAGTCCCACTCTTGCTGATGCGCTGAAACTGAGGAAGCTCATCACTTCGAAAGATTGAGCCCTCAGCCTGCTCTAGCGCTGGGTGGGGATCTGGTCAGCACAGCAATAAATGGAATATAATGGGATGTGAGGCTGGCTGTGGGGTCAATACAGTTCTGACAAATGAGTCAGGTGTTCAGGTTGGCTGATGCACAAGATATGAATTCTGTAAATACTGAGAAAGAATAAGGGCCTTTAAAAAAAAATCCATATTCCCGGTATTTCCATTTTCAGCTGATAATAGCAAAAATGAACTGCTAGTTATTGACTCCCAACACCAAGTTATTAACACCCAGAAAGCGCAAAGTTGTTACTGCTTAAATAATTTATTGTTTGCTGTACCACTGAAATGCAGCAAGACAAATTTTAGATCTTTATGGCACCCTTCTGCACCCTCCGTGTGCTTTTTTCAGAGGCATTCATGGCACCTGATGAGATTTATGTGTTTCATTTTACCGGTCACTCCTAAAGAGGGAGGGAAGCAAACCCAGGACTAACCATCCCCTCATTGTCCGCCTCCTTTCAGAGCCTCCCATCGGGCAGATGCACCCTCCCCACGGCAGCGTCACACCCCAGAAGAACAGCAACCTCCTCGTCATCATTGTCGTCACTGTCGGCGTCATCACGGTGGTGGTGGTGGCCGTGGTGGCCGTCATCTGCACCCGGCGCTCCTCGGCGCAGCAGAGAAAGTACGTTCTCGCATCACGGGTGGGAAGGAGAAGGATGCTCAGCTTCCAGATAGATATGGGCAATAACGTCCATCCTGTACAGATGTGGGTTCTGGGGGATGAGCTACGTTTTGGGGCTCTGTCTTTTGGTTTTGGAGGTATCACTCATTGCTGGTGGGGGGACAATATTCCCAGGCTGCAGAGCAAACTATGGAGAATAAGCACCCCTGGCATGGTAAACTGTGAAAAATAAGTCTACCCTGCACAGCTCGCTGTTGTTTATAGTGCCAGGGATAATTCAGCCACAGGAAGGAATCAATTCCATTGATTTAAAGAAAAAAAAAAAAGTATTTGTCTGTGGCTGGTGATGCTGTCAGACTTCCTGACTCCGCAGCCCGGCACCTGCAGAGCCAAGAACCACAGAGAGTCCTGCTGGCTTGCTAACCTTTTGGAGGGCGTTAGACAGCCTGGCTCCAAAAGTCTTCCAGGAAAAAGCATCAACAACTGTTTCTCCTGATAATTCTCATGTACTTTGGAAAAAAAAAAAAGTCTATAAAAATTTACAAGGAAAAAAATCTTTGGGATTCTTCTAAAAGGTGATAAAAGGGGCAGCAGTGTAAAGCATGAAGATTTTTTTTCAATTTTTGGGAAAAGATAGAGGTGGAATCAATAGGTTTGAAACAGAGCTGGGCTTGATGCACTTCATTAATTGAAAGTGAGGATACTGTCCATTATTTTACTGTTACTTCGTTGTATTATTATACCATTGTGAAAGACTGGACGAGAGAAAGTAAAGTTTAGTGACAGCTTGCCCACAAGAGTGATGAATGTTTGCATTAAGGGCAAGACAGTATTGCATTGATTTGCACTGATGCTTAAAAAAAAGGGTGGCACGGTGACAGAGGGGGTGGTTGGGGACTAAACATCTCCTGTGTGTGCTGAAATCAGCTTTGGGATAGTCAAGCGTAGGCAGATGGCAGCTTGTAGTGTTTTACAGTCAAGGAAGTGGTTTCTCTAAGGATGGATGTTTGAGGGTAGATTTATTTTTTTTAATAAGAAAACTCTGATTTAGGCAGAAATGTAAGGACATGCATGTTGAATAGTGCTGTGGAAGTTGAATGATGAACTGTTTTAAAAATCTGCTGCTTTTGTGAATCTTAGCACCAGAAAATGAGAAGATCACCTGAAGACAACAGAAATTCTTCTGTTGAGTAGAGTTTGGTGAATCAAGGCTAAAGCTCTCTTGAGTTTCTAACAGAGAAAAGGAAATTTCAAAAACGAGAAACAATTAGAGAGATTCAACTATCCATAATTACGTGTTGAAAACTTAAATATCCAAGTCTGAGTTAAGCATCCTTGACCTCCTATGTAGCTCCTGGGGATAGGAGCAGGAGCGTTCTAAGAATCGTCATTCTTCTCATCCTATGGCATTGGAAGACTTGCCATCTGAAGATGCTTATTGATTATTGATTAAAAAACGTGAAGCTGGTGGAACTGGATTTGCTGTTTAACTTCTGAATGTCTATCCTATGGGCAGGTGAATCTCACACAAGTTACTCTAAACCAGCCATTTCTGCACTGCAAGTGGGGAAAATATAGGGCAATAAAAATTAAAGAGTGGATATTAAATTTAGCATAACAGGAAAAAAATGTGAACTTCTTCAAAATTGGTGGGAATTGTTTTGTTTCTGACCTGCCTGGTCAGAATTGTGATTCAGGCTTTTATTGGCAGCTGGTTCTTAGTTTAAAAACACCCAAGAACTACTGAACAAAGGGACTGCGGCAAGGGGAAAGGCCAAGCCTTGTTGGATAATGCATGTGTCCTTCCCCATAGCAAAAACGTGCAGGTGATGGAATAATCTCCTATAAGCCTTCAGCGGAGAAAAGTCATATTTCTTAAGTTAATTAAAACTTGGCTGAGCAAAGCACAATAAAGCACATTATACAGAACAACCTGGTACTGACCTAGGTGGCTTAGTACATATTTTCTGTCTCTGCCATCTAGGGAAGGATGAAATATCAGCTGTACAAACCCTGTGCCAATTTGACTCCAATAAACAATAGAGGAGAAAAATATGAGAAAAGATTCAGGTGCAATAACGTACCCGTAAGGGAAAGGTATGGCTTCTGCAGTAATTGAGATTCATACCCTCACCGTAATTACATTGTCCGCAGGACGAGATGCTCAGCAGTGTCTGCTGATGTGGTGTTATGGAGGGTGGACAATGGGGCCACCCATCAGCTCCATCCCTTGGTGCACTCCTGGTCCGGCTAGGTCTGTTACAAGTTTAAGCTTAAAGAAGGTGAATCACAGAATCCCAGAATGGTTTGGGTTGGAAGGGACCTTAAAGACCATCGAGTTCCAACCCCCTGCCATAGGCAAGGACACCCTCCTCTAGACCAGGTTGCTCAAAGCCTTATCCAGCCTGGCCTTGAACACCTCCATGGTGCTGAATTTTAAAATAAGAGAAAAATATCATTTTGTGCAGTGTGCAACTGCAGGACCTGCTTCTCCCAGGAATGAAGGTTTCAAGATATAACAAAAATTTAATGAAACTTAGCCTATGGACTGGTAACACAAGGTTATAACTGCCCCAAGGAGAAAAGGTGAGGGTGGACATCTAGTGCGAGCTTGGTAGGTAGATAGTGTGTCTTTAAACCATTAAAGGAAACAATTAAATAACATCTACCACTAGCTAAAATTGTTATTTGGAAGGATTTATCTTTTTTTTTCCCTCTTTTTCCAACCAATTAGTGTGCTGCATGGGGGAGCGGTGTAAAAAGAGGCTAAAAAAACAGTAAGCTAAGACTAGTTTAAGTCCTATATAAGTTATTAGGGTATAGATTTGGGAAGGCTGGGAGGAGGCATTAACCAAAGTGTATTCAGACTCAAGCTAACAGAGGATGAGTTGGCAGAGGATCCGTATGTCGCTGCCCTCTTTCCTGGAGATGCTCGTGGTTTTTGTGCTTCCTCCACGCCCGCTTGTTCATTGGGTCTTACCCCAGGGAGAGGACCATGAAGCCAGATGATAGGAGACAGAAAAGACCAGGGCTGGATGGTTTCCCAGGTTTTTTTAACAAGCAAAAACTTGTTTTGCCTGAGAGAGCAATTTATTTCTAAGCTTTTCAGATAGAGACATCATCAATTGTCATTAAAAAACCAAACCAGGCTGAGTTGTTTTAAACTTAACTGTTTTCTCTGGGGTAGTGTAGCTGTAAAATGAAGGCAATGAAGACTAATCTCACTCTGGAGTATTTGAAAAGTTGTCCCACGTAGCATGTGTATGCTGTTAGGAGCAGCGTGAGTGTACTGTGGAATGGCTGAAGTCGCTGCCCAGGCGACATGGTGCTGAGAACTATAGAAAGAGACAACGAGAAGGAGTTTCCTCTCCAGAGAGTTTATTTATTTTGAAAGGACAGCTTAAATTCTGCCATCGTTATTCAAGATTGCATGACCATAATATATATTTTAAGGGCAGAGCTGACCTCTGCTTTTATATCCATCGTTAGGAAAAAATTAGATATCGTTGTGGTGTGCAAGCTGGATGCATTTAATGTCATAAAAGAATTGAACAACAACAGAAGCGCTGCCATCTGAAATCAATTTTCCAATTCCGAAACTCCTTGTCTTCCCAATCCCTGCTCCAGTTATAAAATGGGTAATGGACTAAAGTGGAATCCCGCTGTAAATCTCAACACGGACTTCTGCAGCATCAATTCCCATTGCTGAGGCTGAGGTTTGAGGCTGATCTTGAAGCTTTTATGGCTGGTTCTATAGACGCCATGTGCTTGTCTGGTCCAGGAAAGATCCCACCTCCCCTTGAAATCAAGGATGGATGCCTTTTTCAGAAGCCAAACCTCAATTCTGCATTGCATAAACAACACATTCCAGGGGAGGATTTCTTTTCATTTGTTATTGACGACCTTTCCGTACGCACTCCTGGCTCCGATTCAGTTTGCTACTCACGGGCTGTCGGAGCATCAATAATTTGTGAGGAAAGGAAATAATGCAAACCAAGCTAGATCATAGCATATATTTTTAAATGATCTCATTGCTGTAGTGGTTTTGTAGTTACGGTTGGAATGACATGCTCATTATAAGCCCCTATTCTGAGTTATGTACAAAATTACTTTGGGGCTGGAGTTTCTCTTGCCTAGCTCAAGCCCAGAGAAATGAATTATTTTCAATTGGAAGTGACAAAAAAAAAAAAAAAGCTGTTGTTTCCCAAAGTGAAGAAAATAACTCCTACTTTAGAAAAAAAATTATAGTCTGGCTTTGAATGAAACAACTTGATTTTTTTAAATTCAGAGGGGTCGTACATTAAGGTTTGAATAAAAAAGCTCATGATTATTCTTGTAGGTGTTAATCAGGGTGGAACTAGGGTCTGAGCAAGAAGGTATGAAAGAACTGTCTTTATTCCATGTGTTTCATTCCTGTTCTTTGAAATACTATAATTTAAAATTATTAATTTTTGGCAATTAGCAAGTAACAGGCTAAACAGAGGAGAAAATTATGGCCAGAAGGCAACACTCTGATTTCTTGTGGCTTGTAAACAAAAATCTCTGAACAACCACAGCCTCACCTCCACGGCTGACTTTCTAGATCACAATTTGACATTAATCTCTTAGTTTTAAGAAGGGCTGTTCTCTGAGTGCACCTGCACAAGTGATGCCAGTCCCAGGGATGCTGGTGAGAGGTTTGCATCACTTTTCATGGATTTGGGAAAGAGCCTTCCCATCAGGAGGGGGACAGCTGTATTTTGGGGTATGCCTATGATGAGGGTAATGAGCTGAGAGCAGTCTGTGCCCCTGGAAATCAAGTTTTCTTGTTTGTTTGTTTGTTTGTTTGTTTCTGGGTTTTTGTTGTTGTTGTTTTGGTTTGGTTTGGGTTTTTTTTTGTTACGTAAAAGTGTATTTGAAAAGATTTGCCTGTATCAGGAGTATTTCTATTTTTTCCACTTGGGACATTAGTGTTACTTTCCTTTCACAAAGGACTTTGAGCTGTACAAAAGAAAGAAAAAAAACAGGAGTAAGAGTACTTTTGGGTTACTGAACAAAATCCCAGAACAATAAGCCAGAAAGAAAAACGTTTTTTTTCAGAGTTATTTAAATTGATAAATTTCTGATCAGACTTTCTCTGCAGCTGTACATTAGATATTGTGCTCCATATTTAAGGAGCATATCTGTAGAACAGAAAAACATGGGTGTTTGTTTGTATAACCAGCCTGTGCAGTCAAGGACGGTGAAGGTCTGAGAGCAGCAGAGCAGGACCATCCATGCCTTGGTGGCTCGGTGACACAAGAATATGATGTAATACGTGTTCAGAGAGAAAGGAGAGTTAATGTCACTCTGGGAAATGCTGCTTGGGATTTCTGAGCTTTTCCTTCACAAAAAATACTGTTCTAGAGTATATTTTAAAAAAAATACAAGATATGCTGCCTGAGGTTCTGCGAGGTATAAGATGGGCATAACTCAGCTCAGCAGTTTTTGGTCAATGTCACAGATACTGCTTTTCCCAAAGTGAAACTGGCTAATTCCCTTCTGTTCCAGGAAGAGTGGTTTTCCCCAATTTCTACATCAACGGGTGCAAAAAAAAAAAAAAATGACCCACCCTGCTGAGCTCCATCCCCTGGAGCAAAGTGGGACCACACCGAGGTGACTGCTGTCCTTTGAAGGACACAACCAGAGGGGTTCCTTGGAAAAACACCAGTGAGGACACCATAAGACTACCTTTTGGTCTTATGAAGGGTAAAGGTGTTCTTACACGACAATTTTGGTCTTTCTTTGCTGCAGGAAACGTGCAACCCACAGCGCTGGTAAAAGGAAAGGCAGCCAGAAGGACCTGAGACCCCCAGATCTGTGGATACACCACGAGGAGATGGAAATGAAGAACATCGAGAAGCCAACGGGCTCGGAACCCCCTGGGAGGGACTCTCCGATGCAGAGCTGCCAGGACATCACCCCCGTCAGCCACAGCCAGTCGGAAACGCAGCTGGGCAGCAAGAGCACTCCCCAGCCTGGTGAGTGACCGAGATCAGTGGGGTTCCAGTTGTGGATTTGGGGAAACTGGAATCATAGAATAGTTTGGGTTGGAAGGGACCTTTAAAGGTCTTGGGACCGGTGCTCTTTAACATCTTCATCAATGACATAGACGATGGCATCAAGTGCACCCTCAGCAAGTTCGCGGATGATACTAAGCTGAGTGGTGCTGTCGACACACTGGAAGGAAGGAAAGCCATCCAGAGGGACCTGGACAGTCTGGAGAAGTGGGCCCGTGTAAACCTAATGAGGTTTAACAAGGCCAAGTGCAGGGTGCTGCACTTGGGTCGGGGCAACCCCAGGTATTTATACAAACTGGGGGAAGATCTCCTTGAGAGCAGCCCTGCGGAGAAGGACTTGGGGGTCCTGGTGGACGAGAAGCTGGACATGAGCCAGCAGTGCGTGCTTGCAGCCCGCAAAGCCAACTGTGTTCTGGGCTGCATTAAGAAAGGGGTGGCCAGCAGGGAGAAGGAGGTGATTCTCCCCCTCTACTTGGCTCTTGTGAGGCCCCATCTGGAGTACTGTGTCCAGGCCTGGGGCCCCCAGCACAGGAAGGACGTGGAGCTCTTGGAAAGGGTTCAGAGGAGGGCCACTAAGATGATCAGAGGGCTGGAGCACCTCTCCTATGAGGAAAGGTTGAGGGAACTGGGCTTGTTTAACTTGGAGAAGAGAAGGTTCCAGGGAGACCTCATTGCGGCCTTCCAGTACTTGAAGGGAGTGTATAAACAGGAGGGGGAGCGACTGTTTACGAGGGTGGATAGTGATAGGACGAGGGGGAATGGTTTTAAATTAAGACAGGGGAGGTTTAGGTTAGAGATTAGGAGAAAGTTTTTCACCCAAAGGGTGGTGGCACACTGAACAGGTTGCCCAGGGAGGTCGTGGATGCCCCATCCCTGGAGGCGTTCAAGGCCAGGCTGGATGTGGCTCTGAGCAGCCTGGTCTAGTGGTTGGCGGCCCTGCATATGGCGGGGGGGTTGAAACTAGATGATCACTATGGTCCTTTTCAACTCAGGCCATTCTATGATTCTATAATTCTATGATCTAGTCCACAGCCATTCCACATACTCCAATTTTTTTTTTCACCAGCAGATAAATTTTCTTTAAATTAATTTGATATTAGTCGTTAGTGACCTTAGCACAGCATGTGGAGCCTCTAACACAGGGTGAAAGCTGGTGAGATCCAGGAGGAGATGGGAAGAATTGACAGTTCTGCTGTGGGTGCTGGGAGAAATGGTGTAACAAGGATGAGGGGTAATGGTTTTCAGCTGAAAGAGAGTAGATTTAGATGAGATATTAGAAATAAATGTTTTCCTGTGTGGGTGGTGAGGCAGTGGTGCAGGTTGCCCAGAGAAGCTGGGATGCCCCATCCCTGGAGGGGTTCAAGGCCAGGCTGGATGAGGCTTTGAGCAACCTGGGCTAGTGGGAGGTGTTCCTGCCCATGGCAGGGGGTGGAACTGGATGGGCTTTAAAGTCCCTTCCAGCCCAAACCGTCCTGTAACTCTATGTTCCTAGGTGATTTTTTCAGTGATTTCAGGCTAGGGGAAACCCCATTGTTTTTTATTTTTACACCATTCTAATTTCGGTTTAGAAATTCAGCTGGAAGTCAAATGTTCTTAAATTTGCAAACAATGCTAAGAAAAACCGAGAGGAAAAAGGGGACATGGAGAAGTGGGGAAAAAAGAAATGAAATGTGGTGGAGAAGGGAGAACGTGGTTAGGAAGAAGGTCAGCAGCATCCTCAGCAGCAGAATTTGGGCCAGGGAAACTAAGAAAATGTACAGATATGAACAAAGAAATGCTGTAAGAAAAATGTGGTTTCAGTGACGTTTCCTCCTCCTTTTTTTAACCTTAGTGCACGCAACACATCACAGGTTTCACTTTAGCCAACAACAGTTTTTTTCCACCGCAATGATAGAAGGTCTTGGGATGTGTAGAGAGGGATGGAGGACAAAACACAGAAGTTGAAAACATGGAGGGGTTTGTCTTGAGTTCATGATGAACACATTGCTGGTGGGTGACAGAGTGAAATAACTCCAGGAATGTCAGTTCGGGCTGTAAATAATACAGGTGACTTTTTCAGGTGCCTCCTCATAGTGGTGCCTCACCACTATGAGGGTGGTGAGACACTGGAACAGGTTGCCCAGAGAAGCTGTGGATGCCCCATCCCTGGAGGGGTTCAAGGCCAGGCTGGATGAGGCTTTGAGCAACCTGGGCTAGTGGAGGGTGTCCCTGCCCATGGCAGGGGGGTTGGAACTTTATGATCTTTAAGGTCCCTTCCAACCCAAACCATTTTATGATTCTATGATTCTATGATTGTATCCCTTTTCCATAGCTCCTGTTCTTGCAAGGAAAGAAGACAAAAAAGGCAGCATTTTTCTAATTTCTAAATAGATGTAATTTTCTTTTTCAGACATCGTGGTTTGGGCTGATGGTTTACTATTTAGAAGATAATTGTGACAATGATTTCTGTTGGTTTTAATGCAAAGGCCCTTGTTCTATTAGGCATCGGGAAAACGTAACCAGAAGACTCCCTTTGCTTAAGCAGATTTTGCTGCTGAGCAGGAGAGCTGGTCCAGAGCCCAGCAAGATCGATGCCAGAGCTTCATTGATTGCAGCAGGCTTGCAATCGAGCGCAGGGTAGGAAGTCATCACAGCATATGAGCACGTTAATGACAAAGGATGGGCTGGATGTTTTATCTAGGAAACACCTTGGACCATAAATAGATGCTCTTATGTTTCTTCCCATTCTGTAGTACATAGTTCAGTAATACTGTCCCTGGCTTTTCACTAGCAATTGGGTCTTTGAATGGCATCAATAGAAGACTTGGCATTTCAGTCCTGCAATTCAGAGAAGAGAGATTTGGAAAAAAAAAATAGTCTTTTCATGCAAGTATTTTTTTTTTCAGTTTTAGGGAGTATGTGCTTGCTTGGGTACATCAGAGGTGAATATTCTGAGTGGGTGTTAGTTTTAACTGTATGACAGTATTAAACTAGCTCCACCTTTGGTTTACTAAAATAGCACAAGTGAAAAAAAAATTTCATGTGAGACACGGTATGATGAGAGAAATACAGCTTTTCTTTCCTTTTCCTTAGAAATTACTCCACCAAACATCCAGTTGCAAACACTCTTTCTGACAAAAATTTTATTATCTGTATTTTCTAAAATTCTTGAATAATTCAAATATCCTCTATTAATGTGACTAAATCAGAGCATCCATATTTCAATACCTAATAAGAATATATAATTTATATAGCCGCTGGGACAGTTTTGGATTGGATTGGATTGGATTGGATTGGATGCTAGGCAGCATACCTCAGCTCTCTGATCCAGATGTGCTCATTGTGATTCAGAACCAAAGAAGGGGAAGATCCAGGTGCATCTCTAACTTTCCATGGATTCCATAGAAAAAAACAAGATGCCCAGGCTGGAAAAGCCACCATGAACTGCCAGACAATCAAGACATAGGACTTTGTGGGGTCTCAGAAGGAAGGTCTTCATCCCTCATCCTTATTTTTTGCAGCCTTTCTCTGGCCTTGATACTTTTAAAATAAGTTTATAACAGGGCAGTTGGAAGAAAAATGTCATATTTTTATGAAGTGAGTGGGGTTTTCAAGATAATTGCAGAGACAAAGAAAAAAGGGGGCATGATCTCTTAATTCTCTTACAGAAAAATGCAAATTATGATTTTATTCGGAAAAGGCAGCCGAAACAGTCTGTGCAGCTCTTTCCAGGTGATGATACTTAATGATCGGTTAAAGTAACTGAATTCTAAAAGAGCCTGTTGATCTTTCTGCTAGATATGGGATAAAAGAATCATTCATTTATGGTGTTTCCAACAGAGCTATTGTGTTGGTTTTCTCCAGGTCCCGAGACAGAAGACGTTAGCAGCAGCATGTCGACGTTGGAGCGCTCGCTTGCTGCCCGCAGAGCCACCCGTGCCAAGCTCATGATCCCCATGGATTCCCAACCCAACAACCCTCGTGAGTACCAGGACCTTCCTCCAGACCCCTTCTGCACCCCTCAAACCATCCTCACCCACCTGAAGATCCCACATAATCTTTCAAATATGCTCTGGTTACACCTCATAAAGTTAAATTGCATTAGTGATGTTTTCTTCATCTGAAAAAAAATAAAAACTTGCAAGGGCTTCACAACACATCAGTGGAAAAACTATGGAGATAATTCAAATATATTTCTGCTATACTCAGACCAGGCTAAGCCTAAAGAGTAATTGTTTCTATTTTTATCAGGTGGATAGTGATGAATAAAATCATCATCATCAATGATTTTAATCAGCTGGACTTTATTGCAGTTTCTGTTATTTCTACTGTATTTTCTTTTGGCTGTACTACTTCCCACACCACTATATGATTTTTTAATATAGAGCAGCTCTCTTGTAAAGCCAAGTAAATGGGGAGGAAATATATTTTTAACAAGTGTTAAATTTTAGTGACTACAGAGTGTTTCTCACTGAACAAATTCCGTAGATGAAGTGAATTTTTTCAAAGCAGCAAAGCACACAGGAAAGACAGGAAGGCTGAACAGCATCAGATAGGTTCTCCCATCCTGCAGAACTTATCAAAATTTCTGAAGTGACCTTGTTTCACATCTGAGCAAAGAAAAGGGATAGGTGAGAGCCCACAGGCACCAGAGAGAGGGTTTGACGCTGGTCAAGTGGAGGAGGCTTTGGGTCTCCACCTTTCCTCTGAGCAGGAGATCAAGCTCTGGGTAGCTCTCAGCTTTTAGCCAGAAGTTCTACCTTTGGCCTCACAAAATAGATCCGATCAAAAATTTGTAGGAATTGGTACAGCTGTGTAAATAGTCTGAGTTAAGAAAAATGAGCGTATACTGACAGAAAGCCATCCTATCGCAAAATTTCCTCCTAGCTCTAATGACTCAATGTACGTGCCTATGTGTAGGGTTGTAAAAGGGCACATCACAAATGATATGTTAGAAATAAAATAGAAGGGACTGAATGAAAGAGAGGAGAGGGAATAACCTGCTGTGGCTTTGTTCAGTAAATGACTGAGCAGGAGCTAATATTCGTTCCCTTGGTTTGTGTTCATTTTGGGTGCGATTCAGGTCGTGCTACTCAACCTCAGTACCCAGCCACAGGTGCCCAGGGACAGATTGAACTGCAGTTCTTCATGGCTTGGACTGGAAATATCCCCACATTTCACCCTCCATTCTCTTTATGATCTAGAAGAAAGGCTTCTGGGTTGAGGTGGAGAAAGCTCTTACACCACCTGGCCATGTCCTGGGAAATATTCCCATCTAGTAGCCACACTAATGTCACAATCTGACAATTTGCCTTTTTTTTTCAATGGGGTTGTTCCTGGGCTGGCCTGGTTTGAAGGAGAACAATGATCCAAGAAAATGGATAGACTTGGAGTAGTGTAAGCAACATCAGAACCCCATCAATTGTAGTTATGATGGGTCAATATTATTTAAGTAAAAGTCAAGTCAACATTATTCTACAACTTATAGACAGAAGTGCTCTTAAACCTATTTTTTTTCTGTCAAATGATTAACTTTGACAGATGTTATCCTCTCTTCTCTTTATTTATATTTTCACCAGTGTAATTCTAATCTACAGCGACAACATATTATGATTGTTTGCAAATAATTAAACTCAGATTTATTAAAGTCTTATTTGCCCATTTGTGCAGGCTGAGTTATGCTGAATATGTTTTCTTTTCCCCAGAAGATAAATTTGAGGCTTTGTCAGATTAGATGCTTTAATTAATTTCTCTTTGTTTGCCTGATACTGAAAGAAATCAGCAGCAGCGAGTGATTAAACAGATTGAAGAAGCAACATCATAATTCTGAAGTAAAAACCGCATACTGTTAATTGTTAAATCCCAAATCTGGGAGTATTCGCACTCATCTCAATAATCAGTATTTGCAGTCGCTGAGAACAAATACGCTCCATAATGCGCCTTTGCTCACTGAAGTGGAAGGAGCACAAACCAGATAAATTTGATAAGGTTTGAGTGATATCTTTGATGGCTCTAATGCTTCTGGAATACAGGCAGTCACAAATAGCAAGGCTGGTGGATGGAGAAGAGTACTTACAGAGAAGAATAACCGAGGAAGTCAATTCTTTTTTCTGTTTGTAGTCTTTACTTATGGAAGACGAAAATAAAATTCTTACAGAGGAAATCAGTTTGGAGAAAGATTTCTGCTGCTTTGGGGGCAGGTTGTTTTTTTTTTTCCTGTTTATCTCCCTGCCTAAAAAGGCAGAAAATCACAACAATTCTTTTTTTCATTCCAGGAAATATGAACATGTTGACTCCGTTGCTTTGGCAGCCTCTGGAGTGTTTGAATACAATACAAAATGTCCTACTTTGTCATTCCTACAAGCTGTTCTTGGGTGCTGCT
>WKFP01015389.1:1426615-1439248 GCA_011057875.1 Pterocles orientalis
TGGTTTGGTTTTTTGGTTTTGGTTTTTTTTTGGATAATTTATGATACAAGGGATACCTGGCTGGAAACCTAGAGCAGGCTGTTAAAGCTGCAGTGTGCCCATGGCCCCGGGTGCAGGAGGATTCGGGAGGGTCGGGCAGCGGGACCCTGCCACCGGGTCACCGTCACTGTCACACACACACCCACAGCTGCTCCAGCCTGCTAATTCCATGTCCTGGCACTGGCCAATGCCATTTCAAGGGCTTTGCAAGGTAATTCAAAAATTCTTAGCATACTAGTGATATGTTTCTCTGATAGAAATGGGGTTATACTACAGCTTTAACTAGCCTTAGTTTTAAAAGAAAAAAAAAATCTTGTTACAAAAGGCCTAAAGATGGCATTTTGAGCCTTTAAACAGTTTCTTTAAATTGTCGGACTCTAGCGTTGTTAACCAAATTAGACTAGTGACTGCAATATTTAAGTGTAAATCTTGTTCTATGAGAAAGGAACCTTGCTTATGGTTTGAAAAAAGAAGTGACTGTTTCTACACACAATCTTGTATACTACTACATGAGGAAAACGGGGGTTTTGTAATGCACTGTAGAACAGTCTCATATTCATTTTTTATAGAAATGTTATTCCAATGGTGCATTTTTTTGTTTAATGAATAAAGTTTTGATACAAATTCTCTCTCCTCTTGCTGTTTGCTCTTTCAAGGTCTTGTCCAAAAAAAAAAAAAAAAAAAAAAAAAAAAAAAAAAAAGAGACGTCAAGAAAGAGCACTTAGTTTCATCAGCAGTTCTGAGTATTTAATGCCACCCACGAGTGTGGCGGAAGACATTTCTGATGTTATGAAGCTTGTAATGTATTTCTCTATTTGAACAAACCGCCAAAAAGATCACCGACATGTCTTAGCGTGGTTGCTCTTCTCTAGTCCCCACGGGCAAAGAGCAAGGATGGCCAGTGGAGACAATTCCCGTATGGACCACGTCTCCTAGTTACACCCCACTTAGTGACACCTCAGGTTTAAAAGGTTCTCAGCAAACTCCCACGTTGGAATAACTGTTACTTTCCTTAGCCTGATAGTCAGAATGAATTAATTTGTCATTACATTTTTCTTAAGACATTTGTACATGTCCTATGTAATAAAGGGCAATAAGTAATGGACTCGTCATCACTTAAACCAATTAAATTCCTCTTTGCTTTGCTGTATGGAAGCACCAGGCAGTGGTGTCTCCCAGTCCTCGGCCAGCCCCACCACCTGCCCCACAGCCAGCTGTGTGCTGGAGCTCCAGATGTGTAATTACATTGAGATTATCGTCCTGGAGCTGATGTCCAACACTGGCCCTCCTGCAATATTAATAGTGAAATTAAATTTGGGATCTTGCCCAGAGAATAGATGAGCACAGGGCTTTTCTTGGCTTTGACTGACCTGATGCTAAAAGGATGTGTCTCCTCTAATATTTTCTCTATTCGGTGTATCTCTTCAGTGGCGTTGTAATTAGCCATTAGACTCCATCATATGGTTCATAAAAAAGACCTACAGAGTTCATTATTCAGTTGTGGGGGATTTTGCATTGAGGACAGAAAGAAATATTTTAAAAGCTGTGCTCCTGGTTTGGGGTCATGACATCAGTCTAATCCAGAGCTAAAATCTGCCATTTTTCTTCTTTTTTTTTTTTTTTTTTTTTACACGACACAGTACATTTAAAACGTAGAACAGTGTTTAGGGAGCTCCGTGATTTGGTCAGGGAATTTCTGTTTTCAGTGTCTTAGTATATCAATATTAAGTGCAAATTCAATTGCTGACAGGCTATGACAGACCAGATTTGTTGTCATATCTGCTCGAAATTGCAAAGATTTATTGAAAATGTTTGTTGTTACCTTTTCTCCGGCTTCTCTACAAGAGTGCTGCGATGACTAGTAAATCCTGTCTTGTTTTAAAAATGAAAGTGATAGGGACCTACACCCTAAACAGAAATTAAGGAATGGACTTTGGAAAAAAACAAGTTCTTGCTTAATAGGATTCAATAAAGAGTTTTCACTGTAGCAACAATGTTGTAAATATTGTCCATAAAAATGTCTCGTGCAGACAAAATGAAAAGTCTGAAGAGGAGAAATTCTTTTCTAAGAGTGGGTGAACTGAACCCAGGCAGCGCTGAAGTTCAGATCACCCTGGCTGGCATTTCTTCATGAGTTTTTTTCATCTCTATACTTGTCCATTACCTCTGGAAGCACAGTGTCATCTCGCTGGAAGATGTGTGCTTAAAAAAACCCCATAAAGCCTTGGCATGGTCCTAGATTTTGGTGTGATCTTGGGCAGGTGGCCCAGTTTGCCAGCTCTGTGTAATGGGTGCAGTAGGAGCTAGAGGTGATCGTTATGACTGTCTTAAAGTTTACAGCATCGTAGATAAGCCAAACCTTATCATCATCAATGATCCAAAAATCTCTGCTTATTGTTCAGCTGGGCAAAACTTTAATGAGCGTTTCTGAGTTTTTCCTAAAAGCTACAGAGGAATTTATGATTTGTTTATGACATTGTTATCACCTACTCTCCAAGGATTGACTTGAAAATAAAGGAGATAAGTCACAGGAAAACCTGAATTTATTACACTGTGATCCCATTTTTCAAATCAAAGCGTCACCTAAACTCAACTCAAGAACTCAACTTCAACTTCAAACTTTCAGCTACTGGCACATCTCAGCCCTGCTCCTTACAGGCTGGGACACTCCCAGATGGCCTCAGCTGATGGGGAAACGGGAGGATCTTCTGCCACTGGAGACACCTGAGGGTGTCAGGGCCATTGGTGTGAAGCTGGCAGAGATGGTGGAACTGAAATAAGCCCTTAAATTGCCTAATCCATTCCTTCTCACCAATTTCTCAAGGAGTATAAGGCATGCCCCAAAATGTGGCTGAATAACTGGAACACAAAGAAAAAGCTATTTAATTTTTTTAATTTTACAGACTGCACCTGCAGTTATCCCCTGTTTACCAAAGAAGTGTATTTCTTTGTACGGGGGTGGCTTCTTTGGTGGGTACTTTGCTTTGGAAATGTGATGGTTTGCTACTGACCTTCTAAGGACTGGTTTGGGGGGGGGGGGTTGCTTGTTTGTTTAGTTGGGTTTTTTTTTAATTTTCCAGAAGTACTCATTTAACCTATCTCTCCTTTCCTTCCAGCTGTGGTCAGTGCCATTCCTGTGCCAACTCTAGAAAGTGCCCAGTACCCCGGGATCCTGCCATCCCCAACCTGCGGATACCCACACCCCCAGTTCACCCTCCGGCCGGTGCCGTTCCCAACCCTCTCTGTGGACAGGACCTTTGGAGCAGCAAGAAGTCAGTACAGTGTTTTTTCTTTGGCTCTTTGCTATTAAAATGCTTGGAAATAAGTTGTTTTCTGACATTGGGATGTATGAGCTGTAGGCAATGCAAATCGTGCTGCTATGCTTTTGGGAGCAAGGATGAGTCTGGTCTGGTAACAGCAGCTCCAGTTACAATTTCCAGTCTGTACTGAACGCCTTAAAAGTTAAAAGTCACTGCACCTCTAATCCAATGCTGTTTTTTCTGCATGTCTGTCATTCATTTCACTGGACATTTAATTTCCTTTGCTTTGTTCGTAAGGATATTATAGAATCATAGAATCATGAAGGTTGGAAAAGACCTCAAGTTATCAAGTCCAACTGTCAACCCAACACCACCCAACCCACTAACCCATGTCCCAAAGCACCACATCTACACGTTTCTTGAACACCTCCAGGGATGCTGACTCCATCACTTCCCTGGGCAGGCTTTAAGAACTATTCTTCATCCCAAGGCAGAACCTAGCATCATCACCTGTTAAAATCACCCATGAGAGCACTTACACAACCTCTCCATGTAGTGGCTTCCCAGGCTTAGCTGCTAGAAATGTTTTCTTTAATGTCTGACTTAATAAAATTTAAGCCAATTGCTTCTCAATCCGATCATAGCAGGCATAGAGAACAGTTTATTTCCTTTTCTATACACATGAATACCGTTATCCCATCTCACATCACTCCTCTCTTCTCTCGAATGAGCTCTATGTTCATATTTGCTCCTTTACAGTAATAGATTTGTGGTTTCTATGTTCCCATCGCTGTTCTTGACTGTATCATGACCTGGGGGGAGCACACGTGAGTGACACGAGACCCCGACTTCCTTGCAAGCCCCTGCCACACCGGAGCCATCTGTTCTTTGTTCAAGCCCAACGAGTGTGCTGTGGCATATTAATTACAGTTGGAGGGCTTCTATTTTATTATAATTCTCCCTTTACTCTGCTGCATAGCAAGCCTGAATTATTGATAGATTAATGTCAATCTGTTACACTTTTTTTTTTTCACATCGCAGAGAAATCTGTGCTGCTGGTCCATGGGGACCTCATCTAGAAATGATGGATTTCTCCCCCTGTGTGATTGTTGCTTTCAGTCAGTTCAGACAGATCCTTGGGGTTATAGGTAAAAAAATGGGTTCAGATGTCCTCGTCATCACTCCAGTGCTGTTCCCCCTCTCTGCAGTGGGGTTGATGAGGTCCTTTCAAAGCTAGATGGAAATTTCCTCTGGGAGAGCCTCCCTGGCATTATCAGGTTTTGATTTGCTGCTTAGATTAATATCAAATCCACCACAAGTGCAAGCCACAGAAACAAAGTAGTTCGGTTTCTTGCTTGGCATACATTAAATGTTGAGGAAAAATATTAAATTTAACTGCTCTCTGCCTGATCATGGAGATGGAAGAAGAAAAATTTAAAGATTGAATTGTTTGCTCAGCCGTCATCATCTCAGCTTGCTCATAAGGGGACCTGAGCATCCTCAGATCCAAAGTTCATCTGTGAAAGCGAGGGGGGTTTCCCCAGTCCTGTTGATGCCCCAGGGATGCAGGCAGCATCCCTGCTGAGTACCATCCAGAGTGGTGGCTGGAACACAAGTGCTGAGGGGTGAGTTGAGTAAAACTCTCAAAATCTCACATCCCTGGTACATTCAGCTTACTATTATAAGGTTGCTTATATAGAAAAGTTTTCTGCAAGAAGCTTGAATACCAAACAGCTTTAATTATTTGGAAGACCTGATAGGCTTTGAAAAAGCTCAAACAGTGAAGATTTCTGAAGATGTAGGTAATGTCCCATTAAATAATTCAAAAGCAGCAGACATAGCCTTGTTTTTGGCTAGTTTCAGGTGATGGAGGTCTGGGTAATCAAGACTGGGTGGTATTCTGAAAATTATCTAAGCCTGTTAAAATGTGCAATGACAACCTGTTTTAGCTGTTGCAGTTGAGTCAACCCATCTGGAAGAGTGGTCCGTCTCCAGAGCATCCAGCTGAAAAGCAGCTGCTTCATTTGTGGCTCGCTTCCGACTGCCTCACTGCAGCAGAGAACGGGAATAGATCGACCGAATTACACTAACGCTTTGAGTTTGTTTATTTTCTGGCTGTTTTCTTAACGTGATCATGCGGTTGAGAGCAGCTAGCAGTTGGAGAGACTACAGAGATGGTACAGAAAGCTTTTTTTTTGTGCATTTTACCGCTCAGTGAAAAAGTCACTTGATGCTTGTACAGTTGCAGATGTGTCTGAAAATAAAAAAAAAATACCTGGCAATAATTCTTCTGGGACAGAACCTGCCTGCGGTGCTGCATGACCAAGCACCCTATTGATCAGGATGTAGCAATCCCTGAATAAATCATATACCATGCCATTAGCAGGGGTGTTGCTTGGCATCCTGCTGTACAGACAATGCTTGAACACCTTCTTCTGTTTCTGAAGGCCTTTTTCATTGACCCGAAGATTCCAGTGCTGCAACTTCAGGATTAATGTTCTACTGAAGAGGAAACTAAAGAAAGTGGGGAAAAAAGAGTTGGGCACCAGCCAGAGCTGTATTGCCCTAGCAATCCACATGATGAAAACTTGGAGATGTTCAGAATTTTTTTTTAAATAAGTATATATTATTTTCTAATATTAAAAGAAAGATTGAAAAATGCATAAACCAGACCAATGAAACAATTCTATTAATAGATCGAGATAGCCATAGGAAAGTATTCTAGAATGGAGATAACTTTGCCTACATGAATTTGTTAAAGTAAGAAGCTCTAAAGCAAATATTTCCCAAGCATATTTTTGCTTGGAGATGGCTTTCAGTCAGCTCCTCCATGACCTCATCCAGCTGGGAAGCTGAAATCCCTTCTGCCATAGTAGCTGCATTCCAGATTTGGTGGAAAATGGTCATTTTTACTCAACAGTCCAGTTGGGTTCAGCAGGGGTTGCACTATCTCACAGAACTGGGATGAGTGTTTCTCAAAGTGTTTCTCAAAAGCATTCTTTGAGATGTAGCTACAATTGCGGAGGAGTAGTACCCTGACAATAAACATACTGAAAAAATATTGGTCCTTGTGCTACAATAACATTCAGAGATCCCAACAGGAATGAGGCCCTGGTTTGTCAGCATTATACGGGTTTATCATCTCGGTCACATGATATTTATAACCTGTGTAAGTTCCAAAATACTCAAGAAATCATTAGCAGATATGGAATAAAGCTCAGTCATTTCAAGTCCCCATCTACCATCGCCTACTTTGAGTTGTTGTCAACTTTTGATTTCAATCCACATTGGTTTTCCATTGCCTCAACAGCTACAAATCCACGTAGGAATATTTCCAGTGTTACATCTTAATAGAAGATGTGCAGTGTTAGAGTAGATTCAGAGGCCCAAATTAATTAAACTGTTTAACAGCATCGTACCAACCAATAATTACACAAAAGCAAAGAGACGACCAGAAGAGTTTGTATCAGATATTTATTCTTCTGCTTGGTGAGCAGTGCCCATGGCTATTGAAGTCCGGAGCAAGCTCATTCTCAATGTTCCTCACACATAAAATGAATGCAAGTAGGGCTTTATCCAAGACTTCTTCAAAGTGATGGGACCCTAATTGGTTTTACTGGGCTGTAGAACAGATCTTCACATATAGCATAATATTTTCTTTGGTATAATGTTTTACTAAATTCAAGAGCGAAAGATCACAACTGGAATGCAGCATGGTATTATCTGCTTCATCTTTAAGGTCAATTGGGAGCCTACTTTCTGTAAAAAAAAAAAAAAGTAAAAAATTGGATCAGTAGAAGTAATCAGAATTCTTGAGGACTTCTGTTGCAGTGTATGAAGGCAAATATCTGGCAGCCAGGCAGGGGATTGATGTAGGTGGTGCAGGCAGCAGAAGTGATGTGCTCGTCTTCATCCATCCTTCAAATAAACAATCCATCCGCTCTTCCTGCAGGGACTTGAGTGAATTGCAAATTGATGGTTCTCATTATGTTTGCAAGCATGCACATCTTGTTTTAGGAAAAAAGTCTTCTCAAGCATGAAGCACCTTCATTAGACCACTTATCTTCAATATTTAAATCCCAACCCTAGCTTCTAATTTTAATAGAGTCGTCACACCTTTCTCTTCGGTAATAGCTAGAGGATAACCTGAAATCTTTTCTGTAATAATGGTTATGTAGGTCTCCAGATTTTACAACTAAATCTATAAGATGAAACATATCCGTATGGTCAAGCAGTAATTTAATAGGCTGTTAATGCGGAGCCTGTTATGCTGAGGCTAGCTGATAAAGCCTTGTTATCGGAGAGCACCACTGCAGAAAATACCAAGAAAGGCATTTGATGGTGAGTAGCAGTGTCTGGTTTACTTGGAGAACAAACTAGGTCAAGAGCATCCCAAATAACTGTCCTTAAGAACACAATGAAAGGCCTCCATTGGAAGGTCAGACTTGGACAAATGAGTTGAAAGAAATTTTAGAATTTGCAAACTTTTACAAGCTGTAGATGATTTGGAAGAAATGTTTTCCTGTGCTGGTGGCCCAGGTTGCCCAGAGAAGCTGTGGATGCCCCATCCGTGGAGGGGTTCAAGGCCAGGCTGGATGAGGCTTTGAGCAACCTGGGCTAGTGGGAGGTGTCCCTGCCCATGGCAGGAGGTGGGACTGGATGGTCTTGAAGGTCCCTTTCAACTCAAACCATTTTGTGGTGATTCTATGATTTTGACCTTGGTCTGATCCCGTAGTTGCGTTCCTCTGTGTGATGTTCAGTGTTTCCAGGGACGTCTGCGATATTGCTGTAGGAGAAGTACTCATTTCCATTTTTCAAAATTGTTTTGCAACTTCATGGGTTCTAATTATGTATATACTTTGACATTAATTATTATAAAATGCCTTGAGATTTGGCTTGGCTGTGTAATTGCATGTTATTTGATCAATGACTCCTGCTTGTTGCAGCAAGCTTTGCGAGAAACCAGATCCTCCAGAGCATTTTGGGTCCCTGTATAATAACTAATTCTGCTATCTGTGTGTCAGGAAGGTTGTTTTCTTTGGTAGAAGGTTGAGCTTTTCCTAGATTTCTGTTTCCTGACACAAGGCGCATGATTAACTGTCGTGCTGTGAGCATCCTGGCTGGCATAGGAGACACTGCAGTGCACCAACACGCCTCAATTAAATCGATTCCTGTTGTGATCAGGCTCTAAACTAAGAGCTTTGCTTCCTTCCACTGTTCTTCTTGCAAATAATGTTGAGCTTTGAGGGGGGAAAGGGGAAAACTTTCTCCAACACTACTCTTCGGGGCAGAAGCTGGGAGAGGGGCCAAGGACCCCAACTCTGGGGAAGCAACAGCACTGGTGATGTGGGATTTGGAGAAAAATACATGAGGTGGTGTTTTCGATCCAGTTCTCTTGTAGTTGTCCTGCAATAGGAACAAAATAGAAAAGGGGCAGGATCCTTCCTATGGCATGGGGAAATGAACTTCTTGCTGCCATCTGTAAAGCACCACAGCAGAATTATACTTATCAGTCCTCCATGTAACTAATTCATAACTACTTGGCTTGTCATGGTGGGTACAGTGGTCAGGAAGAGATCTTAAAGCTTTTAAAGTTTTTAAAACTTTTATTCCAATTACAGTTCCCTTACAAGAACAAAATTTTCTATTTTCTTGGGAATTCTTTTTTTCTGTCTTTGTTTGTTTTCTTAAACTTCTTAAGGTCCAAATAATGTGATACAGTTATTTAAACTAACAGGTTAGAAGGTTTTGCATCCAAAAAGTTTCAAGAGAACCTTTTTTCTACATTCAAAGTACTGGTGATGTTAGATAATGCTGTGGACCATACCCATCCTGCAAATTCCTGTTCAATCGTAATCAGATTGGAATTTACAGTTTGGGTACAACATGGGTTTCTAGAGGGCTGGAGGAATAAAGGGCTCTTCTCTAGTTATAGTTTCAGTCTCCACATGATGTATTTATGTGTTTATTGATTTTTAATAATTAAAATCACATAGAGAGGAAAGATAGAGAGGAGGAGATAAAAATATCATGCTTTGGTTTTGTTTCTCTTTTTAAAGGAAGATGTGTTGAGCTTCAAAGGGCACATGACCACTCTGAGGAACACCCGGATTTTAATTCTTCTGCCAATAACTTTTGATGGAAATGTTTATACATTTCCTACGCCTTCTTGAAGGGTGGAGGCTAACCCTGTTCCCTCCGTTGAAAATGACCATAAAAGTAGGAAATGGGATATAAAAACTAAATCAATAACAATTATTTGGTTTTTTCCTCCTTTTTTTTTATTTTTTCTTGCAGCTGTGAATGAAGCACCAGCACCACAGCAGCCATCCTTGCTACCGCAGACGCAACCTGAGCACACAAACACCGAGGATGCCCCAAGCAGAACCATCCCCACTGCCTGTGTCCGCCCCACGCACCCTCTCCGCAGCTTCGCCAACCCCTTGCTACCTCCACCCATGAGTGCAATAGAACCGAAAGTCCCTTACACGCCACTTCTGTCTCAAACAGGTAAGAGTGATGCGGGAAAAGTCTGCAATACCACTCATCTGAACCATTGACTTTCAATTCAGGAAAAGATAGAGAGCACAAGGCTGTCCCATACCTTGAAGAAATATTCTTAGGTGCTGGCAGCATGGAAAGTGGATACATGTGGTTCTACCATAATAATGCAGTATTTCATTCTGACAATCAGGAATAAAAATTCAGGATGAGGTAATAGCTTCAAATCGGAGTTAGCAAGTAAATGATAAAAATGAATTAAATGAGATGCCAAATTAATCACTTGGTCTTGTTTCCAGTCTCCTGTTATGCTACAGTAGCTTGAACCAATGCCAACTGCTTGACTCTTGGTTCAAGACTTGCCTTTTTGATAATGAAAGGGATATTTCTGTGCGCTGGAAACAAACGGACTGCAATCCACTCCAGTGTGCAAACTGCTTAAAAATTAAATACCCAGCATGCAAGGACCAGAAAGAAAATTATTATATATTAAAAAATCATTAAAGGACTGGTGCCTCTCCAGCTCATTCCTGGCTTTGCTTCCAGAGCAGTAGCATTTAACCTGCCAACTATAAACTCTTATAAAATCATAGAATCATTAAGGCTGGAAAAGACCTCAAGGATCATCAAGTCCAACCGTCAACCCAACACCACCCAACCCACTAAACCATGTCCCGAAGCACCACATCTGCACGTTTCTTGAACCCCTCCAGGGATGGTGACTCCACCCCTTCCATGGGCAGCCTGTTCCAATGCCTCATCACTCTTGCAGGAAAGAAATTTTTTCTAATATCCAGCCTAAACCTCCCCTGGTGCAACTTGAGGCCGTTTCCTCTTGTTTCTAGACAGCTGATTTAAAACTTCACAGTTGCATCGAATGAGAACATTTGCATGATATATCTGGTACCTGCTTTGTTCATAAAGTTGGTCCAGTGCTAGGATTGTTCTTCTCGTGCACTGGTATAATTTAAGTGGTGCTATTTGCGTGGGTAACACTAACTACTAGAGCCGTTCAGGAAATAAAACAAGGGTTTGCAGGCTGGTATCTAATTTTAACTGTTTGCCCTACTCCTTTAGCTTGGATAATCTCCAGTTTGTCTCAGCCAGCCTTGGAGATTTCAGCTTTACCCTCTTCTATTCTAACACTACTTTCCGAGCAGAGCTTTTGCCATCCAGCATATGTTAGGTCGCTGTTTGCAACAAGCAAGCTACCGAACGGTCTCTGCATTTTTACGGGAAACACCTGCTATCCATCAGCAAGTAATCCAGTTCCTGACAGCAGGCAGAAGTAGATAAATCCTTATTTGCTGGAGAACTGCTTTTGCCAAATAGTGCAGCGGAATTATTTTTTTATATATATAACAGAGGCCATTCATCTTTATGTAGTACTGCATTTTACTTTCTGAGAATAGAATTCTACTTGTCTTACTCTAGGGAGTAAGGCTGGTTACCTCGAAAGGACTATTTGTTCCATAAGTCAATCAGAGTTTATATTTTAACCATTATAATTTGGGGGCGGGGGGAGGGAAAGAGAGAGGAAGCTGGGGCATCTTACTAACTTGGGGCATGTTACTAACCTTTTTAAAGTATCCCATCATCCTGAAAAATAAAATTGCCTTTTTTGGGGGGGTAAGTAATCTTATGTAAGGAGATGCGATGTTGCCTACAAACAACATGTAGGACTTTGTTATTAGGCAAATTAAGAACTGAAAGTTTGGGGCAATAACCTGCCATAAAGCGACAGAGAGAAATAAAGCAAATGTTAGAACAGTGAAAAAAATATCTGTTGTGCTGGACTCCATCACAGAAAAAAATGAGTTGCTGTGTTGTATACGGCGTTCAAACTTTTGTGTTCACTGTTACACTAAAAACATAATTTTTACTTTTTGGAATTGTGTATAACTTCATTTCTGACCTGCCTCTAGCTATTTTCCGATGTTGGGGGCTATTATTTCTCTCTCTCTGTGTTTTCACTTGTTTCTCACAATGTACTTGTCCTCAGAGTCATTAGCCAGACCGATGTTGTCTCATCTACCAATTTCTTGTAGGAAGGATTCTTTTGGAAATGTGAACTTGGATTTGTGCCTCTGGGCAGTGGGGTGTGCAGATCTGATCCTGCACCTGTACATGATCCCTCAAAACCAGGTTGCTCTTTCTGTGCCCACTCCTGCATCCCCATCCTCTGGAACCCAGATCTTTCTTCTTTTCGCTTAAAATGCGAATGGAGAGAGAAAACATCAAAAAAAAAAAGAAAAAAAAAAGAGACGTCAAGAAAGAGCACTTAGTTTCATCAGCAGTTCTGAGTATTTAATACCACCCACGAGTGTGGCATCTCAGCCAGAGTTAGTGACCCACGAAAGGGGAATTTGGAAGACATTTCTGATGTTATGAAGCTTGTAATGTATTTCTCTATTTGAACAAACCGCCAAAAAGATGACCGACATGTCTTTGCGTGGTTGCTCTTCTCTAGTCCCCACGGGCAAAGAGCAAGGATGGCCAGTGGAGACAATTCCCGTATGGACCACGTCTCCTAGTTACACCCCACTTAGTGACACCTCAGGTTTAAAAGGTTCTCAGCAAACTCCCACGTTGGAATAACTGTTACTTTCCTTAGCCTGATAGTCAGAATGAATTAATTTGTCATTACATTTTTCTTAAGACATTTGTACATGTCCTATGTAATAAAGGGCAATAAGTAATGGACTCATCATCACTTAAACCAATTAAATTCCTCTTTGCTTTGCTGTATGGAAGCACCAGGCAGTGGTGTCTCCCAGTCCTCGGCCAGCCCCACCACCTGCCCCACAGCCAGCTGTGTGCTGGAGCTCCAGAT